>OY998238.1:78957910-79379945 GCA_963922005.1 Cornus suecica
GAGGGATCAGAGGTAAGTTTACGTAATGGCTTTTGAGTTCAAGGCACATGTACAGGTGCTTCAGAAATGGCCTCAACAAATTACCACATGCATGTAGCATGTACATTGTCACCTGCAGCCACATATCTACAGTGTATGCAGGCACATGCAAGCAAATGGTTTACATAATTAACCTCAAGAAATTGCCCGACATATATGCTGAGCAATTTTGTTAGGGCAAGAATGTTGCTTCAAGCGCTATAAACATAACTAATGGAATCCTTGATATGATGGACATATCAAGAATGGAATTCTTGATACTTCCATAATTTGGTGAATTTCAAATGAGAAGATACGTATTTCGAACTTGCTCCATTACGAAATATGATGGACATAATAGTGACGACTTCTGAATTTCAAATGACACGATACTTATTTCATAGTTGCAACAAATGAAGACTCAAAAAATTATGGAACTAATTTGTCTCTTCTAGGCGTCAATTCTTTATGGCATGGAGATTGTGGTCGACTGAGTTGTTAAAAGATAGAATTTTGTGCCCACTATCCTCTGTAGTCACACAATTGCAACATGACTAACATGTTAGGTTTCTAGGTTTGTTCTCTCTTGTGGAAAGGATTCTTCTGTAAAACTTTGGGAAGTTGGCACTGGAAGACTGGTGAAGCAATATCTGGGAGCTACACATACACAGTTGCGGTGCCAGGTATATTAATATTCTGTCCCAACCTTTTGTTGAAAAATGTGTATGTTTGCAATTTGACTATTAATTTACTAGTAAATTGAAACCCTGATATATGACACCCCCCATCAAAATATGCCAATGGTTTCACTATGCATGTAGGATCATCATTTGCATGGCCATGTGCAACTACTTGACAAATGATTAGTATGAAAGCTGCAAAAAATGACTTACATAAATAAGGATATCTATTATTTCTACCATAACTATTTGTTCTCTTAGAGAAATTACTTTTTATAAGTTTGACATAACAGGGAGAGAATGGGAGCTAAGAAGTTTGACTAATAGTTTAGAGTTCTGAACAGATTACTGTATTCTATTTGCGGTTGACCACTATGGCACAAAACAAATTTAAAGATATGTTAGAATTTAGTGAGTTTTTCTCTCTTTCTTCTTTTTTTTTTTTCCTTTCCTTTTCTCCCTACTAGGACATGAAATACCCACGTGAATACCAAAGTAGTTGTGGGGGGTATGTAGTCTGATCGAGGTTGTATGGGTACTTTGTGTTGCGATTTGGATTTAAAGAACTTAGAAGAAGATGATGACACAAGTTTAAGAAGTTTTGTAAAGAGTACTATTCTACTTGTATGTAGGGGTTTATTTTTCAACTATCGCAATGAAATACATTGCCTTTGAGAAATATCAACTACCATACATACCTTTTTTACAACTAGCTGATCATCCTTATTAAATGAACAACGCTTCTAGAGCTCAGTTTCTGGAATAATTCTTATAAACAATCAGACATTTTTATTTTTTAATATTTTGCAATTATAGTAGGTAAAGGTTACGCATACAATTTATTTTCGTTCATGGATTGATGGATACACTCACTTTCCTGCAATCTGAAATGGCAGTTGAACTCTACTCGAGTAGTAAAGACTATTATAGGTCACATGTCCATATAATTGGATGCTTTGCATTATTCTTTGCAGGCTGTTTTCAACGATACGGAAGAATTTGTACTCTCCATCGATGAACCAAGCAATGAGGTTGTTTTACCTTCATGAATTGATAGAAACACATCTATTCATGCATTAGGACTGACTAAATGGGTTTTTGCAACAGATTGTTATATGGGATGCCCTAACAGCAGAAATGGTGGCAAAGTTGCCGTCCAGCCATATTGGTGCCCCGCGTTGGCTGGAGCACTCACCAACGGAGGCAGCGTTTGTATCGTGTGGGACAGACAGGTCAGTGCGGTTCTGGAAGGAAAATATCTAGGTCCCTGATATAGAGAGGGACTGGCGTCGAGTTTCAAAATGAATACTCATGTCAGTTAAAGGATACTTCCAGGTTGCTTTGAACAACTACTTCATTTTTTTTTTTTTGTTTCCCAGACTTGTCAAATTACCGCAGCTTTTTTCTTTTCTTATATATTTTGCCCCCGGGTTGTTTATTTTAAATCTTCTTGTTGTATATCTTTTAGTATTAAGTAAGGTAGTCAGAATCCCAATTCTAGCTGGTAAAATCTTACGATTCTGTATGATTTTACGATTTTACTACGATTCTACTACGTTTTTATAATAATTTTGACGGTTTTGCCCTTCATATGAAATGCCTAAAAATTTTATGATTTAATTTAATATCTCAATATATGGCCTAAATTTATAAGAAAACATTTAAATGATCAATGTATTAATTTTTTTTGAAAATTTTAATATGATTTAGACTTTTAAATTAAATATTTAATTATTAATATTTTTTTAAAAAAATTAATACGAGTTGCTAGAATCTTACTATTCTACCTAGAATCTCGATTCTGACTGCCTTTGTATTAAGAGCTCTGTTTCAGGAAGTCATTTTTCCTATTCTCCACTGTTATATTAGCTGATTTGATGGAATGTGAGGAATTTTTTCCCTTTTTCCTTTACAAAGATCAATGCTCCGACTCTGTGGTCGGGTAAACATTTGGAAACCTTGCGTGTTAATTTTTTGCGTGTTACACAAACACACACATATATATATATATATATATATATATATGTATGTATATCAAAGTTAAAGTTCTCATCTCTGACTAGAGTAGGAGTTAAGTTGGGTTCACGAAAGTCTGATTCTCTTTCAGGACTTTCATAAACAATACATTTGGCTATTAAACTTCTTTCAATTCTTATCCCACTTTTTTTAAATGACAACATAAATTATATTTTTGTGGAGTTATGTTGAGTTTTGACCAGATTTCATAAATAAATTATATAATTTGACGTCAGCCCCTTTATAAAATACAACCAGGCATTGCTTGTTTTCTAATAAATAATGTGGAAAGGTTGATTAGCTAACTTAAGCTAAATTATGTATTAAATTAGTAGCAGAACAATGATAACGCAATCTTATTATTCTCCACTGTATTACATGTAAAATCATTTATAATACTTTTTTTTTTTATGTGTTGGGTTAGTATATTCGTTGAGTATCATCTTAGCACATATCACTTATTGAAGATGACTGGTTATTAATAATAATAAATGTGACGGATCAATTTGGATTGGTTTTCACGGGACCTATAACAATTTTACTAATTTTGAACCATGTCCTAACTGAACCTAGATCAAACAGTGCGATTCGGTATAGTTTGGATTTTCGTTTGAGCGGCTTTTTGCACACCTATGGCCCTATTTAGATTGATTTTTCAAAAATTGTTTTTGACTTTTTGTATGTAGTAGGATAGCTAGACCCAACTCACTTTGTATTTTCTTGTTCTTCACTCTCCTACCTAAATTATATTGACTTGTCTCACACAATAAGTTTACTTGTTCTCCAGACATTCTTATCTCTATTATAAATATATACATTATACACAATCTCAATATATATTCTTCTTCATTATTCTCTTTATTGTCTTTGTTTTATTCTCCATTAACATCGTATCAGAGCATCTTTTCTTCTAACATGGTATCAGAGCCTACCGATTCTTGATAGTTCTTTCTGTTTTTTGTCGTCTCTGTCGGGGATGGCACTCCATCTCCAATCCCCGGCGGCGATCCTCAATTAAAACTCTAATCTCTCAATCTCTTTCTTTCTCTTTTCTATCTCTACTCCTATTTTTCTCTTTCTACAACCTTACACAAAACACAAACAAACCCTAATCCCAACTCAGTCATCCACAAACCCTAGTTTCTCAATTTCTCCGCCGTCCGCCGTCATCATCTCCAACAAGCTCATCGCTAGATCCAAGGGCTACGGCTTCGTTACGTTCAAGGATGCCGAATATGCTAAGATGGCGTGCGAGGACGCCACGCCAGTCATCAACGGACGCCGAGCCAACTGCAACTTGGTTTCGCTCGGAGTGCACTGACCCAAGTCAACATCGACTACGTTGCTTTCTCAACAAGGATCTAATAATGTTGTGCCGAGATCCACGTCGTCGGCACATGCGAGTCACGTGCAGTGGTACTACCCGGTTGCTACTACGACACCATCATCATCACCATCAGGCCGTTCCTTATTATGGGTACTCTCCTAGCTACATTGCTACAGCTGTTAGTTACAACCATAAGCTAAGCTATACCAGCGGGTTCTACATGAATGGGGCATTTCTCTGAAGTGTATCCTGGACAGGCTATGATGGGTGCGAACACATTGATGCTAATGTACCCTCACTATTACTACCATCAATCACACTCAGTTCGCCTTCTCTCTCTGCGCAACCTCTCTTTCTCTTTGCGACTTAAGCGACCGTCCCGCACCACCGTCCTGTCACACTCTATCAATTTGACCCGTTTTGGGTACTCTCTATTTTCTCGTCTCACGGGAAAATCTCAATCTGACCCATTTGGGTATTCTCTATCTAGAGAACAACCACTTCACTAGTTCAATTTTCTCTATCTTATTTTCTCGTCTCACGGGAAAATCTAACTGGCCCATTTGGGTACTCTCAATCTAAAGAACAACCAGTTAACTGGTTCAATTATTTCTATCTTATTTTCTCGTTTCGCGAGAAAATATGATCTCAACAACGCTTAAAATCGTAGCTCTTTCTTCGATCAAGCATCGCCTCTTCTCTCGATTGATCGACGCCTCTCTTCGATCAATCATCGCCTCTTCTCTCGATCGATCGCCGCCTCTTTTTCGATTGATCGCCGTCTTTTATTTGATCGATCGAACCTTCAATTCTACATCACCTTCTCTGTTCTATTTTGGTGATTTAAAAATTTTCATTCAAGACCAACTCAGATCAAGTCAAATTTTCAATTACTATGGAATGTTCTGAAGTCTCTAATTCTCAATGGCACTAATTAATGGAGATGTTGCCACACCATGCCGAGAAGCTACAAAAACTAATTTCAAGATCAACTTGCTGATATTTTCATCAAAGTTCATCCGACATGACGATTTCAGGATTTTGTTTCCAAATTTAAGTTGGCCTATCATTTGCCACCTTCAGTTTGAGAGGGGGGGGGGGGTCTCCACTCTCCTACCTAAATTATATTTACTTATCAATCACAGTAAAATTATGTTTGACATAGATTCTGCTTCTGTCTTTACGTAAAAGAAAAAGAGAAGCATAAGCTGTTTTGAGAAGCCGATACCCCCTACTTCTTTAAAACGTTTTTCCAAGGCCCATAAGCTCTTCTAAATTTTTTGTTAAACACCGTTCAAAACAGGTTTTCCCTCCAGGAAGCCAAAAACAACGTTTGAATAGTCAATTCAAACAGGGCCTAAGTTTACTTGTTCTCTACACCTTGTCCACTATATATAGGTGTCATCTCTATTATAAATATATACTTAATACACAATCTCAATATATATTTTTCTTCATTATTCTCTTTACTGTCTTTATTTTATTCTCTCCATTAACATCGTATCAGACTATCTTTATTTTATTCTCTCCATTAACATCGTAACAGAGCATATTTTCTTCTAACAAGAAGAAAATATTAACTTCTCAAAATGATTTATGTTTCTTTTTTTTTCTCTGCGTAAAAAAAGAAGTAAAAATTCAGTCAAACATGGCCTATGTCTAATGAGGTCATTATCAACACCGACCGGATTGAATTTCAGTTGAACCGATTCGAAGGGTTAGACTTTGGGCAGAAAAACTAAAGGTCACATATGGTTTTCTAACCTATGTTGGATTGGTCCAAAATATCTGAATCATCTGATACTTGCCGGTTTATCTTTTTTCATAACTTTTCGAGTTTCCTTTTACACCATGACTCTTGATAAATTCTTGTGCCATTATAATAGATCTTTCCACATTTTTTTTAGAAATTCTCTACAGTAAGAATAATTTTTACTTAAATGTTGGTGTTTACTCTCTATGTCGGCTTTAATTTCATTATTCAATTTCTGTGATTGTGGCGGCTTTAAATTCATTATTCAATTTCTGTGATTGTGGCGGCTTTAATTTCATTATTCAATTTCTGTGATTGTGTAGGTTTATGATATAAATTGTGAATCTTTAATCAATCATAAATTAAGTTGACTTATTCACATCATTTAGGCATGGTTGGCTGTATTAGTCCTTTTTAATATTTTTGAAATATCCTTGACATCGTAATAAACTATTGATACCCATATCGACACTTATTTTTAAGATCATTATTATTCAAGTCTGTTAGACTATTACTAAAACCGTGACCCAAATCGATAACATGACAGGGACCGTGCCTGTAGATCCAGGAGCGGAGCCATGTGTTGCCTAGTGGCCCCTCCCAAAATTACAGGATCCTAATTGCGTAGCTTACACTGAAGAGAGTTGTGCTCTAGTAATACTTTTTCCACATAGGAGCAAAAAGTATTTGTTGATGACAGTGAGGGGCGAAGCCATGTGTTCAGTAGAGGGGTCATGGCCCCTCCTAAAATTTTCAATCATTTTTTTTTATTACTTCCAAAATTATATATTTTATGCTCAAGTTTATAAAAATTGCATGTGGTTCCTAAAAAAATTCTTTAATAACCCACAAATATATATATTTTACAAAATATTGCATGCGTCTCACCTAACTATTTTTCATTTTTCCGGCCCAGCCCATGATGGCAGTGGTTTTGATTCTTACTCTTTAATATGGTTGATTCTGTCTTTTAAGTATTGGAATTTAAAACTAGGGTTTCGAAAGTGCAACTCGCAATGGTGATAGTGGTGGTCCCTGTGGTACTCAGCGTTGTCCTTGTGGTTGTCCTTTGGAGATCCCTTTTCCAAAGAAGACAAGAGAGCCATTACTTTTCTATGGAAAAGTTGTAAGGTTCTCTGATTTTTCTATGGATGCTTATTAGGATTTGTTTGTTTCTTAGTGAGTGATTAGTATTTATTTTTAAAAAGTTTTTTTTTTTTTTGTTGGCTTTCCATACACACCCTTACACATAATAATAATTACACATTTGAGAGGTTGAGATTGATGTCTATGGGTTCCTTTTGATATTAGTGATTTGAAAGAATTTGGAAAGAAAAGAAATAAAATGATAGTAGTATGTGTTTGAATTGACATTTTGAAAAGAAAAGAAAGAATTTGGAGAGATAAGTGTATAATTACAAAACCCGTGATTGTTATCCCTCCTAAAATGATAAGATTTGGAGAGAAAATATATCAACTTAAATAATAATTTTAAAATGACAAAACTACCATCTATAAGGAAAAGAATAATTTTATTAATTAAATGATATAATAGTAATTTAATTTATTTATTTTCATTTAATTTATAGGGCCTAGTAGGGGTAGTGGCCCCCACTCAATTATTATTTTTTACCTTATTTACTCTTGAATTTGAGTTATTTGCCTATATGCCCCCACTGAATTTCTTATAAAAAAAATCCTTAAAGCTCCCACTAAAATTTGTTTTTCTTACTTTACCTATTCTTAAATTTTGAATATTATTATCCCGTCGAGACTAAAGTCTAGGTCCGACACTAGAAGTTAATAATCATAGTTCGTAGAACGTTATTATGAATGCTATATGGTGTGTTTATAGTGCTTTTGAGGGGTGCTGATATCTAGAGTTGTTGATATGTGTATCTTGGTATGTATTTGTGTATCACCAGTTCATTATCAATACACAAAGTCATTTGGTTGGTAAAAGTACCAAGTTCCCTATCGTATCACCAAAATGATTTAACGAAATCAATTAACCACCTAAAAAAAGAAGAAGAAAGAAATATTTTTTCCCCATCTCTGATGAAAATATTATCGGTTCGGTCAATATAAAGAATTCATCGTCGTCATTTATTTTGGATATAATCCTCAATATAAAGTATTTTATTAAAAATTATTGTAATACGTTGTGTACCTGTGCAGTTTTTGTCAGTTTGCCAATTTGAAAAGAAAATCACGACAACAATAATCATAGCACGATTGTTTGAATATGTTATATCGTTATCTTGATAATACCGCAATCATAAGCATTATAATAATATATATAAAAAAAAAGACATATTCTGAAGGTTTTCTATAGAGGGAGCTTACCTCATGTAAGACCTCAGCTGGCCTTAGTTAATTCCAAAGATGCTGCAGGATCACAATTATTAAGTATTTGTTTATACCTAAGTATTTCCAACAAAAGTATTTTAAAATTACCAAGTACTTGACCCTAAGGCCCTGGTAGGTGGTCTGGTCCGAGGTGGTCTTGCATTTTATGGGACCAGACCGTGTTTGGTAGCATTGGTCCCAAATTTTTTGTTAGACCAAGTAACACCAAATCAGACCAAAATGGTCTCATTTCAGACAAAAAAAAAGGTGGTTTCTGGTGGTCCGGTCTGGTCTTATTAATAAAATATATTTATAAATAATTAAAAATGAATAAATAATAATAATAAATTAAATAAAACATATTTTAAAAATAAAATATAAAGAATAAATAATAAACAAAATGAAATAAATAATACCTAATAATAATAATAAATGAATATAATAATAATAAATGAATGAATAAATAATTAAATATATTTATAAATAATTAAAAATGAATATTTAATAATATAAATAATAAATTAAATAAAACATAATAATAATAAAAAATGAATACAATAATAATAATAAAAAATAGACTAAATAATAAATAATAATAATAAATTACATAAAACATATTTAAAAATATAATAAAAATAATAAATAATAAACAAAATGAAATAAATAATAATAATAAATAAATATAATAAAAAATAATAAATAGATATAATAATAAATAAATATAATAATAAATAATAAGTAAATATAATAATGAATAAATACTTCATAATAATAATAAAAAATGAGTATAATAATAAATTAATATTAAATTAAAAAATATATTTTTAAATAATTAAAAATGAATAAATAATTTATAAATAAAATGAATTAAATAATGAAATAATAATAAATAAATAGAATATATTTATAAATTAATATATAAATTAATAAATAATAATTTAATAATAAAATATATTATAAAGTGAAGAAATAATAAATAAATAAATATTATAATAAATAATAAATAAATAGTAAGACCAGACCGCTTACCAAACAAATTTTTCAGATCAGATTAGATCAGACCAGACCAGACCGGATCAGAACGGACCGAACTAGACCAAACCAGAACGGACCAAAAAAACCGCTTTGACCTAAATTATTCCAAGATTAGTATTTGTTGTTGGGCGGTGGGAGCATGGTGGATGTTAAAAATTAAATAT
Organism: Cornus suecica; assembly: GCA_963922005.1. NCBI lineage: Eukaryota > Viridiplantae > Streptophyta > Magnoliopsida > Cornales > Cornaceae > Cornus > Cornus suecica. The sequence continues at coordinate 78,967,253 of OY998238.1, forward strand.
TGATTTCATCATGTGTTTTTGAGAATTGGAATGCGTCAAGGGGGCCACACAAGCTCGGCTGAGATCCCCAAACATTTTTTTAAACCACAATTGTTCAACGAAAAAAAAACACTTTTGTTAACAAATTAATGAAGTAGAAAGATAAATAGGGAGACCATAGTTGATACACAACAAATTGCGCATCACGGCATTTACATGAAAATCAAAGATGTCCAATATCCAAGGACAGGAAATGCTTGTGATGGATGTGGAAGGCCGGACCTCGGAGTAGTGGGCAGCAACTAGGGGAGAAAAAAATCTAGCGAATTTGAAAATTCAATCGGATCAATTCGGTCGGATATTTTGGATCGGTTTTATTATGGATTGGATTGGACATGGATCCAAAATTCTCCAATCATGTATCTTACGGATCAATTCTGAATTTCATTTTTGATAATCCAGTCTAGTCTAATATTGTTCACATATATTTTAATATATTTATATTAATAATATATCACATAATATATTATTTTAAACTAAATGATAATATCTTATATCACTAATATATTATTTCAAACTAAATCATAATATCATATTTTATATTAAATAATTATTTATTTATATCTATAATATTCTCATTAAAATGTACCATTAACAATGTATTATTTAAAAATCTATATCTTCTTTAAAAATGGGATTTACTATTCACTCAATTTCATTACTTTGAATTGGGATTTACTCAATTGAACTCAATTAAACCCAATTAAACTACTTTGAATTTGAGATTTACTCAATTGAACTTAATTTCACTACTTTGAGTTGGGAATTTTATCAATTTTACTCAATTAAACTACTTTTAATTGATGGATTTACTCAATTAAAGTCAATTTCACTAATTTAAATTGGGGATTTTATCAATTTCACTCAATTGAAGTCAATTTCACTACTTTGAGTTGAGAATTTACTCAATTGAACTTAATTTCACTCAATTTCACGACTTTGAGTTGGGGATTTTATCAATTTCACTAAATTGAATTCAATTAAACTATTTTGAATTAGGGAATTTACTCAATTTCACTCAATTAAAGTCAATTTCACTAATTTAAATTGGGGGTTTTATTAATTTCACTCAATTTCACGACTTTGAGTTGGGGATTTTATGAATTTCACTTAATTTAATTCGATTAAGGGTTAATTTCAGTAAACACCCCTGTGATTTCAAAAAATATCACTTTGCCCCTATCCTATACAAAAAAAAACCCCTACACTTATCAAATTGTATCAGCTTGCCCCCTTCCCTATAATTTTTGACCAAAATACCCTTGCGATTTAATGAAAAATGATTTAAAATTGAAAAGAACGTAAAAATTTTGAAATATATATATAAAATTCGAAAAAAATATATAAAATTTGAAAAAAACATAAAATTCGAATAAAACATATAAAATTCAAAAAATATATATAAAATTCAAAATATATATATATAATTCGAAAAAATATATAAAATTCGAAAAAAACATATAAAATTAGAAATATATATAAAATTCATAAATATATATATCAAATTCATAAAAAAATATATAAAATTCATAAAACAATATATAAAATTCGAAAAAAACATATAAAATTTGAAAAAACAAGTAAGAAGATGTAAAAACAAGAGAATACAAGTAAGAATATATAAATTTCGAATTTTATATAATTTTTACGAAATTTATATATATCTTTATGATTTTTTTATATTCTTTTCTAATTTTATATGTTTTTTCGAATTTTATATATTTTTTTACCATTTTTTAAAAATTTATTTATATTGTTTTCAATTTAATATGTTTTTTTTTTAATTTTATATGTTTTGTTTTCTAATTTTATATTGTTTTTACAAATTTTATATGTTTTTTCGAATTTTATATATATTTTTATGAGTTTTATATATTTTTACGAATTATATATATATTTTTATGAAATTTTTTTCCTAATTTTATATGTTTTTTTCGAATTTTATATATATATTTTCAAATTTTATATGTTTTTTTTGAATTTTAAGTCATTTTTCATTAAATTCGAGGGGTATTTTGGTCCAAAATTATAGGGAATGAGGCAAACTGATACAATTTGATAAGTGAAGGAGGGTTTTCTGTATATGAGGGGGGCAAAGTGATCTTTTTTAAAACCACATGGAAGTTTACTAAAATTAACTCTTCAATTAAACTACTTTGAACTGGGATATTCACTCAATTCATGTCAATTTCACTACTTTGAATTGAGGATTTACTTGATTGAACTTAATTTCACTTCTTTGAGTTGGAGATTTATCAATTTCACTAAAGTGAACTCAATTAACCTACTTTGAATTGGGGGTTTACTCAATTTCACTCAATTAAAGTCAATTTCACTAATTTTAATTGGGGATTTTATCAATTTCACTAATTTAAGTTGGGGATTTTATCAATTTCACTAAATTGAATTCAATTAAACTACTTTGAATTTGAGAATTTACTCAATTTCACTCAATTGAAGTCAATTTCACTACTATGAATTGGGGATTTTATCAATTAAACTCAATTTCAATACTTTAAATTGGGGATTTACTCAATTGAACTTAATTTCACTACTTTGAGTTGGAGATTTTATCAATTTCATTCAAGTGAACTCGATTAACCTACTTTGAATTGGGAGATTTACTCAATTTCACTCAATTAAAGTCAATTTCACTAATTTTAATTGGGAATTTTATCAATTTCACTCAATTGAAGTCATTTCACTACTTTGAGTTGGGAATTTACTCAATTGAACTTAATTTCACTCAATTTTACTAATTTGAGTTGGAGATTTTATCAATTTCACTCAATTGAATTCAATTAAACATTTTATATATTTAAAATAAATATATTTAAACAAAAATGTAATTAACAATTTATTTTATAATTTCATTGATCTATCAACTTACAACCATATTATTTATATATATATTTATTGTAATACCCCGTGTTATTTTTCTTTTTTCCTAAAATTCTTCTCGGTTTATTTTCGGTGGCGACGTCACTTGTTTGTGACGTAGTGGTTATTCTCGGTATTTTACGTGTAAATTTTTCGCGCTTACGTTTGGATTCGACTAGCGGCTTGACGATTGTGTTTTTGATGACTTCGTGGACTTTCTTGGGCAATTATGTAACTTGACGTGACGTTTAATGTTCCGGATTTAGCAAAACGGTTTTGACTCAATTGTTCGAGTTCAGCATTTAGTGCTTTAGGGGTTCGACATTTTGTGTCCCCTTGTAAATAGATTAGTACGTGCCTTGTTTAGCTGGCGTGCTTAGGAATATTTATATTTCCTTAGCTCATTTTCTCTGTGTTTGTATGTATGTGCCCCTATGTGTTGTTGTGACTGTACTTGTCTGTTTCTTTTTGGTTTCTCTACGTGCCTTAGTTGTTTGACTTGTGTGCTTAGGGGTATTTGTATTACCTTGCTCGTTCTTCGTATTTTTACGTATGTGATACGTGTTAATGGATTTATTTGGGTAGATGTTAGTGTTTACGTGTTCTTGGAGTTTCGGTAGGATCGGGTTTGTTAGGTCTTCCGATGTTTGGGATTTGTATCCCGGATCATTTATCTTTGTTTTTATTATTTATCGGACGTTCCTTAGATTTTTCGAGTACGCGTCTATGTTTAGGGATTTTCGGATGATTTTTCCCTTTATTATTATTATTTTATTTATTTATTTATTATTAAACTGAGGCTAGATGTTTTATTTTTTCGTTCTGCACACAACATGGAAGGTTTTAGGCCGTTTCTTTGTGGCGGTGTTGCGATTGTTGGCGTAACGGGCTATCATATCGGGTATTGAGTTTCCCAGTATCTTTTACGGGATTTACTAAAATTATATATATATATATTTTATATGTATATATTTTATATGTATATATTTTAAATTGAATATATATATTTGGGTATTATATATATATTTAAAGGAGATAATATATGAGTGGTAGAGACTCTCTCACACGCGGCCAACATATCAACTTCCTCCTTCTCCCTCTTCTTCCTTCATGTGACTCACCAGACTAGCGATCATCTTCCCTTCCCTTCTCTTCGCGCTATCAACAGTGCTGGTAATATTCTTCCTCGTCATGGATTAGTTAGAGAGGGAGAAAAAAAAGAAAGAAGATCGAGAAAGAAAGTGAGGGTCGCTGCTGGTGCGACCTAGACTGAAGCTTGTCGGAGATGGTGACTTGTAGTGGTGCGACGACGAGGGTCGTACAGAGGCGGCATCGCGTGATGGTATGATGGTTGAGGCTGAGACCTAGTGTTCGGAACCTGGTGGTTAGTGGTGGTTCGTGGTGGTTTGTGGCGGTTGCAGGTGGAGGTCGTCGGAGCTGCTGGTGGCTACAACCGCGAATGAAGGCGGGTAGATTTGTGTTCGGCCAAAGCTTCAAAGTTTCGATGGAAAACTTCGAGAGGAATTTGTTGTGATTTACTGCTCTAATTTAATTATAAAGCATGTTTTGAATAAAAAATAAAAATTTATGCTATATTATTGAACATTGGGTCCATATAGAGATATTTGCATTTATGTAGCACCGTGTGCATATATATTTTTTGGTGTGAGTTGCATGCCTCCTTTGTACCATTTATAACTATGGACCGTTTAGATAGTCACAACAAATGGCCAGGGGGTGTTCTCGCACCAGGGAGCTAGCATCTCTCGAATCCTGAGAAGTTGGGGGTGAAGGCTTAGGTCTCACTTGCCGTTTCGGATGGACTTGTTGTCTCCGTACTTTATTCGGCGACATCCATCCTTCCTTATGCGAGCTTGTTACCCCCATAAGCGATCGATTTGGGATTCCTTATTATCCGATTAACCCTCATATTGATAGGGTTACACTTGGGTTGTATTTGCACTGTCACGAGCATTGACACTGTAGTGGCATTTATATTGATTATTAAATTACCATATGATATATTGTTAAGATTTTGTGTTGTTATTACTGACTGATATTAAGCATGTTAATCTTGCATTATTTTAAAATTTTACACTGTTCCATTGAGCGTTGCTGCGTAATGGATGTGATTTTTGTTCTGTTCATGGATAAATCCCTTATAAATGCTATAAATGATCAATGAAAATGAAGGCTTCAAAACCTTTAGTTTGAAACTAAAAAGTTTAATAATAATTAAGAATCAAGGAAGATAGCACGATGGTTGGCCAAGTTCTACATGGTTACGTGGAACTAAGTAGAAAAAGGTCTAGTTGGTGATAGGTGCTCAATATTGGTCATTTTTTACTCCTATCTTGCGTTTGTTATGGTATTTTTATCCCGTTTGTGTGTGTAAGCATGTTTCAGGAGCTTAATGAAGAAACAAAGCTAATCTCGGTAAATTAACTGAGTTCGTGTTCGTTTCTATCTCGAGAAAGAAATCAAGAGATGTGCCAGAGCGAAGAAGAGCTACCAGAGGGCAAAATGGTCATTTCTCAACATCATTATCGCACGGAAGGGCAAAAATGTCATTTTCAGACATTATTACTTCACTGAAAAGCATCTGGAGTCAAAGGCGACCAATATAGCTCAAATATGAAAAGACGAGTTTTTAAGCAAAAGATGCATCATACCCTACGTCCTCAGAGAGAAAAAGGGGCAGATTGGACCTAAGCTACGCTGTGGTTTGTACCCTACACCCAAGCGTAGGTCAGGAGCATAGGTCCCACCTTGTGGTCACGTGATCCCTTTATGTGCTGAAGTTGTTTCAGAATTTTCCAGTTTTGTCCCTATTTCGATATTTTAAGTGATCGATGATTCCAGACTTCTACATACAGGCTTATACACATATTTACATATGATTTAGAGATATTATTGATGTATTATGAAATTATAGAAAAGGGAAACCATTAGGGTTTCCCTCACTTGTCTATAAATATGAGAGGGTTATGTTTAGAGTTTAGTTAGAGTTTTTGTTTTATTTTTGGAGTTGGATTTTGGAGGTTGGTTCACGCACGTTTATTCATAGATTTCTTCCATTGTAGAGAACCACCATTAAAGACCTAAAGATCCGGAGAAGAAGGCTATGAAGATTGGAGAGCGTTTCTACATCAACAATGCAGATTCTCCCAGCCATGATCAATTAATTCGGTATCTAGGGTTTTCTCGCAAAACCCTAGCCAAGTAATGTAGTTCTAATTTTATATTCAATTGTAGAGAGGGGAAACTATGACTATATTGTGATGATTGTGTTAGATGAGAGACCATTTTTATTCGTGATACAAGTTTATATATTTGAATTGATTCTTGTTTTAGACTTTTCGAATATATTTATCTTACACAATCACAATTATTCACTATGGGCTGGAACTCGGATGCGTAATCTATGATTTTCTACACAATGGTGGTCATAAAACTCGAAACCCTAGGTTGACACAGGTCATGCCCTGACAAACTGATATAGACATGCTTTAGTTTATTTTCATGCTTTAATTTACTTTTCTACATTTACTTTCTATTAGTAGTTGGCATGCACTAATCAGTTTAATCTTGAGATGGATTGTCGCGATCCGGTTGAGAGTAATCCTTTTTGGGGTCAAACTGCGGTGCGACCTGATTCACAGTCAATGGATCGCCCTCATGCAATTGAAATAGAATTTGGACTATATTATACGGTTAGTGGTGGAGTGAGGAAACCCTAGTTTTCTATCTCTCTGAATCACAACCATTATTTATCATTGTTTTATATTTTATTTTCCTTATTATTAGATAATTCACAAAATCAAACTCTTTTCGGAATACTATAATTCAGTGTTTTTAAACTATTGAAGTGAACAATCCTCATTTCTGCGGGATCGATATTCCCATACTCAAGCAAAACTATATACAATTGATCTGTGCGCTTGCAGAAGGGTAAAACCTAAAGTGTCGTTAAGGTGTCATTTTTAACCACATAGTTTGCACACACCTGACGCCCATCAAGTTTTTGGCGCCGTTGCCGGGGACTTGGACTTATTCAATAACTTTAGTAGTTTATTTGTATTGCGTTATTGTAGATTAAAGCTAAAGTTTAATTTTGTGTGTGATTTTCAGGTACAATTTAAGAGCATGAAAGGAAAATACAACGTTGTTGAAGTTGTGTCTGAACCCTTTGTGAGTTTCAATTTTGCTTGGTTTTTGCATTTAATTTTTAGTTTTGCTTTTTGTTCATAGTTTAGATAAGTTTAGAAGTAGTTTAGTTAATTTTATTTATTTCAATATATATATATATATATAAAAATTTAGTGTATGTCCGATAGATCGACAAGTTCAAATTCAAATTCTGCATTAGTTGTATACAACCCAGAGATCGAAAGAACTCTAAGGCGTTTACGAAAATCTATTGAAGAGCGTCGTCAGACAGAATAAATCGAGATGGGTAACGAAAGAGTCAATCAACGGAGAGGACTAGATACCTCATTGAAGGGATTCTACACATCAGACGCGTATGAATTGTATGTTTAATTTCCAGAAGAAGAATGTGCAAAACATTTCGAGATCAAGACGAGTGTGATCAACATGTTCCCAAAGTTCTCTGGTCTTAGGATAGAAGATCCGTACCAGCATGTCAATAAATTCTTAGAGGTAGCATCAACCGTTAGGTATGATGGTTTGACTAAAAATGATTTAAGAGTGCATCTGTTCCCATGATCTTTAAAAGACAAAGCAAAAATATGGTATATTAAATTGACCCAAGCAATTAAACTTGACTGGGAAACACTTAAGCAAGAATTCTTAGAAAAACATTTTCCCACAGGAAGACTTCAGAAGCCCAGGATGCAATTAAGCAATTCAGACAGTTGCCAGGAGAACAATTTCATGATGCGTGGGAGAGGTACAATGAGATTTTGTATAAATGTCCCCACCATAGGTTTTCTGATCAAGATGTAGCTATAAATTTTTACACGGGTCTAGGTGAAAAGCATAAAAATCTGATAGATGCCTCTACACAGGGTCAGTTTACCTTGAAACCCACAAGAGTGCTTTTAGAGATGTTTGATAATATCAATGAAAATACCCTTCAATATGAATCTGATTTGAGGTCTAAAGGCGAACTAGATAGAAGATTAGAAAAAAACATTTGAGGTTAATCATGATATGAAAAATCCAGTGGCATTGATAGAGGAGAGGTTAGAGCGATTTGAAAAACTTTTTACCCAAAGAAGTCATTCTCCTAAAAGAGAAGTGTATGAGGTTGAACCAGATTATTCTCAAAATGAGTGTGAGGGCGTAATAGTCGCTAATGTCAATGCAGCATGGAATTACTCCAATAATGTCCCGTTCTCCAACTCATACTCTCCAAATAATAGAAATCATCTATTCATGTCCTATAAGTCCACAAATATGGAGAATCCTCCAAAAAAAAGTTCAATAAAGACAGTGGTCCAATTCTCAATCCAATTTTCAACCAAGGTATCAACTTACCTCACAGCCAAGGTTCCAACAGAACCAACAATCATTCCAATCTTAACTGACTATATTGGCTCGCAATTCTCAATCAAATTTCCAACCCAGACAACCACCTAATAATTCTTTGGCTCTTCAGCCATTCAATAACAACCAGGCTATCCAACCATTGCAATATCAGCTCCAGCCTAAACAAATCCAAGCTCCCCCACCCAGTTTTCAAAATAACAGGATATAACAGACCTTGGTGAACCTCCAAAATCAGATGGGTGTTCATACTGAGGCACTGACCCAAATCACCATGCAGTTAGGACAAATGGAAAATCAGAGAAATAATAGAGAGCCAGGTTAGTTACCTAGTCAGCCTATCGCTAACCCAAAGATCCAGCAAGTGCAAGAGCTTGGATCGTTTACCAATGATAATCACGAGTTTGTTCAAGCAATTACGACTCTGAGAAGTGGAAGGGTAATGGAAAGTAGAGTGGAGGAAGAACATGAGGAGAGGTTGCGTAGAAGAAAAGAAGCTGAGCAAGCTCAAAGGAAGGAAGCGAAAAAAGCACAACAGAAAGATGTTAAGAGCAGAGAGGCTGAAGTTTCAACAGATAAACTGCCAGTAGATAAGAGTGTCGACGAGACATTGCTTAATGAGCCAGATAGGGCGAACTATGAGGAGGCACCGCCATTTCCTCAACGTCTTAGAGAACCGACTAAGTATGGAAGGATGAAATAATCTGATATGTTGGATACGTTCCGACAAGTCAAAATTAATCTGCCGCTCTTAGACGTGATTGCCTAAATCCCACCTTATGCTAAATTTTTCAAGGATCTCTATACGCAGAAGAGGAAAAGCAGAGCGAAGAATCCAAAGAAAGTACTCTTGACTGAGCAAGTGAGTTCACTGCTGTTAAGCAATACTCCACCAAAGAGAAAAGATCCTGGTGCTCCCATTATTTTTTGTGTTATCGGTGAGCAGGAAATTGGTAGAACCCTTCTTAATCTAGGTGCAAGTATTAACTTGCTTCCTTATTCAATCTATAAATAGCTAGGGTTGGCAGAGCTCAGTCCCACAGAAGTTGTACTGCAGTTTGCCAATCGATCTGTCAAGCAGGCGAAAGGAATTTTGGAAGACATTATAGTTCAAGTGGGCAAGTTTTACTTTTTAGTTGATTTTGTAATCTTGGAGACGGAACATGTCCCGAACTCGAAAAAACACATCCCAGTGATCTTAGGCAGACCATTTTTGGCCTCGACAAATGCATGCATAAATTATAGAACCGGAGCCATGGATCTGACCTTTGGGAACATGAAAGTCAGGATGAATGTGTTTGAGGGAATCCATCAATTACCTGAGTCTATGGACTGTTTCCAGATAGATGAGTGCGATGAGCTACATGATATTATACATGATTTTGTGACTCAAATTCTGGAGAAAGATGAGCTTGAAGAATTTCTGGCAAATGAAGTGCCGAATGAAGAAATTGAAGATTGGGATGCGTATATGGAATGACAGAACAATGAGTTGGATAGAGTTGAGACTGCGTTATACGTGCAACCTTGGAAGCAAGAGCTAGTGAAACCACTCCTAATAGTCTCAAGTACTCCCCCAGTTCCATCACTTACAACTCCACCTGTTTTAGAACTTAAGGAGTTGCTAGAAAAGCTGAAGTATGTTTTCTTGGGACCCAACGAAAATCTTCCTGTAATTATTTCATCAAAGTTGACAACAGAACAGGAATCGAGTCTAATTAAGGTCTTGACCAAGAATAAAGAAGCAATTAGGGGGAGTGTGGCTAATTTAAAAGGGATTGCTCCATCAATTTGCATGCATCGAATTTATTTGGAAGATGAGGCAAAACCGTCAAGGGAGATGCAATAAAGATTGAATCCGAACATGATGGAGGTTGTAAGAAAAGAAGTAGTGAAGTTATTGGATGAGGAAATCATTTACCTGATCTCTGATAGTAAGTGGGTAAGCTCAACTCAAGTGGTCCCGAAGAAGCCGGGAATCACAGTGGTGCCTAATGAAAGGGTGATCTAATTCCTCAATGCACGACTACGGGGTGGCGTGTGTGTATCGACTACAGAAAGCTCAACTCTAACACTAAGAAGAATCATTTTCCATTACCATTCATTGATCAAATCCTGGAAAGATTAGCCGGACAGAGCTACTACTACTTTTTGGATGGATATTCCGGCTATAATCAAGTGGCAATTGATCCTGCAGATCAGGAAAAAACCCCTTTCACGTGTCCATATGGCACATTCGCGTACAGACGGATGCCTTTTGGTTTATGTAATGCGTCAGCGACATTCCAGAGGTGTATGGTGTCAATCTTCTCTGATATGGTAGAAATTGTTTTGGAAGTGTTCATGGATGACTTCTCAGTTTTTGGGGCAAAATTTGAAGATTGTTTGAGGCATCTAACACTAGTACTTGAAATGTGTAAGGAGACCAATTTAATTCCTAGTTGGGAGAAGAGCCATTTTATGGTTCAAGAGGGAATAGTACCTGGCCATATTATATCAAAGTCGGGGATTAAGGTCGATAAAACAAAAGTCGAGCTGATTTCAATATTACATCCTCCCACATCTGTGAAACAGATACGTTCTTTTCTGGTCCATGCTGTGTTTTACAGAAGGTTTATCAAAGATTTTAGCAAAATCGCCCGGCCATTATGCAATTTACTAGCTAAAGATGTAGTCTTTGACTTTGACAAAGAATGTCTTCATGCCTTTGAGGAATTGCGTGCTAAATTCTCATATGCCTCAATTATATGTCCACCGGACTGGTCTTTACCGTTCGAGCTAATGTGTGACGCTTCAGATTATGCAATTGGAGTTGTGCTAGGGCAGAGATAAGACAAGTTGCCATATGTGATTTACTATGCAAGTATAACTCTGAACGAAGCTTAAATGAACTACATAACTACCGAGAAGGAGTTGCTGACAGTGGTGTTCGCCTTGGACAAATTCAGGTCGTATTTGTTAGAAACCAAGGTGGTCGTGTACTCAGATCATGCCGCACTAAGGCATTTGCTAACCAAGAAAGACTCTAAGCCCAGACTGATTCGATGGATTATGTTACTACAAGAATTTGATTTGGAGATCAAAGATAAGAAGGGTATGGAAAATGTTGTAGCTGATCATTTGTCAATAATTGTCGTTGAGTCCACAAAGGACGACATTCATCTTAAGGATGAGTTCCCGGATGAACATCTGTTCAGTATGGCTATTACGGAACAAATATCGTGGTATGCAGATATTGTCAACTATAAAGTAATAGGTAGAATTCCTAATGGATGGTCTAAGCATGAGAAGGATCGTTTCTTTAGCCAAGTAAAATTTTATATTTGGGATAATCCACGACTGTACAAATATTGCCCGTATCGGATAATTCGTAAATGTGTTCCAGAAAGTGAAGTTCAAGGCATACTGACATTCTGTCATATGCTAGAGTGTGGAGGGCATTTTGGTGCTCAGAAGACAGCTCACAAAGTCCTACAGAGCGGTTTTTATTGGCCCACCATATTCAAGGATGCATTTGAGTTTTGCAAATCTTGTCTAAGATGTCAAAAGTTGGATCCATATCTCGACGAGACATGATGCCACTGAATCCTATTTTGGTGGTTGAGTTGTTTGACGTTTGGGGCATTGACTTCATGGGACCGTTTCCAAAAGTCGGCGATAAGCAGTACATATTAGTGGGAGTTAATTACGTTTCTAAATGGGTAGAGGTTGTTGCCACGTCACATGCAAATCAAATTGTGGTTGAGGAGTTTGTTAAATCCAATATCTTTTCTAGGTTTGGTATGCCACGAGTGTTGATCAGTGATGGCGACAACCACTCTGACAACCAGTTTCTTTCGGCCTTGTGCAAGAAGTATGGTGTCACTCATAGAATTGGAATGCCATATCACCCACAGACGAGTGGTCAAGTGGTGGTTTCGAACAGGGAGATCAAGAACATTATTGAAAAGATGGTGGATCCTGATTTGAAGAATTGGCCGAGAAGGTTAAATGATGCACTGTGGGCATACATGACCACTTATATGACACCGATTAGTATGTCACCATACAGATTGGTATATGGTAAGGCGTGTCATCTCCCTATGGAACTCGAGCACAGAGTATATTGGGCGATCAGAAGATTGAATTTTGATATCAAAAGATCGGGTGCTCAGAGGAAACTCTAACTCACAGAGCTTGAGAAGTTGAGGAACAACGCATATCAGAATTCTAGAATATATAAAGCCCAAACCAAAGCATTCTACGACAAACATATCAGAAAGAAAAGCTTTGAGGTCAACCAAAAAGTGTGGTTGTTCAATTCAAGACTCAAATTGTTTCCCGGTAAGCTCTAGTCAAGATGGGACGGACCGTACAGAATTACTAAGGTTTACCCCCATGGAGCGGTGGAACTTGATGACCCTGACAACAAGAAGTGATTTGCTGTGAATGGTCAGCGTTTAAAGCATTATATCGAAGTTGTGCCGATAGAGAGTGTTGTTGAGACAATTACTTTAACAAAATCGGTACCGGAGTCGGATAATTTTGATCCTGAGTACTGAGAAGCGGCAACGTCGAGCCAACAACGTTAAATATTGGTACTAAGTGATAAAGAGTAGCTTTTGATCTTAGTTTGTAATTGTAAAATACTAGTTTAATTCAGTTTTTGTAAAATTTTAAGATTGAGTCTGAAATAGTCGTCATCATTCTGAGGGGTATTTTCATCCAGGAAACGCCAAATTTTGATGAATCGAAGTCAATCAAGTCAATAGGTGTGTATAGGGGAGGTTCGAGTGTTCGGGAATCGAGAACGAGTCAAAAATGGCCGAGGAAAAAAAATACAGCCTTGGGACCTACGCCCAAGCGTAGGTCACAGGACTGTATATATACAGTCCCGCGGATTTTCATTTCAAATTTCACTTTTCTCCCTCTCATCTCCACCGAATCGACTCTCATTCGTTCCTAAAGCCGAATATCGATATTTCTTATCATTCCCAAGCGGCGGACCATCATATTAGTGAGCGGTGCACACAAATTCACGTGAAGAACTCAAAAAGTCTCCAGAATCCAATTTTGGGGAATTTGTCGTTTCTCGCGATTCGATAAGTTTTGATCCATTATTTTGGTTTCGATTACTTAATATAACTATTCTAAACTAGTATTGACGAACGAGACCGATCGAAATCATGTTTTAATCCGTTTTCAAAAAGTTGGGTTTCCGGCTTCAGATACGGGTTGAATATCGAATTTTTTAGATGAGGTCTTGTTTAATCGTCGTATTAGAATACTTTAGGTATAGTTTTGAGTTTGATTCGGTGTCCGAATAGTTTTCGCTCATTTTCATAAAAATCCAAATTTTGTAGGAATGGCTCGCGTAAAAGGAACGAGAAAGGCTGTTGAGGGAGCATCTACGTCGGGGACGGCAATACAGAGAGACAGATCATGGTCACTGCCCCTAGAGAGTATGAGGCCTATACACCGTAGTACCCGGGCACCGAGATCGGTGTATGTTGCACCGGATTCATCAGATAAGGAGGTTGAGAGGCCGAGTACACCGATAGAGGGCATTGAGTTAAATTTGAGATATGGTCGGATGACAGTTCCACTTGTTGCACCGAGGGCACCATCACGACCCTAAGCACAATTTTCAGTCCCCGAGCCATCACCACCACCACATGAGTCGGAGACATCCGATGAGAAAACTACCGAGAGTGGTGATAGTGAGGATGGGCAGGCAGAGCAAGAGGCAAAGTTGGAGGATGCTGAGCACAACGAGGTGTTGTATCCTGAGCCGACAATTGATGGTGACGAGGGTGACCTCGTTTCTTACAGATGGAAACACTCCACGGTTTCCAAAGAGACACTGATGGACCGAGCTTTAGAGAAAGGGTTCCGACAGGAGCGCACTTTTGCTATTGTGCCACTTTAGCAGATAGAACCAGTTCCACATTGGACCATAGGCGTATTGAGGGAGCACATATTATTGTTGATCCTAGCCCCAACTACACCACACATTTGCGCTGACATGATTAACTAGTTCTGGCTTTATATAAGGCATTACAGTAGAGGGACTCGATTAGTGACAGTGGTGCAAGGGCGAGAGTTTGAGATTACTCCCGAAAGTATTGCTATTATGTGGGGTATTCCACATGAGTGCCCTGCGGAGCTAGATGAGCGGTTCCCACCTATGCCAAACCCACTTCCGCCACTTTATGATATGGTGAGACTGTAAACTGAGGGGCAGTGGGCCGATAATAGGCGTAATGGGACCAATAAATCCAACTATCATCCGATGCTTTGGCTTTGGGATATGATAGTCTGGTCCAATGTGTTACCACATAACCATCAGACCATGTGCTACCCGCCATTTTTGGCACTGTACTATGCTTTCGAGTTTGGTCACTGGTATTCTATTCCACATGCCCTTTGGCAGACTTTGTTCCGACATTATATTCTCTTGCGTTGAGAGAATATGGTCGGGACTGCCAAGTTTTAGATGGTTCTTCCCTGCCTTGTGATGAAGTTGATATTTGATCAGGGATTATAAATGGATGTTGAGCATAAGTTTGCACCGCTAGTTGCGTATGGCAAGGTAGCATGGAACAAGGGGTGGATCATTTACAGAGGAGAGGCAGACCCGATAGAGTGAGCACCATGAGATGATGGATCGATGGGATATTATGATGTAAGATATGGGAGTGACAGTTCCACCACCACAACCACCTTCGAATGATGCTATGTAGTTGTAGTTTAGTTTTGTTTATTTTATTTTGTTTTTAGATTTTCTTGTTTTAGTTATCCACAGTAGAGAGTAATCGTAGAGCGAATAGTCAGTGTTCGATCTTTTGTGACCGCTTTAATGGTCATCTCTAACTATTTGTGATATTTTTGGTTTCGTATAAAATGATAGTTTTTGATCACTTTTACTGATATGCGTGCCTTACTATATTTATTCCATTGAGTATGTGTGATTTTATTTTTGCACTATGAGGACATGTGTGCATTTAAGTTTGGGGGTGCGTTGGTTATTGAAAAGCATGTCATGATTAAAAAATAAATAAATAAATTTAACCCTACCCTATGCTTGGGCGTAGGGTAGTACGTGGTTGGGCTAGAAAATTGAAAACATTAGTCTTTTTTTTGGGATGTTTTGGCCTGGTTTATACTTATACATGCACTAGGATTTGTTTAAGATATTTTAGAAATTTGTGTAGAATTTTTAGAGTAACCCTAATTTGACAAGGAGACTGCAAATATAAGTTGGATTAGTTATTGTTTCTCCTTTCCAAGTCAATTAAGGGTTTTAAATCATTTTTCTCTTCTAATTCTACTTTATTCATCTATAAATACATCCATAGGGTAGACACAATTCACAATTCACAATTCTCAAAGAGTGAGCATTAGATTGGGTATTCTTCTTTTATTCTTTCTATTTTGAGAAGGGTTAATATGGATAATGCTAATGAAAATAATTCTAACCCAGAGGAATTTATAGAAGATACGGAACCATATGTGGTCATGGAGAGCACGAATAAAGGAGCTACAAGTCAGAAGGGAAGCCAGACCACATCAAAATCATTTTTGCAGTGTCGGTTGCAATTTGAGAAGATATTTCATCCGGAGAGGATGAATCGAGTTTTAGTTGCACCCGGAAGGAGAATCCTCAGAGAACGAGGATTGAAGAGTTTAGAAAAACCGGTGGGCAAAAAGATGTATCTGGGCTTAGTCCAAAATGGTTATGAAAATATGATAATTTTGGGACTACCAGGATTTGAGGTGATAGGGCTAAATTGACTCAGTTGAGTGTTCTTGTTGTGGTTGGAAGAAGAAGTATTGCCGATGCATGGAATATACCAATCGGTACTCCGGCAAACTTACAAGAAATTTTGAGGGAGCATTCTGTAGTATGGCCATATAAGGATGATGAGATGGTTCGGGAATTGTGTGCAATATCAAATCCGGGAGATAAAAAATGTGATAATTGGTGGTTGAAGTCGGATATGCTTTATTTGGATTGTGTTGTTGTGGCTCAACTTCGACCTAATAATCGAACAAGTGCAAGATATCACACTATACTTAGAACTTTGTATGCCCTTACTCATGGGTATGAAGTGTGTGTTCCAACATTGATTATGGCTGAGATGTCGTATGCTCGAGCAATTGTGAGTAGAGAATGGGCGGGGGCCAATAAATGTGACTATTATCTTCCATACCCGTTTTTACTATCAAAAATCATTGTTGAGCATTTGGGTGATAAAATGAAGAAATTGGATGAGATGCGGTGGACATTCATGAAAATATATCCGGAGGAAGATTTAGAGAAGTTGAAAAAGACTGCAGATTGCCGGATATGGTTGAAGAGTGCCGTGTCGAGTGATGAAGAAGAAGAGGCGGACTAGGATTTAGGTTTAGGATTTTTAGGTTATTTTATTTATAGAGACGGTTGACCCTTAAGGCCACTTCTTTGTTTCTTTTATTTTTATTTTTATTTTAGAATTGTAGGCCCTTAAGGCCAAATCAATTTTTTTATTATTAATATTTTTGTTATAAAAAAAAAATCAATAAAAAAGGAGAATCTTTGATTCCTTGAAAACATGTGTCGATTTCTGGATATTTATGATGAAATTTATTTTCCATTGCTATGATTGGGTATATGTGCTTTGTTGATGATATCTCCAGGTGATCCAATTCAAGTTTGGGGGAGAGGATTTGTGCTTTGCTTTGAAATCCAGAATTGAGCTTCACGGGTAACTGTATCTATTCTCCTATTTTATTTTTGACCATGGGGACATGGTCTGATTTAAGTTTGGGGGTAAGGGTGTAGTATTACAAGGAATAAAGATTTTCAAAAAAATAATAATTTTGGAACAATTCTTTGTTTTCACGCATGAATGTTTGGAATTTACAATTTAATTAAGTTTATGATTATGATGCATGAGTAATATGTGATGTGATGTTCCCGCTCATGAGAGTAATGATTAGATCAATTTAGTGAAGTGATGTCGTTTTACATAGGTGAGTGAATGAGTGAAATTGGAATTAAGAATGACGAATTTGACCTATAAACACAAGCACACATTCACTATGAGAAATATGTTGATTTTGGACTATGTAGTTGAAAAATAATTTTGCTGTAATAAAAGGGGAGAAGGGGAGTTGTTTTGGTTGAAATGGAGAAAATTGAAAAAATATTCTTGAGAAAATAAAATACAAAAAATAGTTCTTTGATCTGAGTATCTGGGCTTTGGTATCATCAATATCATTATTCGCATTTAAAGGGGAGAAGACTGATGATCATAAATACCATGGAAGAAGCTCGGGCCCAGTTGGTTGGGACTACAAATCCTTGTTGGAAAGTCTGGAGACTTGGAAAGACAAAAAGTGATAAAAAGTGGAAAGTTTAAAAGTTACGTTTTAATGAAAAATGACAAAATTTGATCCATGAAGTAGGAGAAAAGAAACTGAAATATTGCAGTTGAATGTTCACAAAATCACGGAAGGTTGTCTGGATTTTAAATAGAAAGTAGCAAAATCATTCATTTAAGTGGGGACCATTCATAACACGAAGCTTGGTATAATTGTTGTTTGGTAGTGATTGAAAATATTTGCATTTATATTATCTTGTGTGTTTCATAGCTTATTTGAATTGTGTGTGTGGACTCATGAATATGTAATTACAAAAGAATTGAGATGTTTGTAGATACCATCACTGGAAACCTTCACGAGACTTCACTCGTCCACTAGGGGTAACCTAGGGGTTTAAAAGTCATGTTACACGTGCTAAGTGTAATCGTTAACCTCACAAAAGTAAGGGATTTGGTTAGAGTAGATAGGTTAGATAGAATAAGAATCATCACAGTCAGTTTTCTCTCAGTTTATTGCTAAGGGACTAGCAATATGTAAGTTTGGGGGTGTGATAGGTGTTCAATATTTGTCATTTTTCGCCCCTATCTTGCGTTTGTTATGTCTTTACATTTCGTTACTTGGTATTTTTATCCCGTTTATGTGTAAGCATGTTTCAGGAGCTTAATGAAAAAATAGAGCTAATCTCGGTGAATTAACTGAGTTCGTGTTCGTTTCTATCTCGAGAAATGAATCAAGAGGTGTGCCAGAGCGAAGAAAAGCTACTGGAGGGCAAAATGGTCATTTCCCGACATCATTATCTTACAAAAGGGCAAAAATGTCATTTTCAAATATATTACTTCATTGAAAAGCATCGGGAGTCAAAGGCGATCAGTATATCTCAAATATGAAAAGACAAGTTTTTAAGCAAAAGATGCATCATACCCTACGTCCTCAGAGAGAAAAAGGGGCAGATTGGACCTAAGCTACGCTGTGGTTTTTACCCTATGCCCAAGCGTAGGTCAGGAGCATAGGTCCCACCTTGTGGTCACGTAATCCTTTTATGTGCTGAAGTTGTTTCAGAATTTTCTAGTTTTGTCCCTACTTCGATATTTTAAGTGATCAATGATTCTAGACCTCTACATACAGGCTTATATACATATTTACATATGATTTTAGAGATATTATTGATGTATTATGAAATTACAGAAAAGGGCAACCATTTGGGTTTCCCTCACTTGTCTATAAATATGAGAGGGTTAGGTTTAGAGTTTAGTTCTAGTTTTTGTTTTGTTTTTGGAGTTGGATTTGGAAGTTGGTTCACGCACAGAGTTCTTCCATTATAGAGAACCACCATTAAAGACCTAGAGATCCGGAGAAGAAGGCTATGGAAAGCGTTTCTACACCGACAATGCAGATTCTCGCAGCCTTGATCAACTAATTCGGTATCTATGGTTTTCTCGCAAAACCCTAGCCAAGTAATGTAGTTCTAATTTTATATTCAATTGTAGAAATGAGAAATTGTTACTATACTGTGATGATTGTGTTAGATTAGAGACCGTTTTTATTCGTGATACAAGTTTATATATTTGAATTGATTTTTATCTTAAACTTTTTGAATATATTTATCTTACACAATCACAATTATTCACTATGGGCTGGAACTCGGATGCTTAATATGTGATATTCTACACAATGGTGGTCATAAAACTCGAAACCCTAGGTTGACACAGGCCATGCCCTGACAAACTGATAGAGACATGCTTTAGTTGATTTTCATGCTTTAATTTACTTTTCTGCATTTACTTTCTGTTAGTAGTTGACATGCACTAATCAGTTTAGTCTTGAGATGGATTGTCGCGATCCAGTTGAGAGTAATCCTTTTGGGGTCAAACTACGGTGCGACCTAATTCACAGTCAATGGATCGCCCTCATGCAATTGAAATAGAATTTGGACTGTATTATGCGGTTAATGGTGGAGTGAGGAAACCCTAGTTTTCTCTCTCTCTGAATCAAAACCATTATTTATCATTGTTTTATGTTTTATTTTCCTTATTATAAGATAATTCACAAAATCAAACTCTTTTCGGAAAACTATAATTCAATGTTTTTAAACTATTGAAGTGAACAATCCTCGTTTCTGTGGGATCGATATTCCCATACTCAAACAAAATTATATACAATTGATCTGTGCACTTACAGAAGGGTAAAACCTAACGTGTCGTTAATGTGTCATTTTTAACCACATATTTTGCACACACCTGACGCGCACCAGTTGACATAACTTTTTCCCCCTGAGTCGGGGTTTTATTTGAGTTGATCATCACCTTATCGAAGCTTAGAGAATGATTAATTAACGTGGTGGTAGGCGTAGACTATTTATAAATGGAAGATTATGAATAACGGGTTCTGTTAGGCTAAGAAAGTGGCCTAGGGACGTAGATTTGACCTTGAGTTCTGAGTTTTTTGGAGGGATAGTTATGACTCTTAATGGACTTAGACACGTATGTAGCAACGACCAAGTAAACCCTTTTTGTATTGGTCGGTGTATAAAATTATGGAGTGGTCAGTATATCACTCTAGTTTATACAGAATAAGGGATAACTTTGGACTATCATGTGCTTTAAGGATTCGTTGAATGTAAATTAAGGCACCCATAAGAGTTTAAGTTGTCATACTCCCGAGTGGACGTTTGTTGGAAGTTTTGAGGTAGACTGGTAATGTTTGAGGACTATGTTGATCCGTTGTCTGTGGTATAGTGATATTAAAACCTTAGGGTGATATTAAAACCTTATAGTGATACTGGAAAGTATGGAAGTGGTGACCTTTAGTGTATACATAATGCATGTATTTTTCATTGTTTTTTTGTCTTAGTCTTGGGTAGTGGATTTGATATTGACTTATGCACACGTAGTGCGACACCTAGGACTTTCGGTGGGTTCGGAGATGTATGAACCAAATAGATTTGACCGAGTCCTAAAATTTTTTCTTAAAAACTAGTTGAATCATTCGGGGTTCAGCATTTTTCTTTAAAAACCCGAGGGCCTTGGCATTTGTTTGGGACTAAATGACTCCGGTATCCTTTTCCTGTGCCTCAGTAGGCAGTGTGATTTGGAGGATTCGGTGGTAGAGTTTTCCACTTATGTTACTTTCGAGGATTAGATGGTAGTAGTATGTATATATCATGTAACCACTAGTTAGTTTTATATACCCTTTTTATTATAGGAGGCCTTGGAGAAATGATCTTTTAAGTGAATGGATTATTTCACTGGTTATTGTGGATAAAAATGACATGATTGAGGTTAGAAATTGTTAGAGTGAGACTCTCGAGGAATGATTTGATAACGGTGTGATGTAGAAGTGTGGTTCAGTTGAGTTATGGATATAGTTGTGATTATTCATTTCGGATAATCCTTAGGAGTGACTTAATTATCTCCTAGGAACCTTGAATGGTGTGTTTGGTGCACGGTATGATGGATAGTTAGTTCTTATGGTAGCTCAGGGCGATGGTGCGTATTGGAATATATATATATATATATATATATATATATATACGTACGGATATGATTATTTATCTACAGGGTTATATAGATATATATATATAGATTTATTTATTCAACGGTATTTGTATGCCTTTATAGTATTAAGACTTGTGGGTTGCTCTATGTTTCATGCTTTTATGCCTTCTTGTGTGGCCGTGAGATATGATTTGGATCATTTGTGGGGCTATTTTGGGGTCTTGAACTGGCGTGGGTGCTAGGTGAGACAGCTGACTGACCTAGGATAGATGCATGCACATGGGATGATTAGAAGTTCTTAGTAGCTATGGTTGTGTTTGTTAGGGATATTATTGGTGAGCCGTGGTTTTTACTCACCCCACACAGGTTGTAGGATTGCAGGTGGATGCAGCATGACACGTACAGTGGCGATGGTACGGGTGGTTTGGGACGTTTTCATTTAGACTCGTTCCTTTTATTTGTAGTTATTCATTATATCATTTTTCTCCTCCTTTTTTTATTCGGAGGCTATTGTTGTAGTTTGGGAGCCAGCCTGTTGGCATATTCCCTTTCGTTGTATCTTTTATTCCATGTGTTTATTATTTTGGGGTGCCATTATATCTTTTCGGCACTGCCATATGGGTTTCCTTGTAATTTATTCGAGCATTATGGCTCTATAGGTTCTAGAGGGGTTGTGTAGAGGTAGCGGTGGTTTTTCTTTCCACTACCTCGGCCCTAGTAGGTTTCTGGAATGTTGGGTTGCATGTCATTGTCATTATTGAATTTGTTATGGGCAGGTTATTCTCTTGTGTGGTTTTGTGTTTTTCGAACGTTCCATTTATAAATGGAACTCTGCCGGATTTTCATTAGATTCCGCTGTTGTGTTTCAATCACTCACCCTGTGATGAAATATGTATTTTTCGTCATTATTCCATGTATTTTGTTGTTGTTGTTGATTCTAGTTGTTGTTTTCAGTGACATTATATATCGAGATTCGCTGATTCTCCGGATGAGAGTCTTAGGAAGAATGGAGCGTGACATTTATTTACACACAAAAACCAAACTAACTCTAAAAATGTTAAATTAACACATAAAAACATTTATATTATATATATTTACACACAAAAGCCTTCATATTATATTTGGAACATTTGGAGAAACAAGGAAGTGGGGGAAAGAAATCGGAAGTGGAGAGGTATTTGGAAGAATGAAAACTCAACTTTTGACATATTGAATTGGTGGAAACTAAATTCTTCAAGGTATGAAATTTTATCCAAAGTTGCACGTGACATCCTAGTTATTCATGTTTCAACTGTTGCTTCTAAGTCGGCCTTTAACATGGGGGGTCGTGTCCTTAATCAATTTCATAGTTCTCTTTTTCCTAAAGTAGTTGAAGCCTTGATTTGTGCACAAGATTGGTTATGTGTCTCGCGAGTGCCAATTCAAATTGAAGCACAATTGGACGAAATTGAAGCACTCGAATCTTTTGATGTTGAATCAAGTATGCTTTATTTTTTCACTATAAATTAAATACATTTTATTATTCACTATAATTTATTTATAATTATTTGTTAATAATTAACTAAATTCAATTTTATTTTTTATAGCCATAATTAGTATTTGATGACTTTTGAAGGTAGTACCGAAGTGCGTGCAATATCACATTATTGATGGTAACTATTTTTTCACTATTAATTTATTATGTTTATAAAATATATGTGTTTTGAAGTAATTCATTATAAAATATATGTGTCTACTGACTCTGTGTTTACTGTTTATGCAGCAGCTTGGTGGGTGTGCTACTGCAGTATTATTTCTTGAGTTATTTGGGCCATGATTATCACAAAGAGCATTGTATCACAAGGGGTGGTGCTACTGCAGTTTCATTTGCTATTGTCTTCGTAATTTTCTTTATTTTTTTGAGTTGTTGGATTGACATTTCAGTGTGCTACTGCAGTTTCATTATAGTGTGCTACTGCAATTTCATGGTTGTGTTTTTAAGTCCTTATGCTACTAGAGTTTCATGGTTGTGTTAATATAATGCTTTGTAGTGTGCTACAGATGCTACTGTAGTTTCATGGTTGTGTAACTTGTGTTAATATACTACTTTGTAGTGTGCTACTGAATTTTTAAGTCCTTAAGTTGTAATATACTGCAGTGTTTTAAACTTGTACTTGTGGTTCAAATAATACTGTGCAGTGTATGAATGTATTTCCTCATTTTAGCTAATATAGGTTTATATTTCAATCCGTAAAATCGATTCGAACCAATTCGGTTCACCGCGGTCCGGTTTGGATTGGTTTCGTTAGACAAATGGATTGGATTGGTTCCGGAAATTGGAAATCCGGTATTAGTGGATCGGATCCAAAATATCCTCAATCCGGTCTAATCCGATCCGTGTCCACCCCTAGCAACAACCATAGGGGTTTTCACTATTATCTCAACATTTTATTTTTATACAGATAATATATTTATTTCCAAATAAATTAAATCTAAAACGAGAGAAAGAAAAGCTTTACATTATGTCTCATCTCAAATGGTGTTACAATATGGCACTTAAATTATTCAAATCCAAATTACTCCACGTATCAATGACTTAGGCCATGTTTGGTAGGCGGTCTTTCTGGTCTGGTCTGGTCCAGTCCGGTCTGGTCTGGTCTAATCTTATCTGGAAAAGTCTGTTTGGTAAACGGTCTGGTCTTACTATTTATTTATTATTTATTATAATATTTATTTATGTATTATTTATTTCTTTATTTATTATTTGTTCACTTTATAATATATTTTATTATTTATATTATTAAATTATTATTTATTAATTTATATATTAATTTATAAATATATTCTATTTATTTATTATTATTTCATTATTTATTTCATTTTATTTATAAATTATTTATTCATTTTTAATTATTTAAAAATATATTTTATTAATTTATTATTATATTTACTTATTATTTATTATTATATTTATTTATTATTATATCTATTTATTATTATTTTTTTATTATTATTTATATTATATTTTTAAATATGTTTTATGTAATTTATTATTTATTTTATTAATATATTAATATATTATTATTATTATTATATTAATTTATTATTATTGTATTCATTTTTTATTATTATTATGTTTTATTTAATTTATTATTTATATTATTAATTATTCATTTTTAATTATTTATAAATATATTTTATTATTTATTCATTATTATTGTATTCATTTATTATTATTATTAGGTATTATTTATTTCATTTTGTTTATTATTTATTATTTATATTTTATTTTTAAAATATGTTTTATTTAATTTATTATTATTATTATTTATTCATTTTTAATTATTTATAAATATATTTTATTAATAAGACCAGACCGGACCACCAGGAACCACCTTTTTTTTTTGTCTGAAATGAGGTCATTTTGGTCTGATTTGGTCTTACTTGGTCTAACCAAAAATTTGGGACCAATGCTACCAAACACGGTCTAGTCCCATAAAACGCAAGACCAGACCAGACCACCTGGGACCAGACCACCTACCAAACATGGCCTTAGGTTTCGTTTAGATGGAGAGAATTAAAAGGATAGGGATTTTCACATTTGATGGGTTAATGAGGAGAGAAAAGAAAATATTTGACACTTAAATTGTTCGTCCATAATTTATTCAAACATGAATTTCATTCAGTGCTATCTTTTCTTTACTTTCATAATTAATGTTATCATTTAATATATTTTTATTTTCCCAGCCTTGAATATAAAATTAAAAATACAAATTGTAACATTAAAAATATATATTTCACTATGTCTTTTCAGGTATTACAATGCCTGATTTTTTAACCATCTTAGTAGCAAAAAAGTTCAAATCATTTATACAGCTGAAAGTTTGAGAAAAAATTATCTAGTAGTGATATGATTAGGGATGGTAATGGGACGGGGATCATAATCATTACACCCATCCTTGTTTAACTTTACTACTTCCATTCCCGTCCTAAATATGTTTATTAAACGGGGTGGGGGCGGCATCAGGAAAAAGGCATGATCAAGGCAAGAAGAAATTATTAGTTGTAACGGTAATACCATGTCATTTAGGTTGACATGATATCAAAAACCAATAAATTTATTATATGTGTAATAAGAACTTACATAAAACCAAATTAGTTGTCACATTACCAAATTAACTGTCACATTTCATTCAAGAAAAAAGAAGAAAAACAAAAACAACCCTTCTGTATGGCTTCTGTATACTTTACTGCCTTAAACGATTAACATTATATATATGCGGTCTATATTTTATTATTATTATGTACTCCTAATATATATATATGTGCCATATTATCATTGGATATTTATCCTCAACAATCCACATTTAAGGATAAATTTATTTTAAGAGGGATTGAGAAATTGAATCAACAGTATAAAGAATCAAAGAAAAAATGCAAAAATAGCAAGGATACCTATATCCATATGTTAGACCATTACACTCATAACTTTGAAATAGACCGCTATAAGAGTTCTGAGTTTGAATGATGAATTATTAACGGATAATCCGTTAATGGAGAGAAGAATAAAGAGGGAAGATAACAAGAGAACCCAAATTTTGCAAAAAAAATAAAAATAAAAATTCCCGGTAATTTAAATATATTTCACAAGCTATAAGGGTAATTTATTTATTTTATTTTTTTATTTTATTTCAAGAAATCATATTTTGGGAAGGAAGCATGAAATTTTGACTATTGCTTTTTCTTTCTTATTTTTTTCCCATTTTGTTTACATATTTTCATTTATTTTGTTTCCACGTGTGGTAGTGCTAATTGTAATTTCTTATTACATGTGTAAAAAACTTTTAAATTTATTGGTTTCTGATACCTCGGAGCAGAAAAGATGAAAAAATTATTCTATATAAAAGATGTCTAAATTAACAGTGTGTAATAATATTGAATGATGCATTAGTAAATAAATTATATAATTCACCTCCGAAACCAATCAATTTTTTAAATTTATTTTCATAAATGTCCTGATTTACATAATCGATTCTTGTTAAACCATGGAGGGGCAGGCTATTCTATGTTGGGACGAAAAATTTGCCATCCCTAAGTATGATATTAGGCAGTCACAATTTAACCCATATATAATTATATTTTAACAAAGTTAAAATATTTATTAATACCTACTTGTGCTAGTTGATCTTTACATGGAATCAGCACAAACAAAATAATGGACAAACCAAACGGACCTAAAATGAAACATAAGAGTGGGCTGGCGATTTCGTGTTCCAAATCGTGTTAACATGACATGACTTAAATCCGAAATAATTAAACACGACACGATTAATATTAATGTCGAAAATATTTAACAATAACACAACTGTTATTTAAAGAGATAACACGACTTAATCCGTTTAAAAAATTGTATTGTGTCAGGTTGGGTTGAAACACGACCGGTTTAACTTATTTAAAAAAAAAATTTAAATAACTTTGAATGTGAATCTCACCCAAATGCAAATCAGTGATTTGCACAATTACTACAGCTCTGGTGAAAAAAATAGACCTGAATTGAGAAATCCATATATGAGAAATCCAAAAATTGGGGAAGTCTAGAGAGAGAAAACTGAGTTAAGAGAGAAGAAAGTTACGGATTTTGGGAGAAGAGAAAAATCCCCAATTAGATGCATACTCTAAATCTCCAACAAACAAAATATAAACTTGTATATATATATAAGATCTGTGATATATATTATATATATACGATTTATCACACTATCTATACATACATATATATATATATACGGCTTGTATGTTTTAAGGGAGGTGCGTGTATGATATATATGTATGAGATTGGGAGAGATTCAGAGAAGATGGAAAGAAGGAGAAGGAGTAGAAATTAGGGCTTGGAATTGGAAGTGATGAAATCGCCACTTTTGAGAGGAGTAGTTTTGTATGTGATAAAGTGTCATTTTGGGTCTCGTGTCTTTTGACTTTTTATTTATTTCCCTATCATTGTATAATTTGTTTTATTTTAATATATTTTATTTATGGATTAAATGCAATAAACCCCCTATTCTATTCTCTCTTTCTTCAAATAATCCCCCAATGTATGCTTTTGGCAAAAAAACCGCACACTATCCTCTTTTTAACACTTAACCCCCCTCATCTATGCGCACAGTTATAACACCGTTAGTGGACATTTATTGGACATTTTTACCCTTCATTAAATAAGGCTTTGTTTGGCCAAACAACTCATACAAATATAAAAAATATATAAATAATATTTGGAAAAAGAAATTTCTGAAAAATATAAATATCTTAAAAAATACATGCAAAAAAAGTCAAAAAAAATCTGAGAAAAAAAAAATCGAGAAAATTTTTTTTTTGGAAAAAATCCGGGAAAAAAATTAATCTGGAAAAAAATCGAAAAAAAAATTCTTGAAAAAATTTCTAAAAATGTTTTTTGGAAAAAAATTAAATATTTAGAAAAATATTTTGGGAAACATTTATATTTTTTCCGGACTTTTTCTAGTAATATATTTTTGGAAAAAATATATAAATAATATTTGGAAAAAGTAATTTCTAAAAAAATATAAATATTTTAAAAAATACGTGTAAAAAAAGTCAAAAAAAATTAGCTTTCGTTCAGATTTCTGGAGCTAATCTTTGGGTTAATAGAGATCACACTGGCTATTATGCTTGCCTGATGAAGTAGTAATTAATCTCATCAATCAACATAAGATAATTTGTTAAGTGGAGCAATTGCCACAACAACAATACTGCTTCCTTGAAAAACTAACTGACTTTTTTTACATGTATTTTTTAAGATATTTATATTTTTTTAGAAATTGCCTTTTCCAAATATTATTTATATATTTTTTCCAAAAATATATTACTAGAAAAAGTCCGGGAAAAATATAAATGTTTCCCAAAATATTTTTTATTATATATTCCAGGAATTGTTTTTTCGATTTTTTTCCAGAAATTTTCCAAAAAACTTTTTCCCGGATTTTTTCCAGAAATTTTTTTCCCGGATTAATTCCCAAAATATTATTTTCCAGAATTTTTTTTTGAAATATATATTTTCCAAATATTTATATTTCTTCCAAAATATTTTTTTGAATTGTTTTTACATATTTTTTATATTTATTTTTCAGAAAATTTTATTTTTTTCAAAAAAAATATTTCTTATAACAAGGGGGGTAAATTGATCTTTTCTAGAATATATAATTTTTTTATGAAATAAATATTTCTTTCCAATATTATTTTTTAATATATAAAGTGTGTTGTCACAGGTTGGGAGATTTGCATTGCCACGTCACTAAAGTTGAAAGCTTAAGTTGGTTTGGCCAAACAAAGCCTTATTTAATGAAGGGTAAAATTGTCCAAACAAATGTCCACTAACGATGTTATAACGGAATTGGGTAAATTGTAACATTTACATAGTTTAGGGGGCAATCCTTTAGTGTAGGGGGTTATTTTAGAAAGAGAAAATAGTATAGAGGGGTTTATTGCATTTAACCCTTTATTTATTTATCGAAATTAAAAAAGAAGGAGTTGACACATTTTATTTTAATATATATTTAATTTTTTAAATATATTGAATTAACTTAACAGATCAACACGGTTTGACACGAACATTTAATCAAGGCAGTATTCATGTGGTGTCCAATTTTATGAGCGGTACATATGAGTGCCAGACAAAAGCAATCCACGCGTCCACGTGGTTTTTGTCCCGTTGATATAGTGTATGTGCAAACGTCAAAATCATCAAACCCTGATATGTTCTAAATTCTCAATAGACCAACAAGGAACCTCAAAATTCCAATTATTAGGCACCACTCATTTACGCCCCCACAATATTGAATCGTGAGTAAAATACTGAGCTCAGAAAATCTCAAATACTCTTTGTAATTATATACCCATTCATCACTTGATTTTATCAGTTGTCTACATACAGATTTTCCAGATATGCCTCGCTTTGGAAGTGACAGAGTGCCTCTGTTACATGTAAGCTTTCACTATTTTCATTTGAATTGTTGAATTCACACTGAGTTCTGTTTTTTTGACCCTTTTCGGTTTTATGTACTATGAATTTTGGCTAATCAGTCTCTGACATCTGTATCGATTCGTTTGGTTCTTGGGTTTTTCTGGAAAACATCCTGTGTCCAATTCATTGATTTTTGCTGCTACCTAGGATTTTTTTATTGATGGGTTATGTTTTGTTTGTATAATATATAAAACCTTTTTTTTTTTTAGATTTATTTTCATGGGGGTGTTTGGTGCGGGAAACGTAATTTTGTTAGTAGGCGACATGATTCTCACTGAATTGAGTGAAGCATCATGTTCAGGTTGTATAATCTATACAGCCCAGTTGTTTATTTCCTTGCAAATTTGGTTTTCTGAGATTTATGTTCATTTGGGTGATTGATGAGATAGAAGGACTTTAGTAGTAGTAGTAGAGATTATTATCAGGAAGTTGAGTGCAAAAATTCTCTGAGTCACTTGCAATTTGCACTTATCTGATTTATTCTTTTTTGTTTGATTTTCTCTGGTTTTGCGTAGGGGAGAAAGAGATTAGACGACTGTCAATTGACGGACCTTGAACATGGCGACGCAGTACCGGTAATTGCTATTTCTATTGAACACTTAAGGTTGATGTTATGTTACATAATGCGCTAACACTTTTCTCTGAAAATTCAGGCTGCCAATGTGGGGTTTTGTAGAGTACTTTTACTTGTAAGTGGATGCACCTTTGTGTTTGTTAATCATGAAAGCGGAATTATAATCTCGAAAAATGTCAGCTTTTTAACATCTCATTGCGTTACAGGCAAAGCCCGATGCCGGAAATTTGGTCATAGCTACGATAGCCCTTCTGCTTGCGTCCACATCAAGTCTACTGATTGTATGTACTTGTATTTGTGCTCATATTCTCCCTCTCTATTGTTTACGAGTGTGGATTTGATGACTTTATGTCCCACTAGAGACATGCTTGTGTTTGATTTCTACTACTACTCTTCGATGGAAATGAGGAATTTGATTTCTGGTAACTTAAGAAATTACATGTCCATGATGCAGCCGAAATTCGGTGGAAGAATAATTGACATCGTGTCGGATGATATCCAAACACCTGAACAGAAAGCACAAGCTTCGCTTGCAGTGAGGAACACCATACTGTATATATTTCTGATTGTCATATTAGGGTATGTCCACTCTTGACTTGGTTATTTTTTTCTTCTCTCAGTTTTTTATTCACCTTCATTTCTTGTTTGTCAAGCCTTTTTACCCCCCTTTAATGACGAAAAAATTAGCATTACAGAAACATTATGATAAACCTCTGCAGCTGCAAAAGAAAAGATGTGTCAGAATGGTTACTAGAAAATTCTAGTGTTGGAGATGAATTTTGACTAAGCAAGTGTTGTTTCCATATTAGTAATCCTACATATTATGGCATCAAGGACTTAACAGTAGTATCTTGTTTCTTTTCAGTTCTGTTTGCACGGCACTTAGAGCGTGGCTATTTTCTTCTGCTAGTGAACGGGTCGTTGCTCGGTTGAGAAAGAACTTGTTTAATCACCTCCTTCACCAAGTATAATCACTTAGCTTTGCAAGCTACTTGTTGCTTTATCTCTCTTATAAATCTCTTGGTTGCTAAGATATTCATGATTACCCAATCTTTTTTCTCCTTTTCCTTTGCCAAATCAATGGAACTAGAATGCTTTTCATATGAAAGTTTTTCACAATGGCTGATTACTTTGCAGGAAATAGCTTTCTATGATGTTACTCGAACAGGGGAGCTCTTAAGCAGGCTATCTGAGGACACTCAGATCATAAAAAATGCTGCAACTACCAATCTCTCCGAGGCCCTAAAGAATCTGTCTACTGCATTTATTGGACTTGGGTTCATGTTTGCGACATCATGGAAGTTAACATGTAAAGGCTTAATTATTCTTAGTTGAGTGAATTTTGATATGATGGAGATTCCAGCATGCTCGCTATAAATTAATTTCCGTCCTGTATGTTTAGTGTTGGCTTTGGTTGTGGTTCCTGCCATATCTGTTGCTGTACGTAAATTTGGCCGCTTTCTTCGAGAACTTTCCCATAAAACTCAAGCTGCAGCTGCAGTAGCTGCCTCAATTGCCGAGGTTTGTCTGTTCCTTTATAGCTTTTAGTTTACTCTATGTTATATCTCTCTAGTTAAGGTATTTATGTTGTTCAGTCCAAAAATCCCATACCACTATAAGTTACTGACATGATGAAGACGAGATAAAAGAAAAGTGATGATTTTGGCTTCAAAGTGATTGGTTGAATGTTTCAAATATAGTTTATGTACACTTGGTAGGATGCGTGAGAAGTTATGTAGCAAAATGATTTTCCAGACATTTCTCGTTTGTTTTATTATTGATTTGTAATATTGATGTGCATGTTGACTGGTGGGGTTCTTAGGGGTTACAATATTTTTAACTCCTAGTCATGTATATTGTCTCATGGGGAGGTATGTTAAATTTGTCTCGTTATGAAGAGATAGCATAATGCAAACATACGTTAAAACAAGTTAAAAAAGTATTGACTGCTTTTAGAGAATCCAAGTCATTCTATGGAATCAAATGATTATCTACCAAAACCAAAAAGTGTGTTTTTGCTAGGAAGTGCTGGTTGCAGCAAGTAAATGTTGAAAAATTATTTGTTTTGTTGTTCATCACTTAAAAATGTTCTTCAAAGAGCCGATGCCATGTGCAGAAAATTTCCTTATCACTCACTGTAACTCACTCGTTAACCTTTTCGTTCAAACATGCAATTTTGTAGGAAACATTTGGTGCTGTACGCACGGTGAGAGCTTTTGCTAAGGAAGACTACGAGATTTCACGCTACTCGGAGAAAGTTGACGAGACACTGATGCTTGGACTTAAACAAGCTGTAGGTTCCTAGTGCACTCTCTTACACACACACACACACACACACAGAACTACACACAGACAAGCTGCATCTTCTAAAATATGCTATTTTCTGCTGCAGAAAGTAGTTGGCTTCTTTTTTGGGGGTTTAAATGCAGCATCAACGCTATCAGTTATCATAGTGGTGATTTATGGAGCTAATCTGACGATCGCAGGGTCTATGTCCCCTGGTGCTCTTACTTCATTCATTCTGTATAGCCTCACAGGTAGCCCTCTCATTCTTGTATACATTCCAGGGGAAGCTGTGATTATGTTTAAATTGTCATATATAAATTATCATGTTTGCCTGAATGTATAGAAGATGCTATAACTTTTAGCTAATCTAAGTTCCAATTAACTGAACTTATTTATTGCTTTGACTTGCAGTTGGATCATCTGTTTCTGGACTGTCTGGTTTATATACGGTGGCAATGAAAGCTGCAGGAGCCAGCAGGAGGGTTTTTCAGCTTCTTGATCGTGTCTCATCCATGCCAAAATCAGGAAATAAGTGTCCTTTGGGGTTAGTACCGTCAAAGCTTCATCTAGTTACTAATCTTGACTCTTTTGTCAATTTTCCTAACATTTCTCCACTCATGGCTTCAAATATAATAAATTCAACTCCTTTCTCTTCCAGAAACATAACCTACAAAGGGACCTATTATGATAACTACTCTTGACTTTTTTAAACTTGACTACCGTTGATAGATCCATACCTTTTTTTAAGCATACATAAGCAAAAGTAATCTGATTGAATTGATGATGAATGGATTATACAGAAACATCGAAAAATCCAATTATTCCAAATGAAAGCGTTATGTTGGCCCCTCGTTGTGCATGGTGGTTCACCCAGTTATATCCATGTTGATTCTTTTAAGAGAAGCCCTACACTTTTAGAGTGCTTTTCATAATGTTCTCGTACTTTTATAGATATTTTCCCTTTTTAACTTTTGAACTCATAATCATTCCTGCTACCAAATTTTTGCTCTTTCCAAATTACTCGTTATATTTTGATAGGTAAAGAAAAAGAAAAAAATAATGAAGTTCCAAAATAAGTTAAAATTGTGTGTAAAAGGTGATGCAGAATCCAATAAAAAATAATAGAAGGGAGAGGGAGAAGTAGAGATAGAACTTCAGATGGGGTGAGAAGAGAAGTCATTGAGAAACGATATAATCAATATTCACAAAAAACTATCGATGTCTGTTACCTCAAAGCCTTTTATAGGCAACTCAACTATTAAATAAAGTAATAACCAATATAATTAAAATAACAAGTAAATACTAAAAGTAATAGGACTAAAATATCCCTAAAGTCTCAAATATCCCCATTAACACATCACGATCTCCATCAAAAGGTCTAATTATGTTTTATGTCAACTTCATACTAAAATGTGATACTTGATTGTCTTACTGCAGTGACCAAGATGCTGAAGTGGAGTTAGATGATGTTTGGTTTGCCTATCCTTCCCGCCCCAGCCATATGGTACTCAAGGTAGTACTTTTGCATTGATTACTTATTGTTATGATAAATCATACTAATTTATTATCTATATATTGTGTCAATAAACCTAACAAATTCTATAAATTGTAGGGAATTACATTGAAACTGCATCCTGGTTCAAAGGTTGCTTTGGTTGGCCCGAGTGGTGGTGGAAAGGTAACTCTACTTGGCTAAATTTTCCTAAAT
Source organism: Cornus suecica (assembly GCA_963922005.1). Taxonomy (NCBI): domain Eukaryota; kingdom Viridiplantae; phylum Streptophyta; class Magnoliopsida; order Cornales; family Cornaceae; genus Cornus; species Cornus suecica. The sequence goes on from OY998238.1 coordinate 79,001,104, forward strand.
AACTTCCATTGAAATTCATGCTATTTTAGTCACAGGTATGTCATATCTCTTTTTATTTTCAATTTTCTTTTGGGCGCAGACTACAATAGCAAACTTGATTGAAAGGTTTTATGACCCTATCAAGGGACATATTTTGCTCAATGGGGTCCCTCTAGTAGAAATATCACATGAACACCTACACAGAAAGGTATAGTGGTACTAAATTCTGAATATGCAAATGTCAGTTTTCAATGGTGGTGCATACAATTTTGTGTTCTCTTCTTGCTCTGACGTTTTATAGAGTTTTCACATATACCATATCCGCCTTCTAATACACAGATCAGTATAGTGAGCCAGGAGCCGACCCTGTTCAACTGTTCGATAGAGGAGAATATTGCCTATGGATTGGATGTCAAAGCAAGCCCTACTGATATTGAAAATGCAGCGGTAAGGTTTTAACATCTCCATTATTCAACTAATTGCACAATCTACCGAAATTGTTCTATTGTCATAAATTTAATTACGAAAAGTGCAGAAAATGGCTAATGCCGATGAATTCATTTCCAAATTCCCGGAAAAATATCAAACCCATGTGGGAGAACGTGGTGTAAGGCTTTCAGGCGGTCAAAAACAGAGAGTAGCAATTGCAAGAGCTTTACTAATGAACCCAAGGATTCTTCTCCTAGATGAAGCCACAAGTGCATTGGATGCGGAAAGTGAATACTTAGTCCAGGTATGCTTTTTACATGCTGATAATGCATTTTTTATAACACGAAGCTTTGGAATCATTTAGTTTCTGAAAACAGTTCTCAAGAGAACTACAAATTCTGAAATCAGAACCTTTTTTGAGTTTTCTGAAAACAGTAACCAAACAAGTTTCTGTTTTCAGAAAACTGAACAAGACAGGTCCTTGGTCTCTCTGTTTTCCAAAAAAAAAAATGATTTCTTTCGCACTGACAGTTGATTCTATTCACACAATGCTATTCTATAGGATGCCATGGATTCACTCATGAAGGGCAGGACTGTTCTAGTAATAGCTCATAGGCTTTCCACAGTCAAGAGTGCGGACACAGTTGCGGTTGTTTCTGATGGCCAGATAGTTGAAAATGGCAGTCACGACGAGCTCCTTAGCAAGAATGGCGTCTATACTGCATTGGTGAGGAGGCAGTTGCAAGGACACAGAACCGAAAGCTAGTTTTGACCTGCTAGTCTTGTAAATGGAATCCATTCCAATGATGAAATTGGTATGTGGTCACTTTATTCTGCATTGACATGAAACCATCATTCTCACAAAGTCCCACTTGTCAAAAAGAAATTATATCTATATGAACCACTTGAAGCCATGAATTTGATATTGTCAATCTGCATTACTCGAATAATAGATCATCCAAAGCCATGGATGGCGTGTCGCTTCTGAATCTAGTGTGTGTTGTTTTATGTTTATGAGATATGGTTAGGGTGGAGTTTTTGAGCTCAAACTCAAAACTAAAAAGCTACTTGTTTGTGAATAACCTAGTCTTACTTTGTATATTAAAGAGATCAAAAGTGGCATTCTTAGCATGTTCTAGTTAGCTTGGTGCATAGATAAATCAGTTGAAAACTCTATCAAATCAGTAATGATTGTCCTACCAACATATTCAATGCAGTGATTTAAAGTTTCACTTTCATATGCAATGCTCTCAAAAGTAAGTTATTGAGTTCTTGGTGTTCTGGGAAGAAGTTCAAAATGGAATTGGACTAGTTGTAAGATTCTGTAGAGGAAAATATAGTGGTGGTCTTGGCTTTTCTTCCTTTTTTTTTCTTTTTTTCTTCCTGAAAAGTTGGTGGTCTAGAGAGGGTGTGTTTGGTTCGTGGTTTGGTTTTGGTTTTCCTGGTTTTGTTTCATATTTTTGAGACCAAACCATGTTTGGGAAGGTTGGTCTCTCAAAAATAAAACCAAACCACCAAGATCAAAACCCTTCAAAACCAGATTTTTGAAACCAACAAAAAGTTGGTTTTTGGTGGTTTGGTTTCACTTCCACCACCACCACCACTTCCACCGCCACATTAATTTTAATGTGACGGTATGTATGTGTGTGTATATATACAATTTAATTGAATATATATATATTCAATAAAATTTGGAATCAAACCAAACCGATTACCAAACAGAGTTTCGTGACCAGACCAGACCACACCGATTTCCAAACAAGGAACATTTTTGTGTCTCAAAGTGAAGTACAAGTTGGTTCAAATCTAGTTGATGCTAACTCGAAATCATAGAATGTGGCAATCTCATTTTACAGAGCGAGTTTTGTGGCATGGACAATTAGTTTTGGGAATGAGTCATGCTACAAACGCCGAAGAGTTTGAACGAAATGGAGAGTGATAGTCTCTTCACTCAATGGATACATTCAATTGGTCCAATATTATTATTATTTGGAGTATTCGGCTTTCCATTTCGTTCAAACTCTCCGGCTTCATGATCGTTTGGGAATTTCTTCCATATAGCGGAATATATATGCGCAGTGAGAAGGTGTAGCTTTGGAGACCTTTAAAGCACAACTCTGTATCTACTCTACTGAAAGAAGTAACTAGTATTAGGAGTTTGGGCCAAAATGGAATTTTTGGGATATTATGGCTTATATAAGGTTTCCATATTCTATTCCATTGTTTTATGGCATTGCTACCATGAGAAACTTTTTGTAAGGTGCAGATATCATTATACATCACTGAAATTTGTCGGATATTCATTTTTTAGAGCGATATTATTGAGTCTGTTAACGATCCCAATTCGTATGTATACCTTTCAAGTGATTCACAACAATCTCTCTAAAAAAACATGGCCAAACACCGGAGACGGTATTTGAAAAAAACTCGATCAAAATAAGACCACCTTAGTCACGAGGAAGCCTAAACACGGAAAAAAATTAAATAAATAAAGCACTCTAAAATGCATAGCCAAACACTATTTAAAATGATTTTTCATTTTAAAAAAATAAAAAAAAAATTGAAAAGTCAATCAAAACAATACCTCAAGGAAGCTCCAAATTAACACCCAAAATAAATAAATTATATATACCTTTCTTTATCTTGTGCAATTTCTTTGGTCTTGAGGAACCTCCAAACACGAAAAAGAAAAAGCAAAATGTTACTTGAACTTCAAATATATATATATGTGTGTATAAATACACCTTTCTTTATCTGCAAATTTATGATGTTTCGAAAGAGTGTTGCTGTTAAAGTTGCTGCCAGTTTCCGAAAAAATGGGCCAAAAACGTTTAAAGAGAGGCGTTTACTCTCATGGACTCAGTTTCTAGTTTCAACTCGCGATTAGGTTTGATCCGTTAAGAATTATTCAAACCATTTCCATATTATCCATTTTGAATTACCTCTTATTAAATTTCAATGTTTCAAATCTATAGAATTTAGACGAAAAAAGTATTTAACTCAAAAATGGACACATCACTTATTGGTACCCCAAACTAATAATAAAATGAGTGTAGTTTACTCAAGAATGGATGTAAAATATGATGAAATTCTATTACTTGGGCGTGGTATGCATGTTCAAATTATTTTATTAAATATACATAATTAAATAAGTCCTGAATTTATTTGAAAATAAGTGTTGAATCAAAGTATTAAATAACTGAATTAATTGAAGAGGTTGAATGAGTTATCCATTTTTAATTAATGTTTGAAACAAAATAATAGGTTGAATTTTTTTTGGTGGTGGTGGTAATTTGGGATAGGTCATAGTTATCCTGGTAACCAATAATTTTTCCATTTATAGCCTGTTTTATCTTTATATATATATATATATATATATATATTTTATTTATTTTTTTTACAAAGTTAATTGTACCTAAATATGAAACTATTCTGGCCCAAAGGGTGCAGTGGCACAACGCAAGCAATTATTTTGTTAAGAGAACAATTCAAAGGAATTACTTGCAAGTTGCAACGGGTCAATAGAATTACCACCACCACCAAAAAAAAATTCAACCTATTATTTTGTTTCAAACATTAATTAAAAATGGATAACTCATTCAACCTCTTCAATTAATTCAGTTATTTAATACTTTGATTCAACACTTATTTTAAAATTAATTCAGAACTTATTTAATAAAATAATTTGAATATCATATAAAACTTAAAATTAATTATAATTTTAAATAACGAGACCATCACTTATTACTAACACTTAAAAAGAGTCCGTGTAATTAATCATAAACTGACATCACTTATTCCTAACACTTAAAAAGAGTCCGTGTAGTTAATCATAAACTGGAGGCTTCATATATGAACTTTTATACTATCGGTGACTTAATCGTAATCTTTTATAAACTTGTTTCACTAATTTTTGTTCATGTATATTTCCTTTTAACTTCTTTTGATGGTCTTCTTTGTCCTTATTTCTTAATTGTTTTTATTTTCCTTGGTTTCATCATAAAATGATTTAATTTGAGTTTAATAACTCGTATATCTTATAAAATTTTCTTCCAATTCATCAAGTAATTTTTCTGCTTCATCCTTGTCTCTTTGTTGCATTCCCTTTCTTTTTCTGCTAGCTTGTGCAAAGGTTTCGCATCCTTAATTTTATTTTCGAATATGAAGTTGTAGACATAATTTTACTTACACTTATATTTGGTATGTAGAATGGAATGACCATGGAAATGAAATGAGAATAAAATGGTATGACCGTTTTCATTATTTTGTTTGATTAAAACATCACTAATTTAATAATGAAATAAATTTTTAATTTTTTTTTAGTTTTGTTAGGGAATGAAATGCCCATTTTATAGATTTAATTATGGAATGAATTTTTATTAAAAGAGAATGATCATTTTCACTATGAACCAAAAATACTTACCAAATAAATGAATAAATGAATGGAATCCTCTAATCCTACGGAGGATTTCATTCTTTAGTACCCATTTTTTTTTAAGGCTTTTGCGTAACCTCTAATCGAGTAAAAAAATCAATTTTATTTGATAAGTTAATCTCATCAAAATAAAAGGTTGCTTTTACAATAAGTCATTCACTTAATTTTTATTTATTATTTATTTATTTTAAAGGATATAATACATTAATCTCCCTTAAAATTTGAACAAATCTCGTATATATATAACTAAATACTGCGTTTGAAATTTATTACAATTACATCTCTAAAAAATATATATATATATATGAACCTTATCTATAACGAAAATATTGAAAAAATTATGAAGGTGAGAGACATTTCGCATCAAATTGTAACATTTTCTATCTGTTAGGGGCTTTTATTATAATAAACCTTAAATATTCCACCTACCTTAAATATGACTGAATCACATTTCATTATTTTGAACCCACACAATGCAGAAGCTTTTGTTCTTCAAGAAAGTCTCAAAAATCCCCTCAAATCTTTCACACACCGCTCCATCTTTCCAAACAATTTGCTCCAAACACTTACTTTCTCTCTCTAAAACAAACCCGAATCACATTCACACCTACACTTCCTCTCTCAACCAAACCCACAATTTCTTCTCCAACAGGTCTCCTCACAAGAAGATCATTCATGGGTTTCTCTCAAACCCAGTCCTCAGAAAGCAAGCGCTCTCAAATCTCTCAAACCCAGTCTCGAAGGCTCCAAGCAAAACTCTAGTAGATTGCAAAAATGGGTTTTTCAGAGCTCAATTCCACACTCGAATTTTCAATTTGTACTCGTCTCATAGAGTTCATTTCCCCAAACGGAGTTTCAATTTGAACAGTTTTCGCCGTACTTGGTAATACTTTTTTTTGTTTTTTTGTTTTTCAAATTTGGGTGTTTGTTTCGGTGCCCAGAAAATGAGAAATAATGACCATGTTGAATAAATGAGCGTTTCTTAATTTGTTATATATATATTTTTCTGGGTTTGGTGTTTGTAGCAGAATGGGAAGAATTGTTATAATCTAATTAGGGTTCTTCATGCTTTAGATTTTTTATTTTTCTTTGGTTTATTAACTTGATTTGACTATAAAGTAACAAAGACTGAACTACAGATAGAGCATAACAGGACTATATGTGTAGTTTGGTATTTTGTTTGACCGTACAAACAAATTTCCTTTCAGGTTCTTCATGCAATTCATGCCACTAGCCAACTCTCTCTCTCTCTCTCTCACACACACACACACACACACACACTTTTTTTTTTTTTTTTTTTTTGAAATTACGCACACATTGTTGGTAGTAAAAAAAATGGTAATATAACATATATTCCCTTCTTGGGTATTAGCTACTTATGTTATTGGTAATTCTTTTGTGGAAGAGGATATTTAAACCTCTCTTGATGTTATGCTGGAAGGTCTTTATGATTGTAATTCCTGTCCCTAGTTAATGAGATTCTTTTTTCGCGAGGAAAATAATATATAAATAATAGATGAATAACTGAGATAACATAAATTAGAAAAAGAAGAATATATATATTTTTTTCAAAGTATGTGGTTATTGGATCATATAACTGTAGCTCTTGTGTTTCTTGCATACATAGGTCTGTCATTTGTTTATCTTTGGGGAAGTTGTATTATACTACCTTGTAGATAGCTTATATGAAAATGTCACATGGTTGATGTTTCTTCCTTTTCATATCAAGTAATGTGCACATGGGCGTCATTTGTTTCTTATTTTCTTTTTGAAGGATTATTAATTGATATTGTTGGTTTTGCTATTATTAAATTTTTTTTGTTTGTTGAATAAGTAACTGAACATGGAGGGAGTAATTTAGTGATATTAGCTTGTAGTTTGGAGATTAATTGTCCTAAGCAATTGAGCAGAGCCCACAATTGCTTAAATCTCTTATTTCTTTCCCTCCTGCTTGGTTTGTTCTTTTATCATCAGTATGGCAGCTAAGGGCCTGTTTTTCTTTTATTTAGCTAGATCTCTGGTGCACGTGATGGCCAATAGTAAGGCCAAACGAATAATAAATACCACTAAAAATTAGACCAAAAAGAAGGGGGGGAAAATGTTGGGTGTTCAGGATGCTACAAATTTATGAAAGGTTATGAGACTTCCCTGGTTATGTAACGTATAAAGGCTCTTTCTCTGGTAGGCGTTTCAATGGTGGATCAAGTATGCAAACTACATTTTTCTGGGATTCATGGAATAGAATGGAAGCCTACGTTTATTGTTAACTATCAAATTGGGTAGGAAAGGAAAAGGAAGAAAATGGTTGGATTAGTTCTAATTAGTCAAATGCTCAACTCTTGGCAGTCAAATATTAACATCAATGTAAATAAGAGAATGAGTTGGGGAGCAATAGTAAAACCCCATGAGTTTCCGTAAGGAGTACATCCTTTCTCTAACTGTAACACGGAAATATAAATACATATGTGAGGACATTGTGTGCTCATAGGGGTCTGGGAAACGTAATACGTGGGCGGTTGATGGCATTGGTGGTGTATTTGTAGGTTGGTTATGAGAAAAGGTTCATAAACAAATGAATGGCACTTTTAGCAGGAATACGGACCATTGGCCAAGGTGTTATTAGCTTTCCTCCCAAAATGGGAGATAAGAGGTTCAAACCCGTCCAGGGCAGTGTGGTGTTTGTGGCTGTGTCCATGTGTTGCTCACCTATTCAGAAAAAAAAAAACATAAACTAAAGTATTGGGTGTAAACAGAATAATGCTATACATGTAGTGGCATTCATATGAAGGTGCTTCTTGTTTGCCCTTCGATCAAATTGGCATATATGTTATGAGGTCTGCGGTAGACTCAGAAGTATAGATGATGGGGGAAAGCAATGAAATTTGATTCTCCAATGTCAGTACTATAGTCTTACCCTGTATTCACATGTGTTCACCTCAACAAAGGCTTTTCCATACTCTTTTATGGACATGTACACACACAACAGGAAATATAATTTTGGTGTTTCATCATTTTCTAATTTTTTTTTTTTATCATGGTTCAATGTTGGTTTATATGGAGACAATAGCTCTTTTATTGCTAAAAACCACTACACTAAGAGAAGGAATATAGGTTGTGGGATTTTTGGGATTTTTCCTCTCTTTCTTTCTTTCTCTCTCTCTCTCTCTCTTTTTTTTTTTTCCTTTTTTGTTTGTTTGTTGTTGAATCGATGGAAAGCATGAGATGGTTGAGTGCATGCTGTCTAACTTCTAAAATTCGTCTCTGTATGAAGAATACAACATTTATCGTCATTTATGGTGTTTAGTAGAATGTGTCTCAAACAAGCATCAACTTATTGTGACTTGACTTTTGCTTTGCTATATCAATCTCACACACCCATTTTTCTACATGGGACCTTGTATCCCATGACCTTCTAGTTTGGCAGGTGAGGCAATACCACTAGGCTACACTCTACAGGCTTAACAGTCCTCGTGTTTTCAACTTTCAAGCACAAGATAATAGGAATTACAAGGAATTACTTCTTTTTGTATTTTTTGATTCAAATGCATTTTATATGTCCCTTTTACTTGTTTTTAAGGCACAAATAGGGAGACTTATTTTTTATATTTCATATATCGAACATAACTTTTCTGCTATTCTTTCTAGACTTTAAGGATAATAGGTTGTTGCTGGTGAGCATAAATATGGCTTATTATGTTATCAAATTCCAAATTGAACTCGGAAGGCGTATTTTGTTTCGAACATGGTTCATGGATTTACTCAAATTCTTTTCAATTCTACAAGTAGTTGATACTACACAGTGTTTTCTATATACATTTATGGACTTGTTAGTTTTTTTTACTACTGGTTAACACATTGGTCTTTTTTGTGTAATATTAGTCATCAATTTGTTGATGCTAACTGGAATAGTTGTTTTCTTCCTTTTTCTTTCGTGGTTTGTGTGTAGATAATTACTAATTGGATTAGTTCTGACAAGGTAACACATCATCTTCTTATGTTGTGAAATCTTTTAGTAGAGAGAGAGGGCAAAACTATCCATAAAAATTTCTCTGCTTCTCCTCTCCCTGAAAGTAGTTATGCTATTTAGGATATGTGAACTTTTACTGAAGTAACTTCTTATATGTTTGACAAACTTTTCTTTTATGAGTACCACCTTTATATGATTGAACCACCCTATTATCTGGCTATTTGCTAACTGCTAAAGTTATCACTCATATATGTTTCTGCTATCTTATGTTCAAATTTTCCAACTTTAGATCCCAAATGCGTAAGCAAGAGATGACTTCATGTTATTCAAAGAACTTGCATACATCTGTATTATGCAACTTTAAGCTAAAGGCTGTGTAACTGTGTTCATATAATAATGCCCCTCCCCATTTGCAGGCAATCATGGCGCAGAAGGCTAACTACCGATAATGTGGTTTATGGTTTGATTTTAACTAATGTAGCTGTTTTCATGTTATGGCACGTTGCTGATGGTAACTTTATGTCGAAGCACTTTATGGTGTGTCATTGACAAAATCTTTAATCCAAGAATACGCTCCTTTCTTTTGTTCCTCTTTTTGATTATTTATGTTGTGCTCTGAGCAGATTTCATTAGAAAATTTTAAATGTGGACGTGTACACACAATGATTACTTCTGCATTCAGTCACACGGACGTCGGGCATCTTTTCTCCAACATGATTGGACTTTATTTCTTTGGGATGAATGTATGTCTCCATACCTTAAAACTTCTTTTTCAGTTTTAACATCTTGTGTACATCTTACATGCTGGTGCTTGTTGATGAATACCATTCAGTTGGAGAATCAGGTTGTAGATTTTACATTAGGAAGTGTCGAAAATATAGAAGCAAAACTATATTGTAGAGAGAAGAAGAGAGAATTTTCGTATTCCTCAACGAGTGATTACAAGACATATTTATAGTGCTCTCAAGGAAACAATATAAGGACAACCCAAATTCTGCCTCTAATCAAGGGATATTAAATCCTAGATTCTGCTCTTAATCAAGGAATATCAAATCCTTTGATTAAGGGAAAGTTGACTAGAAGATACAATCACTTAATGAAGGAAAGTTGATTACAAGTTTTCTTTCAACACTCCCCCTCAAGCTGGAGAGTAGATGTCAATAACTCCTAGTTTGCTACAAATAGAATCCATGACATGCTTTAGAAGAGCCTTTATAAAGATATGGCAGCCGTAAGTTGAGGGTAACGGTAAGATCAAAGATAGGTTGCGCGAGTGGTTGCGTGGCCAGAATAAGAGATAGGCTGCTCCAGTGGTCGTGCGACTAGAATAAGAGATAGGTTGCACGAATGGTCGTGCAACCAGAATAAGAGGTAGGTTGCGTGGTCAAAATAAGAGATAGGTTACGGGAGTGGTCGCGTGGCCAGAATAAAGGATAGGTTGAGCGAGTGGTCGCGCTGCCAAAATAAGAGATAGGTTGAATGGATTTTGGTGGTAAAATATAAACACCACCAAGAATACTATATATATATGAATATTGTAATTAAATGTCGCCGTCGGGGATGGTATTCCCGGCGGAGACGACGGTAAACGGAAGAAACTACCAAGAATCGGTAGACTTTGATACCATGTCGAAAATATAGAAACAAAACTATATTGTAGAGAGAAGAAGAGAGAATTTTCTTATTCCTCAAAGGGTGATTACAAGACATATTTATAGTGCTCTCAAGAAAACAATATAAGGACAACCCATATTCTGCCTCTAATCAAGGGATATCAAATCCTAGATTCTGCCCTTAATCAAGGAATATCAAATCTTAGGGTGCGTTTGGAAACTAGTGTTTTCGTTTTCGTTTTTTATCTCTTGAGAACAAAAAAAATTCTTGTTCTTGTCCTAAGGGTAATCCGGAAACAAAAACATGTTTGGCTGGAAATTTTGTCTAAAAAATTTTCTGGAACAAAAAAAATATATATATATATTTTGGAGGTTAGGGTTTGGAGGTTGAAGATGGAGGTTATGGTTTGAAGGTTGAAGATGGAGGTTAGGGAATCTGCAACAATTAAAAATTTTTTTGGTTAAGAACAAACAGTGCCGAAAACAAAAAAACACCATTTTGGTGTTCTCAAATTTTGAACTAAGGGTGAGAAAATATTTTTTTACTGTTCACGAAAACAAAAACCATCAAAGGCTCCCAAACGCGTTTTTGTTCCCGTGAACAGTGGAAAAAACAAGAACAAAAACGGAAACACCCCTGTCCAAACGCACCCTTAGATTCTGCCCTTAATCAAGGAATATCAAATCCTTTGATTAAGGGAAAGTTGACTAGAAGATACAATCACTTAATGAAGGAAAGTTGATTACAAGTTTTCTTTCAACATGAAGTTTTAAGTGAATAGGATTTAAGTTCGTATTAATGAAGATATGCGTACAAAAACACTAGCTAAAGCTCATGCCATTGTGGTGACACTGGTAAGCTTTCCATAACTTTACAATTGTACCATGGATCAGTGCTAAGCCATATTAATTTGCAATAATTTTAGATGAGATGATAAAAGAATCCTAACACAAGATCCCAAGGTTCATGATGTTTATAGATGATCTCGTGCTCGTGGATATATCTAGTGAGAACTTAGCAATAAAACTAAAAATATGAAGAATTGCAGAATAAAAAAGAGTGAGAATTTGTCAAACAAAAATCGAGTATATGGATTGTAAATTTAATAAGAAGTAGAACATTGATAGTCTAATGAAGTCTTCAAAACCAAGAAACTTACTCAAAACGACGACTCAGTCATTGAGGATCAGTTATACAAAATGATGAAGAGATAGGTAGCAATATAACTAGTAGGATTGAAGCTGGTTGGACAAAATGGAGAATAGCTTGTTGAATTCGATCTGATAAAAAGATATACATATCAGTAAAATTTTACAGGTTTGTATTAGACCAACTATTTTATATGGACGTGTGGGTCCATTAAGAAGAAACAAGAACGATGCCTGTTAAGATGGAAGACCCTGTTATCGGATTAAGGCAACGATGATTATTTCAAGCGATGAAATGACATGTATTAAATGGAGACAGATAATTCATGTGGCTGACCCCATTTTATGGGATTAAGGCAAGGAAAGCCAATGATGATGATGACGCATAAATCGCATTTCCATCCGGTCTTGTAAAACAGAAAGGTGTTGAATACCAAGACTCCGTAGGTTCTATCGACGTGGGCCACGTGGCTGAAAACTTTTAGCATAACATATGTCACATGATTTGTTCCTTGAATATGTTGACCTAAATAATACATGTGGCAGTTGCTTGATTACGTAGGAAGTTATTGGTGATGAATATAGGTTGTCTGTTGTCATGAGCTTCATTTATGCTCTTGTACACGAATCTGCTAAACAATTAATTTGTCCTACTTTAAAAGAAAGTGCATTTCGTCAGTAGATTTCTTTTTACATCAGTACTTTTGGCTAAATACAATAAGAGGAGTACGTTCCAGTACTACTATTCGGCTCCATGGTCAATTTGTCTATACTGATTCCAACATGAAGGAATCGACTCTATCTCTATCAACTCAAAAGGATTCATGCTGGGTTGCTGCCATGCATATAAAGATTGCTTCCCTTTATCAAAATCGGACTTGGACCATTGTTCCTCGTCCTTCGGATAATAAAGCCAATGTAAAAAGTGGTTTATGTAGAGCTGTTACCGATATGAAATTATTTTCCAAGGACTTTTCGATTCTTGAAACTGACAGAAAATTTTACGATTTGCTGAAGATTTAGGTCTGTGTGATCGATCAATTAGTAAGTTCAGTTAGATTTAGGTTTTCTTTGTCAGTTACATGAATTCCTTTCCCTTAGGTAGTACTGTCTTTAGAATAGACTTGCAAAGACATAATTTGAGGCGGAATGAAGTCTCTGTTGTCCCATGGAAATTGGAGTTGTCTGCTGGCTTTTCCAGGCATCTAAAAGATATTTTCTGTTTAAAAAAAGAAAAAGAAAAAAAGTAAGACTTCATAAGTTTATATTGATATGAATGAAAGGCCTTATCTGATTTGGGCATTTATGGTAATATTCCCATATATTAGTGTAAGAAGTACAAAAGCTATGTAAAGTGCAACTGTAGTTCAATTTTAAATAGTAGTCCAAGCACCCACTTACACACCCAATGATTTCTCCAATATGATTTAAGGCCAGAGGAATTGGCTATTTGGAGCACTGAGGGAGAAAAGAATAAATGATGGTTGCAGGTGACTCTGGGAAGAGATATGATGGGATAGGCTCTAAATAACCAGAAAGGTGGTGCAGATAGTCCCTTTGCTCTCATTATTATTATCATTGTTGTTAGTGTTGGTGGTTTGGGTGGTTCATGTCTCTGTCTAAAATATTTGAACGCCACATTATAGAAGGAAAATAAGAAACTCAAATATCTAAATTAAGTGATCAATTTTTTATGTTTCCTCGCCGGTTCATTCATATATTCAGGCAGACGGTACCCTTTGCTAATTTCATTTTATTTGCCAGATTGGAAGAGTGTTTGGACCTGAATTTTTGCTGCAATTATATCTAGCTGGGGCAGTTGTCGGCTCAATCTTCTACTTGGTGCACCATGCGTTTATAGCCTCATCATCAAAGGTACAAAAGGAACTTGCTAATTGTGTGGGCATTTATTAAGCAGTGGGGATGTGTGTGTGATGGACATGCATGGTAGCTTTCATACCCTTTCGAAAGGTACACAAACAAGAAAGGAGCACACGAGTAAATGTATTTGGTTGCATTAGGAAATAATAAGAAACTTTGATAATAACAACAAATCAAATCGTGCTGAACAGTTTAGATCCTTTCATGAATAATCTTCAGAGGTTGAAAACAATTCCATTTCTTTACAGGCAAAGAAGTTTGCTTGTGTTTTGTTTGGTAGGTTTTATGTTTCTGGTCCTTATAAATGTGTTCTGCCTAACTTTACTCGTAAAAATTTTGTTGCGCCAAATTTTAAGAAAGAAATGCATGTGCTTCAGATATACTGGAATTTGAGCATAAATGATCATATTAGTTTTGTGTATAATAAATTTTATTACACTTCCATAATTTTAGTGAATTGCTGGCTGTGATCTACAGAGCCAACGCATGTGGACGATGGACCCTTCGAGGATTCCAGGATTGGTATGCTGGCATTCGACCTTCTTTTGAGTTCTTATTTTCCTACCAATCCAGTTAGAGATTGCTAGGCAATATCTGAAGAACTCATAATTCATCTTAACTCTTGATTTTTCTTGTGGTCTATAGGGCGCAAGTGGAGCAGTGAATGCTATCATGTTACTTGATATATTCCTCTTCCCAAAACAAATAATCTATCTAAATTTATTTATACCAGTTCCTGCTTTCTTGCTGGTAGGTTCAATTCCTTGTTATCTTCTAATTAGAGAAATTGATTATCTGTGGCTAAATTTGGCAATTGTTTACAAAGTTGTTTTGGTGAATGTCATTCTAGGGAGTTTTTCTCATTGGAAAAGATGTATTGCGAATACTGAAGGTATGGTATTCTTTTATCTTTTTCCATATAGTCTTTCCCCTGGAATAACTCAATCATAAATTCATAATGATCATTATGACGTCTTACATTGTGATGAAACTTAGCATAAAGAAAGCTTTCTCCAGCTGTAGCTTTAAAGTCTGTAAAAAATATAGGTTTGGTCAAGCCCCCTGTAAATTCATGTAGTCAAGCCCTTGTGTGTGTGTGTCCTTGAGAATGAAAATAGTAGGAGCGTAATCATGATTATTTTGTGACGGAATTGTCCTAAACATCAGGATTGGGACTTTTTGGTATCACATTTTATAAGTTTGAAGACATACATATTAACCCTGACTAATTTTTTCGTTCTGAATACAAAAACCTTGTGGTCTTTATATATGGCACTCACATTCAATCAATAAAAGGGTGTCAAATGTGATTGTCTCGAAAAAACCAAGTAATGTGTCTTTTATCTGCTAGTCTTGGTCCTGGATATGTATGATTGCAACAAGTACCATTTTGTTCTTTCAGGGAGATAGTGAAATCTCCGGATCTGCTCACTTGGGTGGTGCTGTTGTCGCTGCCTTAGCATGGGCACGATATAGGAAGGGACGCTTCTGAGTTCACGATGGATTTGCAAATTTCTGCTGCCGGCATAAGTATTTGATGTTTGTCTTCAACTGATCTCCTCCTCTACCTTGTTCGGTGTGAAGAAAGTCCCATGCATTGCATCTTTTGGTGTTAAACTCACTAACACTTGGTATAATGTAGGTTGCTGTTCAACTTGACTTTAAACAAATTGGTACCTCTTTGGCTAAAGTGCTGCTTAATTTCCCTTTCCTTTCCTTTCCTTTCCTTTCCTTGTGGAGTTTTGGAAAGTAGGGGCAAGAGAGGAAAAGTATATAAAACAAATCAAGCACTATTTACCTTCCAGTTTTAGTTTAAGTTGTACTATCCACAAACCAGTTCTTCCTTATTTTTTTTTTAATTGTTTATATTGTCTTCTGCATTTGGTATTAAGGCTCTCTTGATATTATTTGATCTGTGTTATAAGTAGTTGAGAAATGATTTCTGTTAAATATTTATTAGATGAACTGAATTTGTAGTTGAGTTGAACATGATCCAAAATTAATTTTATCCTCTAGCAGCATTCTCTGCCTCTTGGCACCCTTTTCTCTCGTCCTCTTATACATAAAGTGTATAAATGTTTGTTGCATTTTATAACACATACCTTATCCCAACGACATCACCACTCATGCCCTAAAATGCCTATAAGCTCCCTTGGAATGTTTGGTTTTACAGTTTATGGGGAGGTGACACCAACAAGCAGAGAAAGAAAAGACGAAGAACAATATAAAAGAACAGATAAATGACTATAGATTAACAGATCTGAGCAAATTACTAGATTAATCAACAAGACTTTATGATGCAGATACGTGGATTAGAGGGGAAGCATATACGTGGATTGAGCAGGAACAGATTAAAGTATAATCATAGATTTAAATAAAAAATATATGCAATTGTAGTATGATATAAACAGTATAATTGTAAATGTGGAAATCTCCAGGCCCATAGAAGCCCATCAGATGTCGGGCCCATCAGGGCTGATAACCCGATAAGGTCATCGAAAGTTTGAAGATTAGGCCCATTTCAGCTTATAATTCCTTGAAAATAGAGATGTAATAATTATATAAGCAAAGTAATGCTGCCCTAATGGGCTCGAATTCCAAAAAGGGAATGTATATAAAGGAAGAAAAATCCAAATAAAGGATTTCATTATTGTGTTGTGCATTTTTTGGCATCTACACATTGACGCCGTCTGTGGGAACATCGACAAGGAGTTTTTGATTTTTTGGATCTGTTTTTCGAGATTTGAAAATAATCTCTTCTTCCCATCTCGTTAAGCTGAGTTTGTTTTGTTCAACCCGAAGATCTAAGAGCTTGTTCCTATTTTTCACCACCTTCTAAAATCTCCATTCACACTGACCCACTACTTCCCGAGCAAACATGCCGGTCACTCGTTCGCAAACAGACGTTCCAACCACTGGAGACAGCCGTGTAGAAGGTCCTCAAGCCATTGAGCAAACCATGCAACACCTGATAGCCGCTAAGGAACATAGCCAAGCTCTTGAGAAGCAGAATGCAGAGCTCATGGCAAGATTGGCTCTACCACCGTCTGCCCCTCCGGTAGCGGCGCTCGACCATTCTCAGAACCAGCAAGATGGCGACAGGCTGGAAGAACACGCCGAGTCTTCCCAGCGCTTAGGAAAGGCTCCCGCCGCCGACGAAGCCATGACCCCCCAAAAGCTTCAAGCAATGATGGCCGAGTTCCAAAGGAAAGTCTTTGGGGACTTGAAAGCCCAGTCTACCGATGACCTAGCCATCCAAGCGTCAACCGAGTTGATACAATCACCCTTCATCCCCGAGATAACCCGGGAACCTTTTCCAAAGAAGTTTGTTATGCCTCGGTTTACCCCCTACGATGGCACCAAGGACCCCGAGGAGCATATTTAACAGATCCATCAGAAGATGACCATGTATGCTGAGAACGAATCCTTGCTTTGCAAGGTATTTTCCACAAGTCTTGCTGATGCAGCTCTATTATGGTTCAGGAAGTAGCCACCTCGATCCATCGGCAGCTGGCAACAGTTGACCAGACTCTTCATTGCCCAATACTATGGGAACAAGAGACAGAGGAAGACCATATCTTGCCTTTTTACTATGATCCGGGAGAAAGGAGAATCACTGAAGAACATCCTATCCCGATTCAACATTGAGTCTTTTTCTGTCGATAACTATGACCAACACTGTTGTTGAGGCCTTCCGGATGGCCCTTATTCCAGGAGCCAAGTTTCATCAGTCTCTGGTGAAACGTCCCCCATCGGGCATTGGGGAGTTAAATTCCAGAGCCCAAGGATACTTGAGGATTGAAGAAGAAGAGACCATCAGGCAGAAGAGGGCGGCCTTGGTCAACATTGAAGCCTAATCAAAGGATCGGGCGACCGATCGAAAACGTCCAACACCATCAGGGCCACCAGCTCCTTCAGGACCTCCAGCCCCGAACCCTTTCAAACGTTCCAAACCTGAAGAGAGAGCGACCCTCCTGAGGGTCAGCCTTGCCAAGCTCTACCAAGAGAATAAGACCAGAGGGATCTTCCAACAACCCCCGCTGGACTAAAGGGATAAGTCAAAACATTGTGCTTTCCACGATGATTTCGGGCACATCACAAATGAGTGTCGTAATCTCAGACAACAGTTAGAGGCATTATTGCTTCGTGGAGAGCTCCGGGATTACATCCAACGAGACAGACCGAGGGCCGATCAGCATGCTCCTAACGCCCCTCGGAACCTCGCAGCCGCACAGCCGGTCAGGATCATCAATATGATTTTTGGTGGCCCCGCCTCCAAAGAGACGGAAGGATCCTACCGGAGCCAGCTGCAAAGAGCCCACAAAATGAGAAAAGTCAACGAAGTCAATGAAGTCCACCACAGGACAAGAGAAACACATATTATTTTCTCTACATCAGACCTTCGGAATATCCAGACCCCACATGATAACCCTCTAGTTGTGACACTGATGGTGGCCAACTGCCTTGTTAAGATAGTCATGATCGATCCTGGGAGCAGTGCAAACGTCATTACTAAATGGGCTTTTGAAAGGCTTGAAATCGACCCGAACAAGATTGTGGCATCCCGATGCCCTATTGCAGGATTCGATGGAAAACAAATCGAACCTATCGGGGAAGTCCAATTGCCGGTATCTGCTACTCAAAGGACCCTGACCAAGACGTTTGTTGTAGTGGATGTGAAGCCCTCGTACAATTTGCTCATGGGAAGGGGATGGATTCACCGGATGCAGGGCGTGCCTTCAACCCTTCACCAAGTGATGAGATGCATAAGCCCAAACAGTTTGGACATCATTGATATTAGGGGTGACCAGGTGGCCACCAAGGAATGCTATGCGGTCACCCTGAAGGAGATCCGGAAGGGAAAAGGCCCAATGGTGTCCCATTCCAAGGAACAGAATCCAGACCCCAAATAACAATCAAAGGAAGGGGATCCGGGTACCCCGATCGTGGTCGAGCCATTACAGCCAATCTCTGTTATACCCAATAGCCCAGAAAAAGTTACTTTTGCAGGTACAAATCTTACCGACTCTGAATTGAAATAACTGACACAGTTATTGCAGGACAACTCCGATGTCTTCGCGTGGGAGCATACAGACATGCCAGGTATCGATCCTACTATTGCCCAGCACTCATTACACGTCGACCCGAACATAAGACCGATCAGGTAAAGGTAGAGGCGCATGGGAGCGCATTGGAACCAGATCATAGCAGATGAAGTGTCCAGATTGTTCCAGGCTGGTTTCATCAGGGAAGTCAAGTACCCCAAATGGCTCGCCAACGTAGTGGTCGTACAGAAGAAGAATGGTAAGTGGAGGGTTTGTGTTGATTTTACTGACCTGAACAGGGCATGCCCGAAGGACAGCTTTCCACTGCCAAAGATCGACCAGATGGTTGACGCTACCGCCGGCTACGAACGTCTAACTTTTCTGGACGCTTATTCGGGATACAATCAGATAAAAAGGATAGACAAAGAAAAGACCTCATTCATTACTAAAATATGTACCTATTGCTTTAAGGGAATGATGGGTACAGTTATCGAGGCTTACATTGATGACACTGTGGTCAATAGTAGAAGAAAGGAAGATCCTCTTGCACACTTGCACCAAGTGTTTGACACCCTCAGGATGCATGACATGAAGCTTAACTTGGAGAAATGCTCATTTGGCGTGTCATCCGGACAATTCCTGGGACACATCGTGGACTGGACCGGGATCCAAGCTAGCCCGACACAAGTTAAGGCCCTAATGGAAATAAAGGAGCCCTAGACATATAAAGACGTTCAAGTCCCGATGAGAAGAGTGGTTGCCCTTAGCAGGTTCATTTCACGACTCACTGATCGATGCAGACCGTTCTTTCAGGCAATCAAGGCAAAAATGGGAGAAGTCTGGGGTCCCGAGCAGTTTGAAGCCCTAGTAAGGTTAAATGAGTATATGACTAGACCCCCAATCCTATCCACACCAGGACCCGATGAAGTCTTACATTTGTATCTAGCAATATCTTCCGTCTCGACCAGTGCAACCCTCATCAGAGAGGATAGGAACCTGCAGATGCCAGTCTTCTACACTAGTAAATCCTTGGTTGAAGCGGAGACCCGATACAGTAGGCAAGAAAAACTGGTTCTATCACTGGTAAATTCCAAAAGGCGACCGAGGCATTACTTCGAGGCTCATCCAATCATTGTCTCGACCTCTACGCCTCTTCGGGTTATTATGTCAAAACCCGATCTCTCGGGCATAATCTCCAAATGGGCCATCGAATTAGGAATATATGACATAACTTACATACCCCGAGTTTCCATCAAAGGACAGGCGATGGCAGATTTCTTACTTGAAGATGAAACTGAAGAACCCAACCAACAGACTGAGCCAGACACTTGGAAGCTTTTCATGGACGGATCAACCAGTTCTACCGAATCGGGAATCGGCTTGGAGATCCAGACACCCGATATGACACACCTCCACATGTTAGTGCAACTACAGTTCCCAACCACAAACAATGAGGCAGAGTATGAAGCAATCGTATATGGCTTGAGGTTAGCCCGAAGCCTCCAGATTCAGGCCCTAGCAGTGCACAACGACTCTCAGCTAGTCATTCGACAAATTAAAGGGGAATACGAGGCAAAAGACCCAAAAATGGAGTCTTACCGGGCACTTGTGCTGAAGGAAACAGAAAGTTTTCAAAAGATAACCTTCACTCGGATCCCGAGAAGCGAAAACTCTGTAGCTGACCTCCTAGCCGGTCAGGCGTCCTCAGCTGGAGAGGATCTGACCTGGGTTGTGTTGGTAGATTTTATAACCAGGCCAAGTTTTCAAGACCCCGTACAAGTGATGCTTATTCCATGGGAGCCCAGCTGGATGGATCCCCTGATGAATCACTTAAGAAATGGGACACTCCTGGAGAACAAAGTTGAAGCTCACAGGATCAGGAGAAATTCAGCTCGAAATTCAGTCATAAACGGGCAACTCTATCGAAAGTCCTTCTCGGGTCCTTATTTAAAATGCATTACGCTCTTAGAATCAAGAGCAGTGATGCAAGAGATCCACAGTGGATCTTGCGGGAACCACTCCGGAGAAAGGTCCCTTGCCCATAAAATACTCTCCCAAGGATACTTTTAGCCCTATCTGTCATGGGATGCCGAGGACTATGTCCGGAGGTGCAAGCCATGCCAGATGCACTGGGACGCTATCCATCGACCGCCGGAGTTCCTACACCCGACCATAGTTTCACATCCCTTTGCCCGATAGGGAATGGATATTGTAGGACCTTTTCCGAAGGCAATTCGATCAAATTCCTTTGTACTCCTGGCCATTGATTACTTCACCAAATGGGTGGAAGCTGAAGCCTACCCCGCCATCAAAAGTAGCCACGTCATCAAGTTCATTTGGACCCACATAATATGCAGATTCGGGCTACCGAGGACAATTATGATGGATAATGGAACAAATCTTGACAATAAGGAGGTGAGAGCTTTCTTTGCCAAGCATGGTATCAACCAGAATACATCCTCTGTCGGGTACCCGCAGGGGAATTGACAAGCCGAAAGAACAAATCGAACTATATTCGACACCTTGGCAAAAAAACTTGAGGAAGCAAAAGGAGCTTGGCTCGAGAAGCTACCCGAAGTGCTCTGGTCATACAGAACAACCCCCAGGCAACCCACCGGAGAGACCTCATTTGCCATGGCTTATGGCGCTGAGGCTGTGATCTCAACCCTTCGGAGCCAGGCCTGGGTGGAAGGCCTAAACAACCAGCACCTGGCTCACGACCTTGATCTACTAGATGAAATAAGGGAAGCTGTCGGGATCAGGCTGACCGCCTACCAACAATGTGTCCGGAACAACTTCAACCAAAAAGTTAAAAGAAGGGAGTTCCAGGTCGGTGACATGGTCCTTAAGCGAAAAATTGGACTCGTGGGCAAGCTCAGGGAACCATGGGAGGGCCCGTACACCATTACCGAAGTCATCGGGCGCGAAGCATACCGTGTCCGAAAGAACGAAGACGATAGAATGGAACCAAACTCCAAGAATGCCTCTCGTCTGAAGAGGTACCGCCCGTAACAAGCCAAGCTTACTATTTACTTTGATCACTTTTGTAAAAAGGCCCTCGCGCCAAATCAATCATAAATATTCATCAGTAAAATTATTTTTCATGGCAAAAATAGCTTATATATATCTACTGATGCAAAAAATAAACCAAGTGTTGTTATGTCTTTCGCATGGCCTAAAAGTGCCCGAAAGACACAACACTGATCCAGAAGAGATCAAAAATTTTGCAAAAATAAACCAAGTGTTGTCATGTCTCTCGCATGGCCTAAAGTGCCCGAAAGACAAAACACTGATCCAGAAGAGATCAAAAATTTTGTAAAAAATAAACCAAGTGTTGTCATGTCTCTCGCATGGCCTGAAATGCCCGAAAGACACAACACTGATCCAGAAGATATCAAAATTTTATGAAAAATAAACTAAGTGTTGTCGTGTCTCTCGCAAGGCCTGAAGTGCCCGAAAGACAACACTTTTTAGGTAAAATAATCTAAATATTGCAGAAGTCAACTGGAAAGGAACCATGATTGTCATTCAAAATACGGGCCCTGATGGCCAAGGCTTACAAATGTTTTACAAAAGAATCCTACGGTATGTTATCCTAAAACCTAGGAATAAGCCCGATAGAATTCACTATCTAAGTGCCAGCATCAGTGCTTGCCATATTCGAGTCCGCAGGAGCAATTGCCGGGTCCAAAACTTGGACAGGATCAGGAGTAAGCCCCGAAAGAGGTTTGGTCAGGAACTTACAAAAACGAACACCATCCGGACCTCCAACCGGATCATCATACGGCGGAGCAATGCCCAGAGACTCATCCAATTCCTCCACTGAGGCAAAGTCCCTATCCTCAACAGGTTTCTGGATGTCCTGGAAGCAGGTCCTCCAACCGAACCCGATCTTGTATTGGGCAGTGTCGCAGAGACGCTTGTACATCTGATTGCTCCCCCGATGGCACATTTCCACTATTGACCTCTCCACTGCCAGGAGATTCTCAGTTTCAACCTTCTCCTCTAGAAGCTTCCTTTTGGAGGCCCTCATTCTCTGCCTTCAGGCCCTCGATTTCAGCAGCTAGGGCCCGAGGAACTGCCTCCATCTCCTTGATCTTCTCTTGGGCCGCCTGAAGCTTTTGCTCCGCAGAGATTGCCCTTGTGGTCTGGACCTCCAACTTATCATTAGCTGTCGACAACAATGTGGCCGCCTTTTTCCTTGTGTCCTCCTTTAACCTTAGGAGCTCTGAAGATTTATTGAGCAACTTGTGGTCCTCCTCCAACTTTGCGTTATAAGCTTGGGTTAGGTAGAGCATCTGCCAAGAATGCAAGTGTTAGCCAGATTAATGAATAAAGTGCAGAAGTACAAGGAATGACTGAAGAAATAACATGTCAAAAACGTATTTTCATGGCAATCTCCGGACCGGTCATGACCAAATCTGCCTGGCGATCTGTGTCAACTTCTTCCGGTCTGCGGGGGTCCAGATCTGGAGACCCATTTCCCGAAGGGCAACATCATTATCAATGGTCTCATGCCCCGAGACCAAAAAGTCACCACCTAGAAGTCTTATCTTTGGTGGCCATGGGACGGGTTGCTCCTTTCCGAATGCAGCCCCAGACTCCGCCACTATGCTTGGCGACGACGCTGTAGTCGGACGGGGCCGAACCGACCTGTCAGGGACATCTTCCTCAGACTGGGGATGTTGTGTCCCCTTCAGACTGGGTTCTCGTTCAACTTGTCGGGATCCAGGAACAGAGATTTCCCCCGAAGAAGCGACAAGGGGAAATTCAGTAGTACCCTCCCCCAAAGGAGGATGTGGAATAACTGGAGGACTTCCTGATGGTGGTGGAGGAACTATCCCAGAGGGAGGAATTGGAATACCTTGGGGCCGCTGATTGGCTTGGGCATCCCCCGGTACCGAAGGGTTTGTTTGAGAATCCGATACTCGTTTGACCTTCTTCTTAAGGACGGGTGGCGAGATCCTCAACATGGTGTTTTTTCCTTCTGATTGCCACACATCAGGTAATTGCCACACATCCTCAAAGGCTGGCCCCAAATTTTAGACTTAAAGATATCAAATCGGGATGAGATATAATTTGGAGTTTTAAATCGGTCGGGCGCTCCCAGAAACTCTAGCACATGATGACCCAACTTATCATTGCACTGTTCACAATAGCACGACCCCCTATGATAATGTTTGAAGGAAGGAAATAAATGTTTGTCAAATTCACTAGGGACTACGAATCTGGCTGAGCCGGGAAGCCTCCAATTCCCGCTTACCAGGATCATTCTTTACTTCCACCCCTTATTAGATTTCTCGGTGCCATCGCATATCTTTCTCCCGCTCAAAGGAAAAAGATTGTACTAACCCCTACAGTCCTTCTGGTCCTGTAACTTGTAACAGAACAGGAGCTCAGCTAGACCCAGATCAAGCCCCATCTCCCGATTAATCATCATGACCATGGCCACGATCCTGAAGAAATTGGGTCCCACTTGAAGCGGAGCTAGACCCAGGATATACAGGATATAAAGAAAGAAAAGGTGGATCGGGAATCTAAGAACCTGAAGATGAAAAGCCGATAACAAGATCTTATCATCCTTAACTCCCTCCCCTGTCCTGAAGTCGTACTTCTTGGGATAATTCTTAACTATCACCCCATCAGGTATCCTACACTTAACCCTCAATCTCTTCAGCACCGTATCTACCCTTTGAGCAGGGGGAAGGGGATCGATATAGAATTGATCTCCCGATCTTCCTACAGCCGGATCCCTACCCACGGCAGCGTTTTAGGTAACCTCAGGAGGACTAGATCTGACCCTCCTAACCACCTCTACCGATGGAGAACCAAGGGAAACATTGGGATCCACAGAGGAGGGGAGATGGTCGCTACCAGACCGAGTGTCATCGCTATCAGACATATTGACAGAAAGGTAGGAGAGCTGGAAGAAAGAACTTACTCTAAGACGGGTTCCGATGAGATTTCGTGAGTTTTCCTGGAAAAAGGTGCAGATTCTGGCAATAACAAGAGGATAAACCAAGTTGTAGAGAGTTTTTGAGAGCCAAAGCTTTGGAATGCAATGAGTGTTTTGCAAATGGACCATGGGGTATTTATAGAGATCACTGAAGGATGCGAAGAGTCAGACACACAGGAAACGAAGCATCAGGTCGTCTCTTCAGCCCCCATCGCATGAATCGAGGCCACCTAAGCCATAAATTTGAAATGTTAATGACGGCACAACTGTCGTATTTAATGAACCTGCCACGTCACCCCGACAGGGGTGATGTGTATATATTCCCTCCCATACGTTACCTTCTCGGTAATGGGCCTGACTGCCCGAAAGCCCACAACCAAAAAGAGGGCCTGTGTAAGTGGAAATCTCCACACCCATAGAAGCCCATCAGGCGTCGGGCCCATCAGGGCTGACAGCCCGATAAGGTCATCGAAAGTCCGAAGATTAGGCCCATTTCAGCTTATAATTCCTTGAAAATAGAGATAATGATGTAAGCAAAATAATGTTGCCCTAATGGGCTCGAAGCCCAAAAAGGGAATGTATATAAAGGAAGAAAAACCCAAATAAAGGATTCCATTATTGTGTTGTGCATTTTTTGGCATCTACAATAATATAAACTATTAAGGTTTAGGTAAGAAAATATAGATGACACAACCGTCCAAGCAGTTTAATATAAATGTGAAATTGAATTACTTAAATAAATGTTCGAATTACTGAAAATGTAACTAGATTTTACAAATGATAGTTTCAAATTGAAAATTACAATTGACTTGGATAAACGAACTTACAAGTGGATGTGAGACAATCCATCTGGGTTCGGAGGTTTAGAAATCTTGGAGAAGAGGAGAGATAGAGAGATTACAATGAGAGAAAGACTAGAAACTAAAACCTAAGTAAATCATTATATTTGACTGCTTATATAAATAATATAACAAAGTTATTGTGGGTTTTTCCACTGTTGACTTTTTAACTTTTGAGGCAGAGAACTGTTTCCTTTCACTGTTGACTTTTTGACTTTCGGGGCAGATAACTGTTTCCTTTTACTATTTGTAATAGTAGTATGTCGGTACTGTTAAGTACTGTATTTGTCGTTTGTACCGACGGTTTACTGCAGCAAATAGTCACTATTCATTATTCTTGTCTTTCTTGTATCTTTTGACTTGAGCTTGACTTTTTCCCTTCCTCTTAATCTTTAGAGAGATCGAAGGGATCTTGGGCATCCTGGTATAGCCTGTATTTGGATTCTGTAGATGATTCATCTTCTTCATCACTGTTTGAAGCTCTCTCTATTTGGGCAAGGAGCTTTTCCATTTTCTCTTTGAGCTTAGCTTTGGAAGTTGACTTCTTGGAGGCTGATTTCTTGACTGCGGTTTTTGTAGAGGAACTTGACTATGCTGTTTCAAGGACTTGTGTGACTGGGTTAGCCTTGAGTGGCTGAGAAATTTCTTTTGGGAATTCGAGTTGGACTTGTTGAATGATTATTTCGATTTTGAAAGGATCCCACCATTTAGTATAATGGACTCTACATACTGTGCTAGTGTCACCTTTAAGGCTGTAATGCCATTTGAAAATCCAATGGATTTTGTATTTTTTGGCAAAAAATAGTAGTAGGGGGAATTGATGGTCATAAGAAAGGACTTTGAACTTAGTTTCAAAATAAAGGATTTGTTCCCAGAGGATTTCAGGAATAACATCGTCATCTGGGTCATGGTCATTCTACCACTCAACAAACCAAGACGGGAGTTGACTGTTAAATTTATTATCGAAATTAACGAACCAAGAATGACTAAAGGTTTCAGTTTGAAAAATAAAAATTTTGAACCAAGCATCTATGTAGTCATAGTAAGTGAATGAGAGTGAGTTATTTAACTTTTTGGGCTCATATGGATGTTTTCCCCATTCTTTAAGAGAGACAACCCTCAAAATGTACAGGGAGTGGTAAATGACTTTGGTTGGATCATTTCGATCAGGGATAGGTTTGATGAAAACAGATTTTGTTTGGTAAAGGATGTCTCTATAATATTGCAAGTTGTGACTAGGGGTGTGTGGTATCTAATGAGAATTTAGGGGGAGAAACTATTTTACTAGGGCAATTGGATCATTTGTGTGAGAAAAATGAGGTTCGATGAAGAAAATGGTATGGTAAGTTTTTTGAAGATATTCTGATCTTCTTAGAGGGTTGTATTGGGGGAGAGGTGGAGTATTGGTGATTGGGGTGTGGATTGTGAAAGGATCATATGGAGTAGTTAATGCTGAACAAAAGGTAGGACGCGAACCTAAGGGGGTCCCTAGGCTTGTGAACTTGTTTACTAAAGCGAGGGAAGTAGACGGTTCAGTTTTAACTAAGGGAGGGGGTCTGACCGGAGGGAGCCCTCCTCTGGGACGTGGTTGTGGTTGTCTATTTGCCATCAGGGTTCTGCAAAAATACTCTGGTAAGAAAATCTGGGATTGAATTGTCACATCCACGAATGTATTCCATATAAAATTGGAAAATGCTTAAAATCGACTGCCATCTGGCAAAAATATGCTTAGCAGCTATATTTTTAACATCTTTTTCTAAAACATATTTAGCACTTTTGCAATCAACTCGAAGTAAAAATTTTTGATTTAAAATATCATCTTGGAATTTACTGATACAGAACAATTGTAAGAATTTATTGTTTAATAGTGCTATAATTACTTTGTGTTTTGTTCCATGCTCCAGAATGGTAACGAACTAGCTATTCTGGAGAAGTAGGGGAGAGTTTTTATTTTAAATTTCCTCCGTAACCAATGTTGGAGGCATCGGTTTCAATGATTTTGAAAAAGTTGACTGAAGAAATTCCTAAGCAAGGAAGAGTTTTGACATATTTTTTAATGTCCCTAACGATAGTTGTATGAATATAAGTCCATAGAGGAGAGTTTGACTGTAAACGATCGAATAGTGGTTTACATTGCTTTTGAAGATCTTTGTAAAATTCAGCAATGTAATTTAAAGAACCAAGAAAACGTTGTAACTGGGTTTTATCAAGAATTTGGTCTGGGAATTTGCCTGCAACTTCTATGGATCGACTAATTGGGTGGAATTGTCCTTGAGATATATCATAATCAAAAAATCTAACTTTGGTTTGAAAAAGTTTTATTTTAGAGGCAGAGATGACTAAACCATTGATTTTGATGGTGTGGAAGAAAGAATTAAGATGTTTCCAATGAGTTTCAATGCTATTGTAAAAGATAAGAACATCATCAATGTAAACTATGGAAAAATGACTGAAATGATTGAAAATATCATTCATAATATTTTGGAATTCACTTGGAGCATTCTTAAGGCCAAATGGCATGACATTCCATTCGTAATGGCCAAAGGGTATAGTGAATGCAATTTTGTACTTATCTTTTTCTGTAATCTGAATTTGCCAGAAGCCGGACTTAAGGTCAAATTTAGAGAAAATGGTTGTTTGCCCTAATCAATTAATTAAATCTCTTTTGTTAGGGATAGGGTATATTATCCATTCAAGGGCTTGATTAAAAGACTTGTAATTAATGACTAGACGTGGTACCCCTCGTTCTATTTCGGAATGTTTCTGGACGTAAAATGCTGAGCAAGACCAAGGTGATTTACTCTGACGTATAATTTTCTTTTGAAGAAGGTCATGAATTTTTATTTTACAAAATTCTAGAACTTCAGCATTCATTTGAATTGGGCGGGCTTTAGTTGGAATATTTTTATTAGTGAAAGACTTTATATAAGGAAGACTAACAATATGTTGTTTCCTATGCCAAAAAACATTGGGTAGTTCCGAACATATTTCTTGAATAAGTTTATTTTCATATTATTTTATCTGATTTTGAAGGGTAGGGTTTTTTAATTGGGTTTATGTTCGTTTGTGAATTACTTCTTCTTTTAAAGAATTTAAATATATATTTTTTATGATGGAGAATGTAAAGATTTTTAGAGACTGAAAAATCAATGATGCTTTCAAGTTTTTTACTAGAAGATTTTTGCAAAAAAAGAAAAATAATATTTTGACCAAAATGTGTTGTAGAGAGACCATCATTATTTATGGTAAATGGGTAAAGAAGATATAAAAATGGAAGGCCAATGATGACTGTATCAGTCATATTTTTTACTAGGATAAATATAGTTTTGAAACAGACATTATCTTGACAAATATGAGCTTTGGATAATTTATACTTGATTTTCATTGCACTACCATTAGTAGAACTAAGTTTCTCATTTATTTTTTCATAGTATTTGCTAGGAACAGGCCTTCTTGTATACAGTTAAGATTAGCTCTAGAGTCAACTAGAGGAATGACAGTTTTTTGGTATTCCTTATTAATAACTAATGTGACTTTTATTTTCTATTTTTTAAATGAGGTTCGGTTGATTAGATTCAAACCATTGGTTTCCTCCTCATTACTTTGAAAGGGATTTGTGTTGTCATCATCCTCATTACTGTCAGAAGAAGAGGAATCAGAAATTGAAAATTGGTGTGAAGTTTGAACTAGATCCTTGAGTTGGGTGTGAAAGAGGGTTTTTATATCTTGATTTTCATTCTTCAGAGTTTTAATTTCTTGTTTAACTATGTTGACTTCTACTTGGAGGTCTTGTATAGTGACTTCTTTCTTAGGAGTAAAACGTTCAAGAGTTTTGTGAAGACTAAAATTTAGTTTGTTTATGGTAGGGAGTTGAGTATCTTTGTTTATTGTGAGTAATTTAGTAAGCTTTTGAATATAAGAATTTTTTAAATCTAGATCTTCGACTTTACTTATGAGATCTAAAAGAAGATGTTGTTGTTCTTCTGCCTTGGTGAGAACATTAAAGGTTTTAGGTTTGTGACGATTCAGTAAATTGACTGTTTTTGTACAACAATTGTCTTTACACCCAAAAATAATATTAGGTGAACTGGGATAGTTGTCAGGGGATTCTGAAGATGAACTAGATTCAATTTCAGTATCACTGTCATTTGTGTTTTTTAACTCAAGAATTGTGTAAATTTGTTGTTTAGTTTCATCTGGGATTTCTAGTTGATTAATTTTATTTTTTACAGGACAATTTCTTGTATAATGACTTTTCTTATTACACTAATAACATATAACTTTATTTAGATCAATTTTATTGTTCTTCTCAAAAGGTTTTGTTTTCCTCGTGTATTTTTCGTTCTTTCTAAACTTTTATTTATCATAGAATTAATTATGCTGGAATTTTTTATTATATCTTTTATAATGGCGAGTATAACGTTTTGGGAAGAATTTTGTTTGTTTTGATTTCTTTGTTTGCCGAGATGGTGCAATTAGGGGTAATCCATATTATTCACAGAATGTGCTCATTTCATATTTAGCCTTCTTTTATTCTTTACTAAGTTGATTATTAATTTTCATATCTATACACGTTTTGAGTCCAACTTTTTGGATTAGGCTAATAATATTACCGTAGGTTAGACTGTCATATTCAATAACACCAGTAGTGTTACTCAGTTCTGTGCGTATTTTATGAGAGAAAAGGTTGGGCAATCCATTAATAAATTTTTCTTTCCATAATAATTTATTACTATTTTCTTGTAACATAACACGTGACAAGAAAGTATCTTTGTACCATCTAAAATCACTCAATGTAGGACATCTAAGGTTACTAAGTTGATCATGAATTCTAGACGTAATGTCACTAGGTCTGCCAATGAAATGATCTATAATTGTGTAAATTAATGTATTGACTCCATCAGGGAGTCCGAAGCCAATTTCTTTATTAAAAATAGGGGTTCCATCTTCTGTTTTTTGGATTGCATGTGTTATATAGTCTCTTGCTTCTTGGGTAAGATGTTTATCCCACCAATTTCTTAACATGCCAGAAAATCCGGAGGTGAGTAATTCTACAATATCAAGTTGAGACATATTGTAACTATTGGTTGTCATAGAAATGTGGTTTAATTTGTTTAAAATTTATTGTTCAGAGAGTCCATCAATATTCCATTCATAAATATTTTTAAATGACACAGAAAATTAGTTTTGGAAGATTCTTTCTTCATATTGAATATCGACATGAGTAGGTTGGGGATACCAATTTTTTGTAATACTGGTAGGGTTAACTGGTCGATGTGTGATTCTACTGATCTCAAAGGCATTTTCTAACTTGCGTATATCCTTATCTGTGTCTTCTTCAGATGAGGTTTCAGAGTTATCAGTATTGTTATGAGAATCAAAATTGAGAACTGTGAGGGATTTTTCGTCCTTGATCAATTGTGATTCTAAGGCTTTTAATAATTTATCAATTTGGGCAGATGAGTCACTTGTGCTTGGTTTGTTAGGTAGTCCTTGACGTTTTGTAGGAAACTTGATTAGATGAGAATCAATATTTTTTGTTACAGGGGTGGAGGTGTCAAGTTTGGATTCTATTTTGTCCAATTGAGAACCTAGCGTACTTAAATATTGATTGGTGAAATTATTTTGTTCAATAATTTGTTTAGTATTAGGATCAATTGCGGATGTGACAACCTTAAAAGGGGAGGCTGGGATTTCTGTTACAAGGTGGTTAACAATTAGGTTTTCTAAAGGAGGGTGACTGGAAGAAACATTTGTTTTATCATGTTTTGTCCATTTATGTTTTGTAAGAACATTAATTTTTTTGTAGTAATTCTCAAGATAATCAAAGAAACTAATTTTCAACTGGTTTGTTATCATGAATTTTTGCCATTTTTTTTGTAATTTTTGTTCTCTTCTCATGTGTGTAACTTGTTCTATATAATTGTCGTTTTGTTTTATTTTCTTTGGACTTGACTTCAACTTCTAACTTTAGAAAGTCATAAGAAAATGATTTACTTAAAACACATAGTTGTGGATTAACAATGTCGGTCTCAAAATCAGTTTGTGCAAGGGAGTGGTTAGAGATTGAATCTTCAGTCTCTATGTTTGGAACATAATATGGAGTAGATCATTGTTCATCCTTTTGAATTCCTTTTAATCTATGATCACGCCTGGATTGGTGGACTAGAGATTCTATAAATTATGTATCATGGTTATTAGTATTTTCTCTAATTGATAGGGGAGTGAACATTTTAGAGTTTGAACTAACGGAAGAGTAACTGTGTCTAGATCGATCAAATGTTAACTTAACAGTTCCATCTAGGAATTGTTGCACATGTTTAAGATTTCGAACATCATTCTCGATTTTGGTTGGGTGATTTTCATTTTCAAGTAACCATTCATTTGGGAGGGAAACATCTTTCCAGACAATTGTTTTAATAGAGTTTGATCTTTAGGACTTTTGACTAGAGCATGAACATTTAAATCAGATACGTGGATTAAAAGGGAAATAGATATACATAACACTTTATGTATGTTTATGATTGTGAAAAACTAATTTTTAAAGAGAGAGAGTATTTAGCGGATTGAAGATTAACGATCATCAATACTTCTGTAAGTAGTATAAATATATATAGGGTTAATTTTATTTACACCTTTGAACTATGTCAAAATATCATTTTAATCCCTCTATTTTTGCATAATTGCATTTACACCCTCTAATTAAAAAAAATAACTCATTTACACTCCCTGACCACTTTTGGGTGTTGATTATGTAGGAAAAAACGATATTGCCCTTCACAAAATAGGTATACTTTGAATTTTAAAACTATCCTTAATAAGAATAACTGGGATAAATTAAATCCTACCCAAACACTCTCTATCTCTATACCCAAACACCCACTTCATCAACCTTCCTCCTCCTCCACCCCAACCCTAATCACAACCACCACCACCACCACAGCCGCTACCTCCACCACCACTACCAAATACCCAATCTTGTAATCTGGTAATTATCTTTGTCGCGGCTGACTCCCTTGCTTCGCGGGGAATAGTACGCAAGATGCTTCCACATGAACACTCAAAATCCATCCCTTTCACAGTCACATTGGCCAGGAATCCACCTATGCAAGGAAAAACTAGTTGATAAATAAATAAGTTCATTGGTTCCTAAAATTCAATTTTTGTCATCAAGAATAACCAGTACCACAAGCAGCAACTTTCGCAAATTTGCTATCTCCCCGAAATTTCCACAAAACCCATTACATTTTAGATCAGAACTATACAAATCCCAATTTATTTGTTTCCATGGAATTCACAGTAGAACAAACCCATTGTTGAATCCAATTTCTGGTGGAAAGCTCTGAACCACATAGTTGTTCGGCTTTACGGTGGCGGGGTTTCGCCTGGTGGTGGTGGTGGTGGTGAAGAAGGAGGCGGCGGTGGATATATCTATATATGAATAAGTGTATATATATATATATATATGGATATATCTATATAATTGTATATATATATACAAGGAGTATTAAATTATATGAATTATAATATATTAAAATATATAAATTTATATGAATAATTAGTTTTTATATTTTATTTCAATATTAAAAATATAAATTTAGATGATTGAATATTAAGTTATTTTATTTTCATTATTAAATATTATTTTATATTATTATTATTTAAGAATTTATGTGTGATTTCGTTGCTCGTACAATAATGATAAAATTAAAGTTACAATTGACAAGTTAAATCTCTCTCTTTTTTAAAAGGGATAGATTAAATCTTTCATTTACATAAAGAATAAAAATAAATTTATTTTAGGACAAAATATAACTATTTATGTGTGTAATTTAGTAATTTTTTTGGAGAATGCAAATATTTTGTATTTTTATTTTTATTTAAAATATAATATATATTTTTTCTTGAGGTGTGTCTTATACTATTGAAAATATATATCAATAAAGTCAAATATGTTTCAAGATAAAA
The DNA here is from genome assembly GCA_963922005.1 of Cornus suecica. Lineage (NCBI taxonomy): Eukaryota > Viridiplantae > Streptophyta > Magnoliopsida > Cornales > Cornaceae > Cornus > Cornus suecica. The sequence goes on from OY998238.1 coordinate 79,034,365, forward strand.
TAAAAAATGAAAACTTGTATTAGTTACAAGTTTGATAAATGTAAATATAAATATTTTAAAGAAAAAAATAAAAATAAATATAAATAATAAAAACTTGTATTAGTTTACAAATTTGATAAATATAAATGTAAATATTTTAAAATGTAAATACTTTTACTGAAAGGCTACACAAGGAGAAGAATCTCAAATTTTTGCCTAATTATGGCAGCTCGGTTGTGCCTATATTTTAGCCTGAGAGAATTAGTCAAATATATAAATATATTTTTTTGTTAATTTCATTTACACCCCCTAAATTTTGAATAATATAGCAAATTTTTTAAATTGAGGGGTCAAATTGATATATTAAAGTATGGATAGAGCTAAGGGTAATTTAGGTATTCATATGTGTGTCAGGTCTGAAAATGTAGCAAAAGTACATAAGGTGGTGCAAATGAGTTGTTTTTCCTTAATTAGGGGGTCTGATTACAATTATGCAAAATTGGGGGGTTAAAATGATATTTTGACATAGTTTAGGGGTGTAAATGAAATTAACCCATATATATGGGCAATTATCATAAAACCCCTCTATGGTTTCAAAATTGTTCAAAAAAAACCCTTGCGGTTTCAAAAAAACCCTTTATGGTTTTCAATTTGATCAAATACTCTCCTGTTCATTACAAGATTACAAAATTATCCTTAAAGTTATGTGAAATGACCAAATTGCCCTCCCTTAAAAATTTTAAAAAATCAAAATACCATTGTCTCTTTCATCTACCATCATTCCATACCCTAAAAACAAACCCTTCCACTTTCATTTTCCCAAATCCACATCATAGAAACCCCTTTAAATTCAATATATATAAATATACATATATATATAAATATATATAAATTTAGTGCATATATAATTGTATATATAGTGATATATAGAGAGAGATTAGAGAGAAAGTGAGTGAATTAGTTGATGGGATGAAATTTAAATTTAAATTTAAATTGAGTTTTTTGAAAATGGAAGGAATTAGGGTTTTCGAGTAATGGGTGAGAGAGTCTTGAATTTAAAGGGTTTCCGTGATGTGTATTTGGGAAAATGGAAGTGGAATTTAGGGCTTATTTTTAGGGTATGGAATGATGGTAAATGTAGGAGATAAGGGCATTTTGGTATTTTGAAAATTTTAAGTGATGGCAATTTGGTCATTTCACATAACTTTATGGGTGATTTTATAATCTTATAACGGACATGGGGGTATTTGATCAAATTGAAAACCATAAGGGGGTTTTTTGAAACCACATGTGATTTTTTGAACAATTTTGAAACTATAGGGGGGTTTATGGTTAGTTAATCTTCAATTCGGTAAATACACTCTCTCTTTAAAAATTAACTTTTCACAATCACAAACATACATACTAAATAGAGACTTGTATATATACAAATATATATACACACCTATATATATACAAACACCTATATAAATACCCACACATATATACATATACAAATATAAATACACATGCATAAACATAAATATATAACCCCACATATACACACACACACCAATATATACATATATATACACACATAAACACAAACGCATAAACTCACACATATTTACACATTCACATACATACATGCACATTAATATACATACACATATATATTCATACCTATACTTACATACTTATATCTATATATTTGTTTATATTGTCTAACTTAATTCCAGATTTATTATATTTTATATCCAAATTGGGTTTGAGATTTAAATTGACAGTCAAATTGGGTTTGGAATTGAAATTCAATTATACTTTAGTTTGAACACTTATCCAAACAATGTATCTAAAATTATATTTGTGGAATTGGAGTACGATGAAATTTCAATTTCAATGCAATCTAAAAATGGCGCAACCAAACCTACCCATAGGGTTTTTGATTAACGACAATGCTTGTTTCAGGTCATGTGAGGAGGAACTTCCTCGTTACTTGTGATGTGGTCCAATAATTCATTTACATGTGTCCAAGATATTAAATAACATTATTATACTTATATTAATTTGAATTAAAAAAATAAAGCATAATCATGAAAAGATTTTGAAAATTATGAATATGTTTTAAAAAAACATATGTAAATTTTTTATTCCACCACGTAACATGTAAGCATTGTCCTTTGATTATTTTTATATATTAGTGGGGGTAGTGGAATATGAGTTATGACTACCTAAAGACTTTGTTAAAGAGAGTAATCAAACATTTTTATGTATTAAATGATTTGCATTTTTAGGCCTATAAAAGGAAGATATGTTTGTTTTGTGCACTTTCACCAAGGCTTTATGGGTGATAGGTGCTCAATATTGTCCATTTTAAGCCCATATCTTGCTATTTGTATGTATTTTCATTCCGTTATTTGGTATTTTTATGCCGTTTGTGTGTTTAAGCGTGTTTCAAGAGCTTAATGAAGAAAAAGTGCTAACTTTGGTAAATTAACTAAAGACATGTTTATTTTTATCTAAGAGGAGAGCTTAAGAGGTATTTTCAAGAGAAAAGTGGCTTCCGGATGGCAGAAACATTATTTTTTCGAGCAACAACTTCAAGAATCATGACAAACGAGTCGAGGGGGTTTGAATGACACTATTCTTAATAAAAGTTGGTTTCAGAGGTTTTGCTACGCATGCCATACGCATCCAGTAACTAAAAGTGGCTGGAAAGTGCTATTTCTACGCATCCCAAATTAAATATGCATCTGCCTACGCTTCAAGCGTATGCAGAGCTACGCTTCAAGCGTAGGAGCCTGGGAAAAAAATGCTGAAAATTCCAAATTTGCCACAACTTGTTTTCCCTCGTGGCGGCTGTGACTTCTCAGTTTGATGCACGTGAATAAACACATATATACATCTGAATATAGGGTATTGATTATGTTTTGTGTAAAATTACCAAAAAGGGCAACCATTAGGGTTTCCCTCGGCCTTTTCTTATAAATATCAAACTTTACATCAGTTTGGGAGAGCTTTTTCACACGTTGAAATTTCAGAGTAGCCTCTGGAGTTATATATCTTTTGAAGAGGAGAAACCATAGAAGACCAGGAGATCCAGAGAAGACAACCATGGTGGTTGATTCTACATCAACGATGCAGTCTCCTTCAACCATGAGTAGCTAAACCGGTATCTAGGGTTTTCTAGCAAAACCCTAGCCAAGTAATGTAACTTTTAATATTTGTTTTCAATTGTAATGAAGGGGAAACTGAGACTATACTATGATGATTGTTGTAGATGAGTGAACGGTTTTATTCTTGATGACGAGACCAAAATAATTGATATTTTGGGGCGTTAATATACATCTTGTTAGTCACTTTATTCTATTAATTTGGTACTTTTATCCAAGTTGCGCGTTAAACATGTTTTCAGGGCCTTAATGCAAAAATGAGTTAATTCTGAATTTTTAGCAAATATGTCTGATTCGGAGCAATACTTAGAAGATATTCGCACTCAAATCAGCAAGGTACAAGTGAGTAAAACAGAGTACAAGTGGCTGAAGTAAGGAAATTCACGGATTAAATAAATATTAAAAATTAAGAGACACCGATTGATCGGTGAAGACTTCGATCATTCGAAAATAGCCGACTTGGAATTTGTGCGAAACTTCACTGCAGAATTCTGACTTTGTGTACAAGTATATCATGAGGCAGAATCGTTCATTTAATGCTATTTCTTAGTCCCTAAGATCTCTTGGAGTGCAAGCAAGGAACATGCCTTATCTGCACCAACTTTTGTCTATAAATATAGGTGGAATTCATGAAAAGAAGATATCTTAGAAATATCTCTGAATTATCTCAGGAACGTATTTTCATATCATTGTTCATAAAAAGCCTCTCTCTTTGAGACAAGTTTCCTTCCTTAAGAACTCAAGAACCAACCATCCAATCATGAAGATGGCGGCTACATCAATAATGGAGTCTCCTCTTTCCATGAGCGGCTAGTCGGTATCTATAGTATCCAACGAAACCCTAGATATGATGAAGGGCACTTATATGATGATTATGTAGTGAGAGACCGAACAAAACCACCTAAATAAGATTTATTTATTAATTCTTTACTGAAGTTGAGATTGAATTAATGATTTATCTTGAACAACCATATTTTTACTAAGGGCAAGAAATCCAAGCTTTAAATAATGGTTTCTACATAATGATACTTATTTGGCATGATAAAGTTTTAAGTTTACATAGTCCATGCTTAGAGAAGATGATTGTTAGCGTGTTTTTTAATTTCGTGTTTTAGGAGTATTTGTAGTATAGATGCATACAATAGTCATACTAATCGCAGATGGATTGTAGCGAATATGGACCGATTGCATCATTTTTGGGACTAGGCAACTACTTATAGCATTACTAGTCTACTTATAACATTTAATAATATAATTAAATGAATACATTATAAGGCTAGTGGTGGAGTTGGAATTCAACCCTAGACTTGTTTATCTTGAGTGAAACCAAAAACAATTATCTTTATTTTATTTTATGTTCCGTAGTTTAATCAAACAAATCAATCAAACAACTTTTATAAATATAATTCAATTTGCTACTTTATAATTATTTGAAATACGACTTTGATCTCTGTGGTTCGATACCCTCTCTACCCAACTATACTATATACTACTCGCGTACTTGCAACTAAGAAGTTAAAACTAGATCATGCTAATTCCTTATTTTTAACACTATTATTTTCATACGTCTAAAACCGATCACAAGTTTTTCTGCGCCGTTGTCGAGGATCAAACATATATTATAGATTATTATGTTGAAGTTCTTTGAATTATTGTATCAATTTTTAATTTTTCTTTTTAATTTTTCGCATTTTTTATTGCAAAGACAACTTACTACCGAAACTACAGATTTCTAGAAAATTCACGGACTCTAGTGCCCAATCGATTGGCTCCTTCAGCGATCGTTCGGTAAGTTCTAATGATCAATTGAAGAACTCTCTAATCGTTTGGTAACAACGCTGATCGATCGGTTGACTTTGAGATCAATCAAAATATTGTGTTCGTGCAAAATATTGAAAACAAGACAGATACATTGAACCATATCTCTACAGTATCATAAAAAATAAAAATATAATCTTTTATTAAAGCAAAAAAAAATATTTACAGATTTATATACATATATATCTTATTATCATAAAAAAAAATCATAATATAATCTTTTCCGAAAATAAAATATATATTTAGATTTCAAGCAGATTTGTTTACATTTATATTTTATTTACATAAATATATATATAAATAATAAATAATAAATAAAGAATTTATATTTAAATAAATATATGTAATAATAAAATAATCATTTATTCATTTAAATTCCTTATTGTATTATTCAAATATTGCAATTTGCTGCTTCTTTATTTAATATTATTCTTATTTATTATTTATGATTGTACGTCGTTCAGTTAATAGTCCCCTTGAGACTTTTGACCCTGAAATTGATCAAACGTACCAAATAAACAAAAGAAATAATTTATTAAATACTTTAAATAGTTTAAACATGGGAGAAAACGTAGTCACGGCACCAGCCGCAGTTTTTAAAGATTTCTATACACCTCAAAACTATACGTCACCTTTACAATTCTCACTACCTGATGGAGCGGAAAAATTTGAAATTAAACCAACAATAATTAATATGTTATCTAAATTTCATGGAAATGCTCATGAAGACCTTTATCAAAATATAGATGAATTTTTAGAGGTATGTTCTAGCATACGTATGAGAGGACAAACTGATGATGAATTTAAAACTCGATTACTCTCATTCCCTAAAAGATAAAGCTAAAGTATGGTATGGAACTATACCAATTGATATTAAAACTGATTGGAAGACGTTTCAAAAAGAATTTTTGCATAAATTATTTCCTATAGGAAAAACTCATGAAACTAGACGAACTATTTTATTATTTACACAATTACCTAGTGAGCAATTCTATGAAACTTGGGAGCGATTTAACAAAATATTACGAAAATGCCCTCACCACGGATTTCCAACACATGAATTAGTCCGTAGTTTCTATATAGGATTAGGAGAGGGACATAAAAATACAGTTGATGCAGCTTGTGGAGGTACCTTTACACGGAAACCTGTAGACTTTCTATGGAATCTTTTCAAGAATCTCAGTGAAGATTCCCGTCAAAATATGTTGGACATTAGAGTACCATGAACTATTATGTCTAATCCTAAAAGAACGGATAATGCATTTGAAATCAATTAGATAAACGAAGTTACCTCAAAAGTAGATGAGCTAAATAAAAAGTTTGATCTATTAATGAGAAATACTCAAGTCAATCTTATCCAAGAAGTCTATTCAGTGTGCGTTAATCCTTCACACTTTGCTAATACTTGTTCTTATATACAACAAGAGTCAAAGTTTATCACTAAGGATGTTAATGTTACTTTCACCAACCCGAATAACGATCTGTTCTCAAATACTTATAACCCAGGTTGGCAAAACCATCCTAACTTTTCATATAAGACTTAAAAAATAATACCTTTAACCAAAGCCATAATCAACCATCTAACCAATTCTGCCCATTTAACCAAAACACTACACAACAACCAAACCAATTCCGCCCATTTAACCAAAACCCTAACCAACCACCCTTTAGAAACTCAAATAATACACAACCTATGAGGTCACTTGGTTTTGAACAAGAAATTAAGAGTGTCTTAAACGAATTCAAAAATGTTACACAACTCCTACATACACATTTCCAATCTATTTTTAAACTAGAAACCCAAATTGGGCAAATAACTAATTCTATGAATAAAAGGGAAGAAGGAAATTGTCAAGTCAACCATTAAAAACCCTAAAGAGCAACATATGATAGAGCATGTAATTCCTGTAGGAGAACTAGTCATTGAAACTATTCAAGCAATAATCACTCTTAGAAGTGGAAAAGTCGTAGATAATATGTCACGTCCCAAATTCCTAGGACTCCGAAACCCGAGCCTAAGAGCTAAGGGAGTGATTGCGGGAGTAAAAAGAAATGAGAACCAACGACATTCAATCATCAAATACCCACGAAAGGGTAAAATGATATGATACCACGCTGTCACGCCCCTAAGATTCCCGAAACTCAAATCTAGAGAATCAGCGAATCTCCAAGGGATGACGCTAGTCAAGCGACTACTAGAGTCAACAACAACAAAGAGACACATGGAATAACAATAAAAATATACTCCATGTCAAGTAGAATGCTAGAAACTCACTAGCATCCACCAATACCAACTGACACGCTCCTAAATTCCTAAGACTCCCGAACAGGGACATCCGAGGAATCCAGGATGTGATCCTTAATACAAATGACCAACTAAGACATCACTAACCATGGAAACGTATGGATTAGTGATGGAAATGGTATATTTCATACCCAAATGAATAATAAACAAAGCAGCGGAATCTAACAAAAATCCAGCAGAGTTCCGTTTGTAAATGGAACATCCGGATACACAGCCACAACACAATAACCTGCCCAAAGCAATTCAATAATCACAATGGCTTCCAAGCCCCACATTCATCAATCCTACTAGGGCCGAGGTAGTGGAAAGAAACCAAAACCCCTCCAAACCCTCTAACATCAACAGAGCCACAAATGCTCGAATAAGAATACAGAAAAGCGTCTAGCTGTACAGAATAGATACAATACATCCTGAAAGAATAAATACAGGAAATAAAGATACATCAACAGGGATAGGCCAACAGACTGGCTCCCAAAAGAAATACATGGCAAACCCATAACAAATAGGTAAGGAAAACTGAAACCAGATACCTATCGTCCCCAAACCCAGTTGTGCCGCAACCGTAACCGCATCACCCAACGCAACTCCAAAACCTGTAACAAGGAAACAAAAGAAAGCTGTCGTTGCACTGCATCCTGCTCATAGCCGTATATTTCCTACAACCTGGCGTGGGAATACCAGGGGGCAAATGAAATACCCCTGTGAGCAAATAAGCTCAGTGGGAAATGATACTCTAACTACCACATCCTCTAATAGTTTAGGTAATGCTAAACCACCCAGTGAGATACATAGCCCACAACATAACCCAGTCACGCAAACCCAAGGTACGTGCTCATGTACTACCGTACGTAAGTATATAGGGGATATGTATATATATATATATATATACATATACAACATGAGCCTATAGGATATGACTAAGACTCGTACTCCAAGTACCAACTCAGGTAGTCTACACTACTCTCACCGACGTACACTAAGTACACAATCGCCCAAGTCAAATCTAACAATCATCAAATGCTCACCACGCTAACCACCAAATCCAACAGAGGGAAACACACTCACCTCTAATATAAACAAGGATTAATCCACCACTAGTACCGAGGAATACTCATAACTCACTCCCCGAGAACACGGGAGGAAAAGTACTCACGTCCTTGCGTACTAACATAACCGTCATCTATATATATATATATATATATATTGTAAATGTACAATATATATATACATATATAAAACAAACCTCATCCTATTCCTAGAGGAAAATCTACCTCTTAAAGACTAGATCACCTCAATCATATCACCGTACCATAAATCAAATCGACCTCATAATGCTATCATCAATAGGGTCAATCACATCACTAACACTCTCACTGTAGGCGAGGGAAACCACTCAACCAAATCACTAAGAGTACACGAACTCAACTCACCAGAACGACCACCTCAGGGTCACCAAAGCAAAGCGAAGGAAAAGACTTCTCAATGCTGAACCAATAGATAACCGAGACAACAATGTCAAGGTTAAGAACACCACAAGCGTTTAGTGAAAACACCTGGACAAGGAACCCAATCCACTCGGTATCCATGCCCCTAACATGTGGAACAACTCGAATCACCTAAGTAGTGACATCAAAAACCAAGAAAAGTGAAAGGCAACACTATATGTCTGCACTGAACAACACCCAGCCTCATGCCCGAGGCTTGGAAATAATCCAAAGGAAAGGTGAAACAATGGAACACCTTTCAATACTCTATAGGTCGAGATCTTGAGAAAGAAGTTTCGGAATCTCAGAATCTCGAGGAAGTAATAAAATAGTTTTCTTTTAAGAAACCACACAGTAAAAATGACCGTCTTGCCCCCGGTCTCCGTCAGTTGCCATCACCGGCTTTTAGAAATTAAAATATTTTTAAAAAAGATCCTAAGATTATTTATGAAGTACTAGAACTTTTCATTTCTACGGGGGTAGGCGAAAACGGGTTTTTCCTTTTAAATATAAAGAGTTTAGAAAACACCGTTTCCGAAAGACAGTCGAATAAGGGCAAACACAACTCTACAGATTCCTATAATGCCCAAAAGGACAGCAAAGGAAGAACGACACGTTGGACTCACGGAAGACAACCATCCATTTCCAAATCCACAATGACACCACATGGAAGAGGTTCGGCACCACGCCGTAACCAACGAATCCCGGAATGACATACAAGTCAACGACCACGTACTAGTGTACAAAACGCAGTACAAGGAATGCTCAGGGGAATGAACTAAGCATAAGAACCAAGTCTGTCAAACTACAGTACCTCGAGTACTTAATAAAGTCACTCAACCATAACCTCTTCTCACTAATCAAAATCTCAACTACAGTTGATAGCCTATTCCTCAAAAGTGAAAGACACCTAAAGGTCCATACTACAACTCACAATCTCATCACCCGCCTTTTCGAAGGCCCCAATTCATAACTGATACTAAAATCAATCTCTAACCTCCAATCTCTAACAAGCTCACACAGCCAACCACAATCACCAAACTATTAACCCCGCCTTCTCTAAGGCATCAACTCCAAATCATCTCTGCAGTCCATCACTAACCGCAACTAACCACAAAGGTCACTATGCTAATATACTTAACCTCCCCCAAGGGTACGAAAGTATATATATACTCACAAGTATAAAATAAGCATTTCATTATACTTGATCTATTACCACATGTAATCATTTCCTTTCACGTTAATCATTATCAACTGAGCATTTTACAAAGATATGGATTTAAATTCGCAATATTCATACATAACATGCTCTAAAATCCAACAGGCAATAATAACACATATTAAACCTGTTCCAACAACATATGTAATAATCTCACGTATACATGTCAAATGAAATCACATAAATGCCATGCAAATATAATGTGACTCAACACCACACTTTGCCCTATCATAGTTTAACGAATACGCACTCTACCCATAAATATGAGCTAATAGAGGGTCGCACCGGTACTTCCCAAGTGATTTTGAAACTTCTCACTTCAACAAGGAAGACGGTTTGCACGAGACGACCCGTGACCAAAGATTCGTCAACACGAATGCACGAGACGACCCGCGACTTCGAGAATGAGACGACTCACCCTATACCCCATTCACAGCTCATTATTCTGTAGGATGGGAACACCCCCTGGCCAGTTGTTGCGACGATTCGACACAAAGACACCCCACATGATTTCACAACCCACATATACCAATACCACGATTTGACACTACATGATATTCTCAATATGCATCCAGGTCCAAATGACAATCATGCCTCAATATAAATATGTAATGCATCATATTTATATACAATATCCACATATAATTCACACGGCGCCCATCACAGGTTAACAGATACAATCCGACACAAAACCGTCCCTACAGGATACATACCCCTGTACTCAGCATAAATATATAGTGCATCATATTTAAGCAATTACCCACATGGTAATGTCAACATAAATCTCAAAAAAATCTCCTTGCATGATTTAAAATACAATAAAGCATTTAAATCATATGAAAACAAATTCATATACAATTCATGTTTTCACAAATATATTTTCCTTAATTCTTTAGAAAATATTTCAATTTCTCTTATCATGCCTTTAAAATAAATTAAAGCAATTAATTCACGTATCGTAGGGGAACCTAGCATAGCGTCTAAGTATTCGCGCCCCTTACGTCCACATATACACTACTCCATTTAATTCCCAAGGGAATTTCTAAGCCGCCTATTCCTATTCCTATTCAATTCAATTAGGAATATATTTAATCTCGTATGGAATAATTTAATTAATTTTCTCAAAATTAATTTCTAAATCCTACGCCGATTCTACCCAAATATAGATATTTAAATTGGCAATTTAATATATCTATATTAAATTAAATAAGGGTTTACACCCCTAAACTACTTCAATAATGCGGAGTGAGAAATATAATTTCCCACCTAATATAGGTTTACCGAACAGTCCGAAACAACACAATATCGGCGCCCGAACACGAAGCCCGCCGACCAAAATAGTCCGAAAACTATTTCGAATATATCAAAATGTCCGTCTCGACAACTTATACGATATATACGAAGCCCATTAATAATAGGTTAATTAATTTGAGTAAATCTAAATTAACCCAAACGAAAACTATAACCTATAAATGCGATTTCCGGGCAAATCGTTCAATGTAAAATTACAAAATTAATGTATGATGAATACTACGTATACACGAAGCTACTCACCAAAAATCGGCTCAAACCGATCACCGGAGGTCGACCGAAAAAATGGCCGAAGCCTGGCCGAACACGCTTCTGCTCGCGCAGCCACTACGTTGACTGCCGCCAGCGTGAACCAGCTCCTCCGCCCTGCGCCACCGTGCACGACCACCACCCAGCTCGTCGACTGTCGTCGCCGTCCACAGCCACCGCTGCTACGCACCGCAACCAGTAGCCTCCAGCCGACTCCTCTCTCTCTCCGGTTCTCTCTCTCTCTCTTCCTCTCAGTCGGCTATGAGTTATGGTGATGTAGAAGGAGCAGGTGCAGTCGTCCATCAGCAATGGTGAAGATAAGTAGATTCAGCTGTCAACTATGGGGAAGGAGAAGAGGTAGTCGGTCATTCAGAGAAGAGAAGGAGAAGAAGCGTGTAGGAGAAGATCAGACATTCCTGTATCTATCTGATATACGTATCTACTAATTACACAAGTGACTAGTTAGTCTCCCCTAATTACAAAAGTAACCCTCATGTCTTGCAAATTTACCATTTTAACCCCAAAACTATATATATATAATTAGATATATATATACAATAAATTCCAATAAATACCGGGAGCCTCCAAATAATATCACGCGACCCCGTAAGTCCACGGGATGCGAAATAACTAAAATAGTCCGAAATAATTACACCGGGGTAGGAACCCAAACGTCGGAACGAAACCGCGTAGTCGAGAATAATAATTCGCGTAGTGTCGTCCAGTCGACTTTAAAACTAAACGCGAAAAATTTACAGGTACAAAATACCAAGAACAAACAATACGTCAAGAACAAGTGACGTCATTACCGAAATAAAATCAAAAATAATTTCAGTAAAAAGGATAATAACACGGGGTGTTATATGGACTATCTATGACTTGATCAAAAGGATGATTGTTTACAATCCTCCATGATTTAGGAATTGAGTTTGTCAAGTCATCATTGGATTGATGCTCAACTTCACTTTTTTCCTTTTGGCTACTTGATGAGTTGGAGATATTGAGATTATTTAAATTCTCCTCAATCCCTACAACTTCATATTCATCTAGGTCAACTCTAGGTGATGGTGGTGGTGGTGATTCATCAAAGACAACGTGAATTGACTCAACCATGGTTAGAGTCCTCTTGTTATAGACTCGAAAAACTCTACTTTTTGAAGAATACCCTAAGAAAATTGCTTCATCCGATTTGGAGTCGAATTTTCCTAAGTTATCTTTATCATTTAGCACAAAACATTTACAACCAAACACCTTGAAACACCCAATATTGGGCTTTCGACTATTCCATAACTCATAAAGTGTTTTTCCTAATTTCATTCGAATAATGACTATTAATTATATGGCAAATGATATTTACCGCTTCTGCCCAAAGGGTTCGGGGAAGGTTATGTTCATTTAACATCATTCTAGTCATTTATTGCAATGACCTATTCTTTATTTCAACCACACCATTTTATTGAGGGGTTCTAGGGGCCGAGAGATCATAAGATACACCAAGTTCATCACATAATTTCTCTAAGTCTTAATCTTCAAATTCCCTACCCCTATCACTTCTAATTTTCTTGATTTTCAAATCTTTTTCATTTTGAATGACTCTATAAAATTTATCAAGAATGGAGTGAGTTTCATTTTTATGAGCAAGAAAGTGAACCTAAATGTATCTAGAGTAGTCATCGACTATAACAAGTACATAGAGTTTCCCGGCTAAGCTAGTCATTCTCTCCGGACCAAAAAGATCCATGTGAAGCATTTCTAATGATCTAGAGGTGGTAATGTATTTCTTTCTCTTGAAAGAGGACTTTACTTACTTGCCTACTTGACATGCACTACATACTTTATCTTTTGAAAATTTAGTCTTTGGGAGGCCTTTGACTAAATCATTTTTGGATTAACGATGAATGAGGTCCATACTAGCATGTCCTAAGCGCCTATGTCATAACCAACTATTTTTTCTAGATGTGACAACATTTAACATATTGTTCATGTAATTCACATAGCAACATAGTATATAAATTTCCGTTTCTTTTAGCATTGAACAATTGTTTCCCATCTTTCTCAACTATGCATGCATTTGAACTAAAGATAACATCATAACCTTTGTCACACAATTGACTAATGCTAAATAAATTATGATTCAAACCATCAACTAAAAGCACATTATCAATAAAGAGAGAAGCAGATATACCGATGGAGCTAATTCCAATGATTTTTCCTTTAAAGTTATCTCCAAAAGTGACGTTTCCTCCTTCATATGATTTTAGTGAGATGAACTTTGATTTGTCTCTCGTCATATGCCTAGAACATCCATTATCAAGAAACCATTTATCTTTTGAAGCGGATTTCAAGCATACCTACAAAACAAATTCAAGTAACGTTCATTGGTACCCAATCTATTTTGGGTCCACTAAGGTTAGAGAGAGATGCAATAGTTCCTTTTGGAACCAAAATCATATTTGTTATCACATTCTCATTATTACGTAAGTGTGCAACGGTTCCTTTTGGAACCCAAATCATTTTTGTTACTCTTTTCTTCTTTCTTTGAAAGTATATATTTGCCTTATGACCCTTTTTCTTGCTATAAAAACATGTAGTATGTTTATGATCATTTGAGGATGCGTGAGATGATTGTTTTGTAAACGTGTGCCTTAGTGATTTTCTCTTTTTCAAAAGAATAACGTCTTTATCAAAAGCATCATATCCCGACCCGCTTTTATCAAATATTCTTCTTTGTTTTCCTAACATAATGGTTAGGTTTTCTTTACCTTTTGTAAATTTTTCCAAAACATTTATTTGATCATCTATAGTCTTTTTCAAAATTTCATTCTCTTTTTATAGTTCAATATTCTTATCATCCTTTATACTTGAAAAAATTTTGGAAGAACATGTTGAGTTACATGAGGATTTAGCTTTCTTAAGCGTCATGTGTTTGCTAGCTAATTTTTCAAACTCATCATGCAACTATTCTAATACATCATGTAATTCATTATATGAGATAAAAAGTTCTTCATATGACAATTTAGATTTATCTAAAGTATGGGACTTTAGATATACCTCATCTTTCTTTGCCATAAGACAAAGGTTTGCTATTTCCTCACCATTTTCTTCATCATCCGAATCACATGAGTCATAATCATCCCATGTAGCATTCATAGCCATCTTATTTGGTCTTTTCTCATTTTCCTTTTTGAGCTTGAAGCAATCGGATTTATAGTGTCCTGACTTCCCATAATTGAAACATGTTGGAGGCTCCCTCTTGCCAGGCTCGCCTCTTGGTTCATTCCTCCTTATAAATCTACCACCGTTGACTTTCTTTCTTTGAAGAAATCTCTTAAATTTTTGGGTGATCAAAGCGATGTCTTCATCTACCTCTTCTTCAATTGGTTTACTGGCTTCATTTTTTTATAGAGGCTTGTAAAACAACACTTTTTCTCGGCTTGGAGTCTTCTTCACGAGATTGTAAGGTGATTTCCCAAGTGAGAAGAGATCCAAAAATTTCGTCAAGGCTTATGGTGTTGAGATCATGTGTTTCCTTAATTGCCGTTACTTTTGCATCCTATTTGATCGGAAGGCTTCTAAGAACTTTACGTGACGCATTGAACCTAGGAATAATTCTACAAAGATGTTTTAGTCCATTCAAGATATTAGTAAAATGAGACATCGTAGAATTGATATTTTCATCATCTTTTATGGAAAACAATTCATATTCATGCATGAGTATATCAATTTTAGATTCTCGCACTTGAGTGATACCTTCATAGGTAATTTCTAACTTATCCCAGTGGAACAAGTAAAGACACGATTCAATTCATCTGGGCTTAAGGCACAATTTAGATTAACCTTGGCCTTAGCATTAAAAGACATAAGTCTATGCTCATCATTATCCCATTCATTTGGTAATTTAGGGATTGTTTTTCCATCTACAACTTTGGTTATAATAAAAGGTCCATTAACAATAACTTGCCAAATTTGGTAATCAGTAGCTTGAAGGAAATCTATCATTCTAGACTTCCAATAGCTATAGTTTGAACCATCAAACCATATGAGCCTATTGTTAGATTGTTCTTCAACATAAGTGATTAAATTTGAGACCATGATCGTTCTCTAAGATAGTTAAGTCTCAAACAAGTAGAGATTAGACTCTGATACCAATTGTTAGTCACTAATTAACCCTATAGGGGGTGAATAGGGTTTTTGAAAATTCTATAAGTTCTTTTTGAAAAAATTACACAATATCAACAATTCACTGAATTTGATAGCCAAATAATTTTTCAATGAAAATTTCAATTTAATTTATCAAGCAAAATAACATAAGATTAATATAGCATGCTAGATACCAGAATTAAAAGAGATAGGGATAGAGAGATTGACACCATGATTTTTTCAAGGTTCAGTAACTCCTACTCGTTGGCTCAAGAACCCTTTCTTGAGACTTTTCCCGATCATTTCACTATGGCCCTTCCTTCACAGGTGGAATGACAAACCTTTACACATGAGCTAACGATCCCGTCACATAAGCAATAAGATAAACCCTTCTTGAAGATCAAAGAGCTTCACTCACTCAAGGATCACAATCCTTTTATAAAGAAATGATTCACTCAATAAACACTTAAAACCCTTAAGGTCTTATAGATGAACACAATGTTTAAAGCTCAAGTGTTTAATTGGTAATAATGACAATTCTAGATCAAGTTTCTCTACAATATATGAAATTTATGGCTTGAGAGAAGAAAAATGATCAAATCAAGCTTTCAATCAATTAATTGAATGAATAGTGAAAGTTTCTCAAAGGAGTAGATGAAGAACTAAGCTATTTGATGTAGAGAGATTTTTGCCTCAGATTTTTCTACCCTCTTTCAACACTTATAACATCATATATATAGTTAGTTTTTAGGGTTGGGAGAGTGAATCTCACTCTACATGAGTAGGAGAGTGTTTTTCGGATTTGGTAAGAATCAAAACATCAAGTGATGGGTAAAATGATGGGCAAAAGTATTGTTTTGAATCAAAAGGAATCTGAACTAGCCGTTTACACATACACCATCAGTCGGCTACATATAAATCATCAGTCGGTTGCTCAAAGGAAACTCTCAAACCCAACTCCTTCGACTTTTATCAATCGACTGCATAAAATGAAGCAATCGACTGCTCGAACGTAATCAGTCGGCTGCTCAACCACATCAGTTGGTTGCTCAACCACATTAGTCGATTGCAGGATAAAAACATTTAAGTGCAACAACTTTTGACCTTGATCAATCGACTGCATTATCCTCATCAGTCGGTTGCTAAAGTGTCTCTCTCAAACTTAATAGGTTCAAAATATTTCAGTCGGCTTCCTAAAACTTATCAGTCGGCTGATGAAGACTAAATCCTAATAATTTGAAGTAAAAATTGATTTTGGTTTTTGACACTTGAGCTTTTAGACATTATGATCAAATATAAGTTTACCTCTAAGTAGAATTCACACACCATCCTATCTACCCCGAGTCTTGTTTCTTCAATTTTCAAGTCTTGTATCCTTCTTTGCTTTATGTGAGTTTTACAATTCCAAGTGCGATTCTTGTTTAACTGAGACACAAACTCTTGAAGATTTCATTAGTACAAAACACACGAAATATGTTGTTAGCATCAAAACGAGCATTATTACCCTTGAAAAAATCCTTGAGTCAACAATACTCAATCGATCGCAAAGCTGGATGCGCAGATAGGTCAAGTGTGTAATGCACTGAACAAGCAAGATGAAAGGAGATTGCCCAGCCAGCCCGTGGCCAACCAAAAGAATAAGCAAGTAATGGAGCTTGGATCCTTTTCCAATAATCCTCATGAGACGGTCCAAGCTATCAAAACTTTGAGAAGTGGGAAGGAAGTGGAGAACAGGGTTGAGGAGCAGCATGAAGAGAATGTGAGTAAGAGAAAGGTTGCAAAAAATACAGTTGAGAAGGTTCGGAAAGACCAGCCTCAGGTGGAGGCAGATATCGATCAGGCGTTGCCGAAAGAGCGAGTTACGAGGAAGCAACGCCATTTTCTCAACATCTACGAGAGCCAACAAGATATGGTAAGCACAAGGAAATCAACATGTTGAAAACTTTTTGGCGAGCCAATATTAATTTGCCTCTCTTTGATATCATAGCCCAAATTCCACCCTATGCTAAATTTTTAAAGAACCTCTGTACCCAAAAGTGGAAAAGCATAGCGAAGGTCCCAAAAAAACTCTTACTAACTAAGCAAGTAAGTTCATTGCTTTTAAGTAACACATCGCCGAAGAGAAAAGATCCCAGTGTTGTCATTATTCCTTGCGTAATTAGCTATCAGGAAATTGGTAGAGCTCTTCTTGATCAAGGTGTGAATGTTAACTTGCTTCCTTATTTAGTTTACCAACAGCTAGGGTTGGGAGAGCTCAATCCCACCTTGGTAGTGCTCCAACTTATTGATCGGTCAATCAAGCAAGCGAGAGGGATTTCGGAAGACTTCATTGTTCAAGTGGACAAGTTCTACTTTCCGATGGACTTTATAATTCTTGATACAGAGCTTGTCCATGACTCCAAGAAGCACATCCCTATGATTTTAGGATGATTGTTCTTGGCCAAGGCCATTGCATGTATTAACTACAGAACAGGGGCTATGGAGCTGCCATTTGGAAATATAAAGGTGTTGATGAATGTATTTAACGCCAATCATCAACTTCCTGAGTTAGTTGTCTGTCTTCGAATTGACGAGGTTGATGAGATTGAGGAGATTGTAGAAGAATTTGCACCTAGAATCTTGGAAAAGGATGAGATAGAGTCTCTTCTCACTAGAGTGAGATTAGAGGATGAACCAGGGGATTGGAATGAGCAGGTGAGTGAGAACTATACAGGCATTGCTGCATTGGAGACTGCATTATATGGACCGCCATGGAAAGTGTCGATTGAGCCGCTTCCTATAATCTCAAATACACCACCAGTTCCATCTTTGATAACTCCTCCTACCTTGGAGCTGAAGGAATTGCCTCAGAAGCTTAAATATGTCTTCCTAGGACCAGATAAGACTCTTCATATAATCATATCATCAAAGCTGACAGAAGAACAGGAATTGAGTCTGGTCCAGGTCTTGAGTGACAATAAAGAGGCAATAGGATGGAGCGTTGCTAATTTGAAAGGAATAGACCCCTCAATTTTCATGCATCACATACACTTAAAGGATGATGCAAAACCATCTAGAGAGATGCAACGGAGATTAAATCCGAATATGAAGGAGGTGGTAAAGCTGCTAGATGTGGGTATTATTTACCCCATATCTGACAGTACATGGGTGAGTCCTACTCAGGTGGTGCCAAAGAAATCAGGTATCATAGTTGTACCTAACTTGAAGGGAGAGCTGATCCCACAGTGCACGACCACAGGTTGGCATGTGTGCATTGATTATCGAAAACTCAACTCCCATACCAGGAAAGATCATTTTCCATTGCCATTTATTGATCAATCCTGGAGAGGATGGCTGGACAGAGTTATTACTATTTTCTGGATGGATACTCCGGCTATAACCAAGTGGCGATTGATCCTGTTGATCAGGACAAAACCATTTTCACATGCCCGTATGGTACATTTGCATACAGACGGATGCCTTTTGGTTTGTGTAATGCGTCAGCTACATTCCAGAGGTGTATGATATCGACATTCTCTAATATGGTGGAGAAGTTCTTGAAAGTGTTCATGGATGATTTTTTAGGTTTTGGGGCAACCTTTGAAGATTGTTTAAAACATCTAGCACTTTTGTTTAAGAGATGTAAAGAGACTAATTTAATCCTAAGCTGGGAAAATAGTCATTTCATGGTTCAAGAAGGGATAGTACTGGGCCACATTGTATCAAAAAAGGGGATTGAGGTTGACAAGGAGAAAGTCAAATTGATTTCAAAATTGTCTCCTCCCACATCTGTTAAATAGATACGATCTTTTTTGGGCCATGTCGGGTTTTATAGACAGTTTATCAAGGATTTTACTAAAACCGTCCGGCCGCTGTGCAACTTATTAGCTAAGGATGCGATATTTGTCTTTGACAATGAGTGTCTTCATGCTTTTGAAGAGTTGCGTACTCAACTCTCAACAACCCCAATCATTCATCCACCGGACTGGTCTCTGCCATTTAAGCTAATATGCAATGCTTCGGACTATGCCGTAGGTGCGGTATTAGGTCAAAGAAAGGAAAAGTTGCCATATACGGTGTACTATGCCAGCAAAACTCTGAACGATGCGCATATCAACTACACAACCACAGAGAAGGAGTTGTTGGCGGTTGTGTTCGCCTTGGACAAATTTCGATCATACTTATTGGGAACCAAAGTAGTAATTTATTCAGATCATGCCGCTTTAAGGCATTTTTTGACAAATAAATATTCCAAACCCAGGCTGATTAGATGGATTTTGTTGCTGCAAGAATTTGACTTGGAGATTAAGGATAAAAAAGGTTCGAAAAATGTAGTAGTTGACCATTTGTCGAGGACCATTATCGAGACTACAAAGGAAACTACTCCTCTTAAGGATTCATTCCCAGATAAACATATGTTCAGTGTGGCTGTCATGGAGAAAACATTATGGTATGCTGATATTGTAAACTATAAAGCCACGGGTCAGATTCCAAAAAGTTGGTCTAAAAATGAAAGAGATTGATTCTTCAGCCAGGTTAAATTTTATATCTAGGATAATCCGTGATTGTACAAGTATTGCACTAATCAGATGATCAAAAAGTGTGTTCCTAAAAGTGAGGTGCAAAGTATTTTGAAGTTTTTCCACACGCTAGAATGTGGGGGGAATTTTGGAGCTAAAAGGATAGGCCACAAGGTGCTGCAAAGTGGGTTCTATTGGCCAACCATATTTAAATATGCATTTGAATACTGCAAAGCGTGTTTACGATGCCAAAAGTTGGGATCCATATCTCGACGTGATATGATGCCTTTAACCCCAATTTTAGTTGTCAAGTTGTTTGATGTATGGGGGATAGATTTCATGGGACCATTTTTGAAAGTGGATAAGAAAGAATACATACTTGTGGGGGTGGATTATGTGTTAAAATGGGTAGAGGTTGTAGCTACCAAGCACACTGATCATGAGACAGTGTTGAAATTTGTGCAATCTAATATATTTTCAAGATTTGGTATACCGCGGGTGATAATCAGTGATGGAGGAAAACACTTTGATAACCATTTTCTTGGTAGTCTGTGTAGGAAGTACGGCGTCAATCATAGGATTGGTACACCATATCACCCCCAGTCACAAGGAAAATTGGAGGTTTCGAACAGGGAAGTAAAAAATATCTTGGAGAAAACAGTGCGAGTTGATTTAAAAGATTGGCCTCAAAGGTTGAATGATGCACTGTGAGCATATAGGACTGCGTATAAGACTCCAATTGGTATGACACAGTATCGTCTTGTTTATGGTAAGGTGTGTCATTTCCCTATTGAGCTAGAGCATTGAGCGTATTGGGCAGTTCGAAGGTTGAACTTTGATTTGAAGAAGTATGGTGTTCAGCGGAAACTCCAACTTGCAAAGCTTGAGGAGTTGAGAAACAATGCTTATGAGAATTCCTGAATTTACAAAGCTTGGACTAAAGATTTTCATGAAAAACATATTCGAAATAAAGTCTTTAAGCAAGGCCAGAAAATTTGGCTATTTAATTCGAGATTAAAGCTGTTTCCTAGTAAGCTTCAATCTAAATTGGATGGATCGTATGCGATTACTAAGGTTTTCCCCCATGGAGTAGTAGAGCTTGATGATCCTGAGACGGGAAAGAAGTTCGTAGTGCATAATCAAAGACTGAAGCATTATATTGACATTCAGCCAGTTAAGTGTGTTGTAGAGACAATCGATTTATTGAATCCAACACACAAGCATGATCCCAGTTACTAAAACATGGCAACGTCATGCCACCGACATTAAACATTGGTACTAGCTGATTAAGAGTAGTTTTTGAACCTAGTTTGTACTTGTAGAATGTAGTTTAGTTCAATTTTTGTCTGTTGAGTTGTAAAATCGAGTTATAAGTTTGTCATCGTCACAAGAAGGGTATTGAAGTGTTTAATAAGTTGTATACGAGGTACAAGGAGTGGTTGCATCGAAGAAAGTATAGAGAAAGATAAAAAAAACTGTAGGAAATAAAAAAAGTGGCCGGGCCTAAACTATGCTTGAAGCGTAGTAAATCCTATGCTTGAAGCGTAGGCCACTGACACATAGATACGCGTCAGTTCACGATTTTCCTCCCCAATTCAAACTTCAAACTCTTCCCTCTCGCTCATTTCTCCGCCAAATCACCCAAAATCACTTCCTATATCTTTCCCATCGAATTTCGGACCAAACCCCGTAGTTTGTGCGTCAGATATGTGTGTTGATCTTCCGAATTCACGTAAAGAACTCAAAAGGTTTCGGAAACCACTTTTTATAGAAATTAACCAATCTTTCGAGTTGGTGAGTTTTTCTTAATTATTTGCATTTCTAATTACTTTTCTAATTCCTCTAAACCAGTAGTGACGAACGAATCCGATCAAAATCATGCTTTGATTCATTTATCAAAAGTTGATATTTTTTACTCCAATAATGGATTGAATATCAATTTTTTGCGTGATTTCGGTTTGGTATTGTGTTTAAACGTCCTATTGGATCAATTTGGTAATGATTTTGAGTTCGATTCGGTAACCAGAACGATCCGCTAATTATTTTCTAAAAATCCTGAATGTAGGCATGAAGCCGCAGACACGGAGAGTAGGTGCGAGTTCTTCACACCTGAGGTCGCCTATCCCTTCGCCTCCAAGGAGGATGAGACGCTTAGTACGAGCCCACAGATCACCTTCTCCACCACCTGACTGAGTTGATTCACCGGTGGATTCATCGATTGCTTTTCCACCCGTATCACCACTTATTATACCACCAGTGGCACCCGAGCCACAGAAGGATAAGGCACTAGTTGCGATGGTATCATTGATGCCTAAGCCACCTATAGAGGTGGTGAGTGAGTTATTGGATGAGGCACTGGATTGAGGTTTCCAGCAGGAGCGTAGTTATGAGGTGGTGGTTTTTAAGGAAATGGTGTCAGTGCCACGATGGACGTTCAAATGCTTATGGAAGATGACATTTTTGCCGATTCTAACACCTCCTTTAGAGTTGATCTTCAATGACATAATCTGTGAGTTTTGGTTGCACATGCGACACGCTAGTCGAGTCCTGAGGCTTAAGATAACGGTTAGAGGGATTATATTTGAGATCACGCCCCAGAGTATCACCACAACATGGGGGATTCCAGATGATTTCCCACCAGAGTTGGTGAATGACTTTCCACCCCTGCCAGAGCATATACCCATTGTGACACAGTTAGCGGAATTACAGACTGAGGAGGCCTTTGCAGATAGTAGGGCGAACTGCACAAAGAAGTCTAACTATCATCCGATGCTTTGATTTTTAGATATAGTTCTGCATTCACATATATACCCTCATGGGCATATATCACATCGGTATCAGATATTTCTTCTCCTCCATTATGCATTCTAGTTTGCTAGATGGGTGTCAATTCCTTAGGTCTTATAGCATAGCCTGAAGCAGCATTACATAAAAGTACGGACTGCGACCAAGGTCAGGGGCAAGACATTTCAGATACGATTCCCGACTTTGTGTATGAGGCTTATGGAGGATGTTGGGATTGTGGCCGATGAAGATGAGGAGATGAACTATTTTAAGCAGGGGACCATGTATACGGCGAGTATGTGGCTGTCAAACTGGAACCACTTACATGGAGAGGTGACTTTAGAAATGAGGGGGCCGATGGGTCTTGGCCCAGTTGATCCTCCTATGACACCTTCGGATAGTCCTGAGGAGTATGAGGCTTTACAGGGTGATGTTTTACCTTCGTCGCCACAGGGTGATGCTATGCCTCCACCACCTTAGGGTGAGGCCGGACCAACTGCAGATATTCCTTAGATGTCTGTCGGAGCTACAGTGACGCTCACTGGAGAACAGTTTGATGCTATCATAGTGGGACAGGCGGTATTGTGGGATGAAGTTAGGCAGTAGAGAGAGGTTATGACAGATTTGTAGAGGGAGTTACGGGTTAACCTTAGGGTTTAAATGCGGACTGCGCAGATATGTCATAGGGCAAAGACACGACTCCAGCTTAGTCATCGACGACTGCATGGTTTGGTTCAGGCGCATTTTTTAGCATGAGGGATTACCATTACCAAAGACTCCGCCTACTTCATCGGATGAGGATTATGAGGCGGATGATGAGGATAATGAGCAGTAGTGTAGCTTAGTTATAGTTTTTGGTTTTACACTAGAGTTAAATTGTTCAGTGGATAGTTAGTGATAGGCGCTTCATGTTACCACTGAAACGATTGGCTTCTAAGTGTAATTTTTGTATTTTGATGTTTATAACATTAAAAAATTTCATATTTGTGTGAAATTATTGTTCATATTGTTCATTTCCCGAGACAATGATGATGTATGCGTAGAATTATATGATTCTTAGAGTTTTTCTCGATGGAGTCGCACAATGAGAATATGTGTGCGTTTAAGTTTGGGGGAGTGCGGTTTGTTACTAGAGAATGATGTTGGAGCACAGGTATGTTGGGTTTGAAAAACAAACCATAAATGTTTTGAAAAAATGTTCCAATCAAGGCTACGCTTGAAGCGTATGGGAGAATGTGAGGAGTTTTGGAATTTAAAAAATTTGCTCGTTTCAAGGGGGGTTTCGGCTGGTTTTGTATATGTATTGTATGAGGATTTATTTTAGGGTATTTTTAGGAATTAGTAGGAATTATTTAGGAATTTAAAGAGAAATCCTAGTCCGGATAGGAAGTGGAATTGAAATACAAGTCAAAGATGGATTGTTAGTTGTTTCCACTGTCCAATTCAAACAAGAAGTCCAAATCTTTTTCCTCCATAAATCTGATACATTCATCTATAAATATACCCATTGAGATACACAATTCATAATTCACACAAGAGCTTGTGCAAGATGGTTAGTTTCTCTTACTTCCTATAATCCTGAGGGTGAGCATGTAGAAAGTGACTATGATATAGAGTCAAATCCTGAGGAGTTTATTGAAGAAGATGTCTTACCCAAGGACGGAGATATAGGAGGAGCGAATTTGAAGATCAGAAAGGTGAGTACGAATAGAGGAGCTACGAACAGAAAGAGGAAAAAACCCACACCTACTACGTTTGAAATGTGCAGAATGCAATTGGAGTTGAAGTTTCATTCGAAAAGAATGAACAAGCTATTGACTGAACCCGGGAAGAAAATCCTCATTCAACTAGGATTGAAGAGATTAGAGTGGTTGCCCGGACGAAAGGTATATCCACGGTTAGTTCGGAAGTTTTATGAAAAGATGTGGATTGAGGGACCGCCAGGATTTGAGGTAATAAAAGCTCAAGTAACTGACAGGGGTGATCCTATAGAGATAAGCAGGAGATTGATTACAAAGGCACGAAAGATCCCTGACGAGTGTCCGACTCATTTGAAGGGTGATAGGTGTTAAATATTAGACATTTTAACCCCTTAACTCACTATTGTTATGTCTTTTCATTCCATTATTTGGTATTTTTATGTTGTTTGTGCGTTAAAGGATGTTTCAGGAGTTTAACGAAGAAATTGAGCTAACTTCGGTGAATTAACTAAAGTACATATTCTTTATATTCAAAGAGGAGAGTCAAATAGGTAGTTTCAGACAAAAATGGCTCCCGGAGGGCAAAAACAGCATTTACAGAAGCTATCATCTTCAGCAAAAAGTATCGTGGGTTCAAGGTGGTTGTTTCGGTGCATTTACGAAGAAAAGTGGTTTTGAAGAAAACACATACGCTTTCAGTTTCAAAAAGTGGCTGGAAATCACATTTTTACGCTTGGACCTACGCTTGGGATGTACGCTTGGACCTACGCTTGAAGCGTAGGCCGGGTACGCTTGAAGCGTATATGCGGCAAGTTTTTGTAAGTTTCGATGGTTTTTTGGCTGTTCTACCCCCGATTCGATTTGAAGATGTGTCTGTGACTCCAGACCTCTGTTTACATGTATATACACTTATATATATATATATATATCAGATAATAAGGTTTATATGAGGATTAGAGTGAAAAGACTGTAAATGACCTCTTTATACCATTGCCTATATATACGCGATCATATATCAGTGTAAGGTGGTTCGTTCATTAAGGGTTGAGTCATCGGTTGTTCAGTTGTTAAGGGTTGTTCACGTTCATATTCAGATTTGTTGCTGTTGAGAACCATATTCCGACCTAGAGATCTAGAGAAAAAGACCATGAAGATCATTTCTACATCATCGATGCAGTCACCTTCCACCGTGGCTAACTAACTCGGTATCTAGGGTTTTCTAACAAAACCCTAGCCAAGTAATGTAGTTTTTTCATTATTTTCAATTGTAACGAGGGGAAATTGTTGACCATACTGTGATGATTGTAGTAGTTAAGAGACCGTACTGATTTATAATATAAAATTATATGTTTCTTCTAAATTCTCGTCTTAGATGGAATGAATGTATTATTTTACACAACTATGATTATTCCCTATGGGCTAGAACTCGGATGCTTAATTATGGTTTTTTACACAATGGTGGTAATGAAACTTGAAACCCTAGGTTGACATAGGCCATGCCTTGACAATTTTATATAGACATGTTTTAGATTGTTTTCATGCATTAGGAGTAGATTAGAGTAATATAATTGGCATGCACTAGTTAGGTCAGTCATGAGATGGGTTGTCACAATCCGGTTGATGGTACTCCTTTTTTGGGTCTTATTTAGCTATTTGCGGTACGACCTGATTCACAATTATGGATCACCCTCTTACAGTTGATACAATGAGAAACTATATTATGCGGTTAGTGGTGGAGCGATGAAAACCCTAGTTTTCTCTCTCATATGAATCACAACCAATTTACTTTGCTTTCTAGATAATTTGGTCTTTGACCACCCAAACAAACCAATTTTTAGAAAATATAACTCATTGTTTATGAATTGCTAAAGTTAACAATCTCACTCTTTATGTGATAGAAATCCCTTACTCAAGCCATTGCTATTTTACAATCAATACGTGCGCTTGTGTAGGGTAAAACCTAGCGTCGTTAAGGTGTCATTTTTAACTACATATTTTTACACACTTGACGTCACATCAAAGGGCATGTTTAAAGAAATAATGTCAAAATGGCCACATACAGATTAGGAGATGATTACAGGGATATGTTTCATGCATGTTCCGAAAGCAGGAGAAATGAGTTATGAGAATTTTTGGTTAAAACATGAACTGCTCTATTTGGATTGTGTGCTTACTGCTCAAGTACGTCAGAATTATAGGACAAGTTGGAGGGGATACTCGTACATCAAGTTGTTATATGCCATGACTAAAGGTTATTGGGTGTCGATTCCGATAGTGATATTGGTTAATATTCTGATGGTTCATAAGATTGTGCGTAGAAAATTGCCAGGTGGGGATTTGATTGAGTACTATCTTTCATACCCATTTTTGATATCAAAGATCATTGAGCAGCAGTTGGGTAAGAGATTAGAAGAGATGAATGAGGTGCATTGGACATTCGTAAAGGAATACTTGTGTAACAACCCGCTCCAACACTTGGTATAATATTGTCCGCTTTGGGCCCAACCCGCACGGTTTTGCTCTTGGGCTCCTCCCAAAAGGCCTCATACCAATTGGAGACAACGCTGCACATATAAGCACATCCTCAGACCTCTACCCGGGCGATGTGGGACATCACAATCACCCCCTCTTGGGACCCAGCGTCCTCGCTGGTGTTACCCACGGGCTTGTGCATGCACCCACACTTAATTCCGGCCAGGCTCTGGCTCTGATACCAATTGTAACAACCCGCTCCAACACTTGGTATAATATTGTCCGCTTTGGGCCCAACCCGCACGGTTTTGCTCTTGGGCTCCTCCCAAAAGGCCTCATACCAATTGGAGACAACGCTGCACATATAAGCACATCCTCAGACCTCTACCCGGGCGATGTGGGACATCACAATCACCCCCTCTTGGGACCCAGCGTCCTCGCTGGTGTTACCCACGGGCTTGTGCATAATTGTAACACCCCGCTCCAACACTTGGTATAATATTGTCCGCTTTAGGCCCAGCCC
The DNA here is from genome assembly GCA_963922005.1 of Cornus suecica. Classification (NCBI taxonomy): domain Eukaryota; kingdom Viridiplantae; phylum Streptophyta; class Magnoliopsida; order Cornales; family Cornaceae; genus Cornus; species Cornus suecica. Next base: position 79,062,000 of record OY998238.1, read on the forward strand.
GCACGGTTTTGCTCTTGGGCTCCTCCCAAAAGGCCTCATACCAATTGGAGACAACACTGCACATATAAGCACATCCCCAGACCTCCACCCGGGCGATGTGGGACATCACAATCACCCCCTCTTGGGACCCAGCGTCCTCGCTGGTGTTACCCACGGGCTTGTGCATGCACCCACACTTAATTCCGGCTGGGCTCTGGCTCTGATACCAATTGTAACACCCCGCTCCAACACTTGGTATAATAGGTGCATGCACAAGCCCGTGGGTAACACCAGCGAGGACGCTGGGTCCCAAGAGGGGGTGATTGTGATGTCCCACATCGCCCGGGTAGAGGTCTGAGGATGTGTTTATATGTGCAGCGTTGTCTCCAATTGGTATGAGGCCTTTTGGGAGGAGCCCAAGAACAAAACCGTGCGGGCTGGGCCCAAAGCGGACAATATTATACCAAGTGTTGGAGCGGGGTGTTACAATTGGTATCAGAGCCAGAGCCCGGCCGGAATTAAGTGTGGGTGCATGCACAAGCCCGTGGGTAACACCAGCGAGGACGCTGGGTCCCAAGAGGGGGTGATTGTGATGTCCCACATCGCCCGGGTGGAGGTCTGGGGATGTGCTTATATGTGCAGTGTTGTCTCCAATTGGTATGAGGCCTTTTGGGAGGAGCCCAAGAGCAAAACCGTGCGGGCTGGGCCTAAAGCGGACAATATTATACCAAGTGTTGGAGCGGGGTGTTACAACTTGGAGGAGGATTTTATTCGATTGGAGAAGACATCCGATCTCCGTAGGGTTTTAGGACAGATTCCGCGTACTGAGAAAGATGAGAGGGATGACTCAAGAAAGGACTATAATGTAGGAGTAGGATTTTATTTTATTTTAAGTAGATAGGTTGTAATTTAAATTCATAAAGATTATAGGTCCTTAAGGCCAAATATTTGTTATTTTATTTTAATAAAAAAAAATTCATTCCTTGAGTAATATTTTGATGATTTCCGAATATTTATGATGAAATTTATTTTCCCTTACTATGATTTTGGGTATGTGTGTTTTGTTGAGTATATGACAGGTTATCCAAATCAAGTTTGGGGGAGGAGCTTAGGTGTTTTATTGCATAAGTTCGAAATCACGCTTCAAGGGTAACTGCATTCTCTCCTTTATATAATTATGAATCATGTGAACATGGTTTATTTTAAGTTTGGGGGTGAGGATATAGTTAAGGAATGAAAATTTTGAAAAAAAATTGAGAAATTAAAAATATATATTTAATGAAATTTTTTGTTTTCACGCATGATTCCTTTACATTACAAGTTGATTGAGTTTGTGTTTATGATGCATAAGTAGTATGTTTTATGATATTCCCATTCATGAGAGTGATGATTAAATCGAGTTGAGTGAAGTGATGTGGTTTTACATGGGTGAATAGATTAGTAAAATTGAAACCGAAAAGGACAACTTTGACCTATAAGCACAAACACACATTCACTATGGGAAAAATAGTTAATCTTTGACTATGTAGTTGAAAAAATAATTTTTTTCACAATAAAAGGGGAGAAGAGGAGATGATATGGTTGAAATGAAGAAAGTTGAAATTTTATTTTTGAAAAATAAAATGCAAAAAGTAGTTCTTTTATCTGAGTAACCGGGTCTTGGTATCACTAATATCATTGTTCGCGTAAAAAAGGGAGAAAACTAATGAGCATAAATCTCAATAAATAAGCTAAGGCCCAGTTGATTGAGATTAAAAATCATCGCTGGAAAGTCCGGAGCTTAGAAAGACAAAAGGGGATGAAAAGTGGAATGATGGAAGGAATAAGTTTTTAAAAGAAAATGACAAAGTTTGATAAATGAAGTAGAAAAATAAAGATTGAATTACTATAATAGAATGTTCACAAAACACGGAGGGTTGTCTGGATTGGGAGTAAAAAGTAACAAAATCTTTTATTTTAGTGGGAACCATTCATGACACAAAGCTCGAGATAGTTATTGTTCGGTAGTGAGTGGAAGTATTTTCATCCATATTATTTTATGCATTGTATCATGACATGGTTAATGCGTGTGTGAACTCATGACTGCGTGATTACAAAAAATGGAGAAATTGTGGGTAGTAAATCCAACCCTCACGAGACTTCACTCGTCCACTCGGTGTTGCCGAAGGGTTTAAAAGGTTTGTTACACGTGCTAAGTGTAATCGTAGACCCTCACGAAAACAAGGGAGTAGTGTAGGTTAATTAGGATAAAAATCATCACAAGATAGTTTTCCTGAGTTCATTGCTAAGGGACTAGCAATATGTAAGTTTGGGGGTGTGATAGGTGCTTAATATTGTCCATTTTAAGCCTCTATCTTGCTATTTGTATGTTTTTTCATTCATTTATTTAGTATTTTTATGTCATTTATGTGTTTAAGCGTGTTTCAGGAGCTTAATGAAGAAAAAGAGCTAACTTTGTTAAATTAACTAAAGACATGCTTATTTCTATCAAAAATGAGAGCTTAAGAGATGTTTTCAAGAGAAAAAAGGTTTTCAGAGGGCAGAAACGTCATTTTTTTGAGCCGCAACTTCAAGAATTGTGACAAGCAAGTTGAGGGGGTTTGAATGGCACTATTGTCAAGAAACGTTGGTTCCGGGGATTTTGCTACGCATGCCCTACACATCCAGTAGCTAAAAGTGGCTTAAAAGTGCTATTTCTACGCATTTGTTATGCATCCCAAATTAAATACGCATTTGTATATGCTTCAAGCGTAGGCAGAGGTACGCTTCAAGCATAATTACTCCTACGCTTCAAGCGTAGGAGCCTGGGAAAAAATAAAAGTTGGAAATTCCAAATTTGCCCCGACTTGTTTTCCCTCGTGGCGGCTGCGACTTCTCACCTTAATGCATGTGAATATACACATATATACATCAGAATATAGGGTTTTGATTAGGTTTTGTGTAAAATTACCAAAAAGGGCAACCATTAGGGTTTCCCTCGGCCTTTGCATATAAATACCAAACTTTACATCAGTTTGGGAGATCTTTTTCACACGTTGAAATTTCAAAACAGCCTCTGAAGTTATATATCTTTTGAAGATGAGAAGCCATAGAAGATCGAGAGATCCGGATAAGACAACCATGGTGGTTGATTCTATATCAACGATGCAGTCTCCTTCAACCATGAGCAATTAAACCGGTATCTAGGATTTTCTAGCAAAACCCTAGCCAAGTAATGTAGTTTTTAATATTTGTTTTCAATTCTAATGAAGGGAAAGCTAAGACTATACCATGATGGTTGTTGTAAATGAGTGAACGGTTTTATTCTTGAAACAAGATCATATATTTATTCAGAATTTCTTGTCTTAGATTGAATGAGTATATTTTCTTACACAATCATGATTATTCTAAACAAATTGTGATTTTCTACAACAATGGTTCTTAACACTTGAAACCCTAGGTTTACACAGGCCATGCCTCGGCGAGGTATCATATACATGCTTTAGTTTAATTTCATGTTTAAAGAATAGATTAGAGTAAAGTAAATAACATGCACTAGATACACTCTGTCCGGAGATGGGTTGTAGCGAACCTAGTTGACGGTATCCTTTTTAGGAATGTATTTGACTATTTGCGCTACATTTTGATTCATGGGAATAGATCGTCCTTTTTACAATTGTGCAAATTGAAAGTTATGTTATGCGGTTCGTGGTGGAGCGATGAAAACCCTAATTTTCTCTCTCTCTTGAATCATAACTATCTTTTAAATTATGTTTTTAGTTAATTTAGTTACAATTTTCAAAATTCAAATCAAACACTTTTTTGACCCATAATTCAATATTTTTGAATTGCTGAAGTGAATAACCAAGTCCCTGTGGGTTCGACATTCCCTTTCACAAGCCATTTCTATACTACAATTGACTTGTGCGCTTACGATAGGTAAAATCTAGGTCGTCTTAAGGGTGTGTTCTTAACATATATTTTTAGCCACCCCGGTAGAACATCAATGGGCAAAATTTCTATGTCTTAATAGATTTACATTTTTAGGCCTATAGGACTAGAGGGAATAAATATGTTTGTTTTGTGCACTTTCACCAAGGCTTTATGAGCATGGTTTCCACTGTTTACATCTTGGCCAAGTCTAAAAGTGATAAATTCAGATATGTTGTTGAATCCGAAGGACCATTTAACTCAACGGTATGTCCTCTCCACTTGACAAACGGGTGTGTTTGTGAATAAAAAAACAAAAAAGGCTTATCTTTCAAAAACAAATGGCGTAATTTGTGTTACAACATGGTGTAATGGGTCAGAATCGTCAAATGCTTTGCGGTTTCATACAAAAGTTTAAGCTTATGGGTAAGGTTAACATCCACCAATTTATATATCCAATCACTTTTACAATCCGGATCCAACGTAGGACAAGTGGACAACTCTAACATTTTCCACCATCCGAACTCGTGCAACGCCCTTATTGCGATCGGACCACCCTGCATGCCCGTCTTGGAAGGGGACTCAACCCGGGTGATAGGTAAGACTAACATCAATCCATTTATATACTCAATCACTTTTCTCTTTTCACATCCTGATCCAATGTGGGATAAATGGACACCTCTAACATATGGTCCATATGAGGCTATAAAGGGAGTTGTAATACTCATGCAATGCCGCTCTTGAAATTCTTAATATTTTAGAAGGGTTTAGGTGAACGCTCAAATATGAGTTCCCTTATACATAAAGTGCTACATGCTTAAAAAATATAAGAGTGAAGAATTTTTTATTAAAATAACTAGGGATGACAATTTGTCCAACCCCGCAGCTCCTAATTTACAGTGGTTTTAGGTGTCCCGTTCATATTATTTAAGGGTGGATGGGTGGGGGGAATTTGCGCTTAAACGGGGAGGGGGTGGTTTTATGTTTCCCCGCCTTGCCCCACTCCGTTTAGACATATTATAATATATATATATATATATATATATATAAAAAGTGAATAAACAAACAAACGCACCAAGTGGTGCAATGGTATATCTCACATCTCCAATTGGGAAGTTGAGGGGTTCGAGTCTCCTAGTAGACACCCGTTGTCATCCATAAAAATAACACATAAAATATATTAATGTTGAAAACACAAAAAAAAAAAAAAACCAGTATTGGTGCTCAAGCACGAGTCCATTTACATAAAATCACGATAATAATAATAACAATAATTATTATTATTATAAGAATAATAAGAATCATTAAATATGCAATACAACTTAATCAGAAAAATCAAAATCCAATTTCATACCAAAGTAAATGTGGTTGTCTTTCATTTTGAGCTGCAAAATCCATTCAATCTCTCTTGAGACATATCGTAAAGATATAATCAATTTTAACTTTCAAAAGTTTCTCAAGATGCAACTATATTGGGAGTCAATAACACTTGCAATCCAAACATTTGAAAACAATAACATAATTTTAATATAAATTCCAATACCTCAATTTCCTTTTCTATTCCTCTTGGTAAACCTTTACTTAAAACTTGTAACTCTAAAACAAAAAATCTTCATTAATATCATAAATCACGTCATGGCTTAGGAGATATTTAAAATTATAACATGAACACTTCAACCTGCTTGTATGTGTGATGAAGCAGTACATAATTTTAATAGTTTGTATACAACTGATACAAAAATTAAGAAGAGGTCATTTTTTATATTAAACCAAACCTTCTTCTCCCTTTTTTTCTTTCTTTTTTTTATGCCCAATTCAAATTTACTAGTAGATATAACTATTATAAAAATTAAACAATCGACTTTGAACTACATCGTCATATTAAAAAATGAAACATAGGTTTTAGAGACTAACTTTCATCCCAATTCAATGGCTTTTGTAATTATTACCTTAGAATAAACATGTTGTACACTTATATATGTATATAAAATTATATGTCCTCAATTATAAATTCTCTAATTATAATCAAAATTATTTAAATTTTGTACTTCTCCATCTACTGAAATCTTTAACAATGAAAAGTGGTGACTTGTATTCATGTACTAACATGTATGAGTTCCCAAACTCTCAATTTGAGATCTTGTGAATATGCTAAGCTCACGATATCTTTAGGTGTTTAAGACATCAAAATTCTACGGCCCAAACCTAAAACAAGTAAGGCCCAAAGTACTAGTCCAAGCCCGGTGGATTAAGTAAATAATGAATAATTGATCTCAATAAAAATAGAATTGAGATAATTATTTTCAAGATATAATTACTCAATTATCATTGATTTGATAATTATTAAATAATAATTGTATAATTATCAACAAGGACAAATGTCATCTTTTGATTTGTCCCGATTGCCTATAAATACAAGGAAGAAGAACAAGAATAATGGATGGGGGGTTTTACCGAAGCTCTTCCGGAGGAGAAAATGCTTACGTGAAGATCATCCTAGATAAAAAGAAGAGGAAAAACAAGAACGAAGCCATGTCGGAATCCTAACAAGATAAACAAAGAGCCATGCTGAAATTCCAACAAGAAGAACAAGAATGTGAAGTCTTGCCGAACTTCCAATAAGAAGAGCAACAACGGAGCCCTGTCAGACTCTGTCAACCAAAAAAGCAACAAACACACCCAAATTCGTGTCATTCTTCCCAAACAATTCAACAAATATTGAAGAATCAAACAGAAGCTTTGTCGGACTCTTCTCTCATCCAACAAGAAAAACAGAAATGACAACAAGCACTTCGAAATTGTGCCGTAATTTTCCAGTGGTTTGACAAAGTTAACGAATCACACAAATCCAAGCCTTGAAGTCGAAGGACAACAAGTACATCCAAGCTCATGTTGTTTTTCCTCAATAAATTCAAGAAATCAAAAATAATTGTTCGAGAGCAAGCTTCGTCAACACTCGAGTAGAAATCAAAGAGAATGATTCAAGATCAAGATCAAGCCTTGACAGCCCTTAGATCGCCCTCACAACAGCTCGGTTCAAGATCAAGCCCCGACAACCCTTGGATCACCCTCATAAATCTCGGTTCAAGATAAACCTCGACAACCCTTGGATCCGAACAACAAGGAGATCGAATAAGATGACTTACTCACAAAGGATTGTATACATCATTCTAAAGAACTAATAAGATTATTATTGAAGGCAATTTTCGTTCCTTGATTTCCGGACTCGAAATTTGTTGTCTACAATAATCAGGGTGCAAAATATTTTAAGGGTTTTAATTTTGGGAATCAAAGTTGAGGTATCTTTGTATAGGAATTCACAATTGAGATAGTGCATAACAGAGTTTCAACTATGGATTTTAGTATTCAAAATTTGGGGTATTGTATTTAGGGTTCAAAGTACGACTTTGCAATTTAGGATTCTGAATATTGTGTATTGCATATGGGGTTCAAAAGCGGGGGTGTTGCATTTAACTATCTCAGATTTGAAGATTTTGATTGAGAGATTCATATTTGTTATTTTCCCTATTCTGGATTTTTTATTTGGGTACTACATTTCAGGAGTTCTGAATTTGGGCTATTGTATTTTAAGCATTCGACTTTGGGGAGTTGTATTTTAGGGTTTTGAAGTAGGATTTTAGAAGTTCCGATTTTGTAAATTTGGGGTACTGCATTTAGGGTTTGCCATTTTGGTTTTTCATTTTGGGGTTTAAAATTTATATTAAGTCATGTATGTCACTTTATATACACAATTTAAGTAAATTCTAACAATAATACATTAATTTGAATTTGTAAAACTCACTTTTCGATTATATTTTATTTCTCACTTTTTCGAAAAGTAGATAGATAAATAAATGAGGGAATTAAAAAAAATAACATCACTCGAAGTCAGAAACACAACAAATTTTTTTATTTTTTTTTATTTTTTTTTTAAAGGTAAGGAAAATTGGATAAAAGAAAAAAAGGCCTAAACCTTACAAATGCACAAGGCATACCCCAGATTACGAGAAATTATTCATTGCAACGGTAATACCACATCATCAAGATGACATGGTATCACCAACCAATAAAATTATAATATTTTGCCCATGTGTCATATTATTTATATGAAAATCAAAATAAAAAAAGAAAAAAAGATATTCAATATCTATCTCTCCCAAAACATTCGTTTCTCTCTCCTCTTCTCTCATCCGAACCAAAAGTCTCTCATCTGTTCACATCCAACCCCAAAATAAAAAAAGAAAATAAAGATATTCAATATCCACCATTATCGATTCGCGCCAAAAATGAAAACTTTTAGCATCTCCCTCTTTTCTGCGACATACCAATCTCTCTCTTCTCTCCTCACAAATGGTTTCACGCCAAAATTGAAGTCGTCTTTCTTTGCTCTCCGTTTTAGCCGATTCATTGCAACTCTCTCGATCTCTTTGTTTATACATATACATCAGGTACATAATATATATATATATTTATATATATATATATATATGTTTGTGATTTTTCCCCCAATCCATTGATTTTGTTGTTCCTTTCCTCAAGTTATGTGATATTTATTTTCTTTGTTGTTTTTGAATTAATTTTGTTAGTTCCCCATACTTTGTTTTTCCTATGAAAGGTTATATCTCAGACTCTTGTTTATCATGTCTAGTGGAATTGCTTCTTTTTTGTGTAATATGATTACATATTTTTTGATTTTTAGAAAGTGTTTTTTAAACCCAAGAAATTGTAGTTGTGTAATATAAGCATCACACTTTTGCAAACCTCAGGTAAGTTTTTATGCACTTTACGGCTAAATTATGTAGTGTGTTTGTTACAATAATTTTGACAATGTAATATACAATTTAACAAAATAGCACCGAGTGTATGATGGCAAGTTTTCTAAAGAATCCCCATTAGTGCTTAGTTGTGAATAGACCACCTTTGTAACTAATTGCATATATATTGATTCAACAACAGGTTGACTATTTGCCTGACACAATTAATTTCATGGAAGATGAAAGAGGAGAAAATGTTGATGAAATTGATATAGGTACGAAAGTATTTAGTGAAGATAAAACATATAGGCTATATTGTCAACATGCTTCGAGAAAGGGTTTTAATGTTCAGAAAGGAAATGTTCGTCATTCCAATGATGGGGATATTAGACAAAGAGAATACTTGTGTGCAAACGCGGGACATTATCACAGTGATTCATTTGAATTAAAAAAAGTCAGAAGACTGGTAAAGCAAACAGGATGTAGTGTTATAATTAGATTCACAACGACAAATGGGGTTTGGGAGGTCACTCATTTCAATGATGATCATAATCATGAATTTGTAGTTCCGGAAGAGTGACATTTTTTAAAGATCAATAGAAATGTTGATGCTGCTAGTGCAAGTGTTATAAGCTCTATGGTTGATGCTGGTATAAGGGGAACAAAAACATATTCATATCTTTCAAAAGAATTGGGTGGAGCTGAAAATGTAGGGTTTACTCAAAGAGATTGTCACAATTTTATTAATAAAAGGAAAAGAAAATTAATTGATGAAGGAGATGCTCAAAGTGTGATTGATCACTTTAGAAATTGTCAAGTCAATGATCATATTTTCTTTCATAGTGAAGAATTAGATAACGAAGGTCGCTTGACAAATTTTTTTTGGAGAGATGGGAGGTCGAAAATATATTATAATTATTTTGGGGATGTGGTAGTCTTTGACACTACATACCTAACCAACAAGTACAACATGATTTTTGCACCATTTGTGGGAGTTAACCATCATCGGAAAAATATTTTATTTGGGTGTTCGTTTCTTTTAAATGAAACTACCGAGTCATTTGTTTGGTTGTTTGAAAGATTTTTGGAAGCAATGGGCTATCGAGCACCAAAGACAATATTTACAGATCAATGTCAAGCAATGACAAATGCTATTAAGAAAGTTTTTCCAAATACTTGCCATCGCCTTTGCTTGTTGCATATTTCAAAAAATGCCACTCAAAAAATGGGAAACTTATATGCTAATAGTGAGTTCAAGGGTGTTTTCAATAGATGTTTACATTGTGAAAATATTGAGAAATTTGACTCTACATGGGAGGCAATGATTTCTAAGTTTGATATCGGAAACAATACATGGCTCAAGTCCCTTTATGAACTTAGAGAAAAGTGGTGTCCGGCCTTCAGTATGAATATTTTTACTCTTCGTGCAAAATTCACTTAAAGGAGTGAGAGTATGAATAATGTGTTGCATAAGATGTCATCTAAAACCATGACATTAAGGGAGTTTGTCCAACACTATGAAGAACAATGTGAGAAAATGCTCTTAGCTGAAAGTGATGAAGATTTTCGTTGCAAGCATGGGAAAGTCCAGCCTACAATAAGAGGTAGTAAGATGTTGACACAAGCTGCTAATGTATACATAATTTCTATCTACTATCATTTTGAGGAAGAGTTTCTCTCCAGTTTGACAGTGTACTTGGAGCAACTTTGTAATCTTGATACACTTTATACTTATCGAATGGTGGAAGAATGCAATGGCAAGTATTATATCACAAAGTTTGACTCATCTAACAGCAATGTATCTTGTTCTTGTATGATGTTTGAGTCAACAGGGTGGTTGTGTCGACATGCTCTTAAAGTTCTTAACTTTTGGAATATCACCCAAATACCTTCTCATTACATTTTAGAGAGGTGGACCAAATGTGTAAAAGACAGAAACATTGTCTTTGACCACGGAGAGTCTTCCACAAAAACGAATTCATCTTTGGCACTTGAAAGAAATATCTTGTTGCAACAAGCGTATCATGCCATAAATCATTTGGTAATGACAGATGAAGGAAAGAATTTAGCTACAAAACATATTTAGTTGATGTGGAAGAAGCTCAAAGACTTATGGATAATTGCAGTACAGGTAAAGAAAATATTAATGGCAATTTGACCATGAAGATAAGTGAAATTGTGGAAGAAATTTCTATACTTGATCCTTCACATGTGAAAGTAAAGGGTTTAACAAATGCTCGAATTCGAAGCAATTTGGAAAAGAAGACACGTAGGCAGAAAAAAGGTAAAAAGTTGTAACCTATTATGTTTTGCATTCCATAGTATCAACAACCATTTCATATGTATTGATTTTAATTATATGTTATAGGAAAAAGAGGACCAAAAGTGATAAAATGTTCACCTAGCATTGTCGGTATGACAAGTGCTCCAATAGTTAATGAATGCAAACGTCTATCGCCAAAGTGTTAATAATGAGGTAATATTTTGCTCAATTACTTCATACTAAATATGTATTATTTTTTTTATTAATGGTTTTGAATTTATGTTATAGGATGAAAGCATATATTGGACTTTTAGCCAACCTAAATTTAGTTTCATTAGATTAATGGAATGCAATAAGGAAATACCACATCTAAGTCAGGTATATATTGTGTTTTCTAGCTTGCGAATTTTACTACAAGTATTATTTTTCCTTTTACTTCGTTTCGAAAAATATCCTCACTTTTTGTTTACAAATTTACAGGATGACTCAATTGGTTAGATATGCTTTGTTTCCTCTTTCAAAATTGCAAAAAATTTGCATAATCAAGGTTTGGTTCAGGCTTGGAATAAACTTTCTTCTATCTTGTTTGATGCCTAAGGTCCTTGTTCTATTGAGGGTATCTGATACAGCTTTGGGATCTTCTTCTGTTAAAAGTTGTTCTTGGGTTTCTTGTTGAACTCCTTCTTGCTTTGGTTTTCATTTGCTGATGTTGTTCATTGCAGATGGTTTTCAGTTTGTGACTTGCTTAAGAGTTTCTTGCAGTGGTTGATCTCATGTTGGGCTTCTCTATATAGCTATGGTTACTGCAATTTTCTGGTCTATTAGTATTGCTGGCAAATGAAGGGACACAAAATAAAAGAAGAAGAAATAAATTCCATGTTCTAGTGTAGCTATTTCATTTTAAAAAATATTTTCTTCGATGTGTTGCAAACTCTTAATTTTTTTACAAGGAGTACTCTATTTTATTGTCTTTTTTTAGTACTTAATTGAGTACATAATAAGATCTTGCACCTTTTTAAGATGCAAATTGCTAGAAGATATTTTTATATGTCCAGTGCACATTGTTCTCTTCATTATTATGTAAGCACTACTAAGCAGCCAAAGCATAAGCTTACACCATAAAACAAGAACACCAGAAAGGAAAACAAAACTGCAGTAACCATAGTTGTAAGGATCGGACTTTCTCGTCAAGCTAACTATTAATTTTAATCTCAATAACAAAGTATTTGATTCACACAATCTACGAGTGAAATTTGTATTGGTATGTTAGTAAAATATATCAAATTAGTCGCACTTTGACGATAGAAATTCAAGAAATTGCAAGTCTTAACAACAGTAAAACAAAAAAAATACATCACAGAGCCGCAAAAAAGCTTTAAAATTTTCACTTTAATTATATAATAATTTCGGTGTATAAGCAACTGTACAAGACAATTATTGAACAGAGAAACTAAATAAAAAACACTCAACTTAAATAACATCTCATAATTTAACCAATACAACAAACAAATATCATTAAAAAATATATAATCAGCATCACCAAAAATATGTAAAAAAGTTCCTCCTATAAACTATAAATGCAGTCCCCATGTTTTATTATGTTGGACTGGGAGCCTTGTTTTCTCTTCAACTAATATCACATCCTTATACACCACAAAAAGAACATTATTTTCCTCAGCTGCTCCTTCATTCGTTAACACCATCACTAGAAGATTTTTCAAAACGAACTTGGCAACTGGAGGACTACCTTTCAAAGCTCTTTCATTTTGCGTAAATTGCATGTAAACTGTATCATATTCAGCTGCATGTATATAAAATATACAACATAAATTTTATAAAATATTGTTCTGATGTTTATACAATTTTAAATGCCGGTAGTGTCAAAGGTTTGAATTGTCTTCAATTTGAAAACCTCCTACGACCCGCGTAGACTTGGTAGACAATGGGTAGTATTATTACATATGTTTAGCTTGTAAGCTATAATTCGAGCAATAAAATATCCACCTTAACTACAATTTATGTAATTCTGCTATATATGAAAAGTAGTAAGAAAAGTATTGGGGTTCTTTGAGTAAACACAACAGGCAAATCTTATAGAACAAATCATGAATTAATTCTAAGAGCTTATTAATTTTTGAAAAGTATACTCCACAGTCATTCATATCAAGATTGAAATTAGTGTGAAATATTAACATCTAGTTGAGTAAATTCATTCGATTGCATATCACAATTAAAGTGGTATTTAGATACAATGAAATAGTAATTAACGATTACGGTTCCTACAATACTTTAAAACAGATGCTCACTCCATGAGATATGACAAATTTATTTACCTCCTCGCAATTATTGAGGTATTTTTGTTCAAGGACATCCATCCGATTGAGAGGCAAAAAATACCCTAACCCTATATCATCCTCACAATTTGAATCATATTCATAATTTTAACCAAATTTTTTAAATTTGGTACCCAAAAACGAATCAAAAAATGCTCTAAAATTATCATCCTATATTTAAAGTTGATATTCATTTGATAATTCAGAGAGTTAGATTGGAAAAATAAATAATCAAAGGGTTATATGCACCTGATGCATATTTATAAGCAGAGAGAGATTCGAAGAACTTTGGGTTTGAATCTTTAATCCACTACAATGGAGAGAAGATGAAGACGGCTGAAATTTTTATATTCTTGACCTTTTGGGTTTGGATGTGAACAGAGGAAAGGATTTTGGTTCGGATGAGAGAAGAGGGGAAAGAAACAAATGTTTTGGGAGAGATAGATATTGAATATCTTTTTTTATTTTTTTATTTTGATTTCCATATAAATAATATGACACATGGGCAAAATATTACAATTTTATTGGTTGGTGATACCATGTCATCTTGATGATGTGGTATCACCGTTGCAATGAATAATTTCTCCCAGATTACAGAGTGGATGTGAAAGCCAAAAGGCCACCAAATAAAAAACAAAGAGAAACAAGAAGGTTGAGAGACCCAGCTCATGAGGCCAATGCCTAAACACCAACAATGGCAATAATAAAAGGTCATCAAACAATAAGAAAAATAGTGACAATGACCACTCATCCCAGCTAACAATGTGGCACACCATCCATAGCAAGAAAATATAATGGCATTAGTCCAACAGTGCACCAGAAGCTCAACAAGACATAGAATACAAACCACAACATGGAGCCAATAAATGTATGCAAGCTGATGGACCAGATCAGTGGCAAATTGAAGAATAAGCGAAACCAAATCGTTCGCATCAGAACACAACCATTTTTATATATAATTTAATATGTAATTATATATATACACTAAGAATTAAAAAGAGAGAAAACACACCATAAAAGCGCTACACTCTGTCAATAACCAAGCCACTTCTTTGTGTCAACGACTTTCTTAAGTGGTCTAGCGGTGAAAGGCATCCAGGTTAAGGCGTTGTCGCAAAATATATCAAATGAGGAATAATGAAATATGCGGTAATATTGTTGTCGCGATAAGGAATATTGTACTCGTAACTATTGACACTCTAAATGAGTCAATACATGACAAGGCAAAGGCCATGAAATGGGCCGAAATCTGGCCCAAAACTTAGCAGAAAAATGGTCCTGAACTAGGTTGAAATCTGGGTCAGGAGCTGGGTCGAAATTAGGCCAGAAGATGGGCTACAATATGGGCCAAAAACATGGACCAAGGGAAAGGCCAAAAATGTGGGCCAAGAAATTAATTTATGAATTTCCGGCCAAGTTGTGAGCTCATTTGAATTGGGAGAATTCTTGTTGACCAAGTTGATACAAGTGTTTTTTCCAACACGTTTTTGTAGGCTGTTGGAATTTCTTTGTATCAACAAGTTTGAAGTGTTGGTCACTTTTGAAGAAATTAAATTAAAATTGGTATTAGTGTTTAGGTAGGATTATGATTTAAGTTATTTATCTTTTATTTTATTAGTTATTTATCTCTAAGTTATATTTCACAAACAATTCTAGATTATAAATACTGTACGTAAATCTCTGTTTTAAAGGACTCCGACCAAATACAAAATGTCTCTGCTACAATAGCAGTTTTTCATTATATTTTACTTTTTATCATCTCTTTTCAATTCCACAGTCAACTTTATTTTCTTGTCAATCTTTACATTAAAGTCTCTTTCAATTCCTTGCAAATCTTTACTTTCATGCAATTTAATTTCTCAGCATTCATTTTTTCAATTCATTTTGCAATTTATTTCGGTTATCCAAAAGTCCTCTTTGTTGAGGCAATCAGAACTCATTCGTGTGAGTTGAGTTCTCTCTCGCACAAATCACCTGATTCTATTCCACATGGTCAAAAGAGACGAAAATTCGTTCCTTTTGAACCGGTTGAACTCCGTCAACGGTTCTGGCACGCCCGCACCCTACGAAAACGAAGAATATTATCGGCCCTACTATTTGGCCGATGATTATTATTATTCGGAGCCCTACGGATACGAAGAATATTATCGGCCCTGTTATTAGGCCGGTGATGAATATTTTTCGGAGCGAACAACAACATGATGCATTATGTCACAAATGTCAAAATTCACACCGAATGTTTGGCCCACTATGGCACCAGATCAAACTTACAACACTATCTTCTGACTTGGCTCAGCCTTCTCAAAGTTGATGCCCTAGAAATGCACCAAGCCTTACACTCCACACACAGATAAAGAATATTGTACTCGCAACATGATGCCTTATATCACGAATGTCAAAACTCACACCGAATTTTTGGCCCACAATGGCACCAGATTAAACTTGCAACACTATTTTCTGACTTGGCTCAGCCTTCTCACACTTGATGCCTTGGCCATGCATCAAGCCTTACACTCAACACATACACACAAGATATATGTATAGTCTAAGTATATAGCACCCACGAATTTTACAAAAGCCACAACAATGGTTTCGAACCTTTTTTTTTAACAACAATGACTTCCAACCTTTCTTATTACTAAACAGAATAATACAAGGATTTTCTCATTTTGGCCACACTGCAGCAACACAAAGCACTCACTTTCTGAAATTCTGTCAAAGACTGCCTTATACAATGTGCTACAACAACCCTATATAGGCACTACAAAACTGCCCCACTTAGGCCACTAAGTTGGTGGATGACACACTCATCCACCTAGGTTGTGTTGGCACCATTAGAGGTTGCCAACAATGTTATGCATAATGTTGGCGTGTTGTGGCATTCTTCTGCAATGCCACATGCACCTTGGTGGTTACCTCCATGTCTCCATGCCTTTGTCATGTTCTGAATAGTGCCCACCAAATATGTTGAGTGCTCTTGCCCACTCAGCTTCCTCGAAGCATAAGATGGGGCCACCTAACACATGTGGTTGGAAACTGTAGTTCAAAATGTGTGTAATACTATAATATTATTTTTTAATATAATCTAATGTGTCACGGTATATATATCCATATCTATTAATACATACTATGAAATATAAATATATACTATATAATAAAATTATATATATATATTAAACAAAATTAAAGAATTTGTTAGACCGAGTCTAGAATTTAATTCTATATCTTTAAGACAGATTTGCCCCGCTATAGTGCTTACGATCTTTATAGCGTATGTCTCCCCGGATACAACGACCTTCATTCTCCAATAGCAACACTAGAAATTGGAGAATACTCGAACCTCTTCTGTGTTGTACTCTCTACAACTACTAATATTATACACTACTATATGTATGTATATATATATATGCAGAGAAGTGAAAAAGGAAGAATGGAGAGGAAAATTAAATTATTGGAATTCTGGAATGATTTGCAAATGACCAAAAGGGGGTATTTATAGACAAACTAGTGCATATTCAGATGACGCGAACAGTCACCAGATGTGATGGTTCAACACGAATCATCACTAGTTGCGTTGGTTCAAATAGGTTGTATCTATTTACCGTCACCCATATAAGATGTGATTATTTCGATTCGTACGAGATGCCTCTTGGAAAGGTGATGACTAAATAGACGTATATTTTCAGTCAGTCACTTCAAATGTCCAACTGCAGACACAATTCAACACAACTTTAACTATCCAACTGTAAACACAACTCTCATTCACCCAAAATTTTCCAACAGAAACAACTCCCCACTCCCACCATTTCAGCATGTAGTTGATGTGTTGGCACAACCGCCCCTAGAATGTAAGAACCAACTGCCCTCCATGTAAGCCATATATGTTCCATGTCTATGCCTTCACCAACCACATCTTGCCCACATGTGGACCATACTACATCATCTTGAGCCATCCTTGTGCCAATAGTGCCCCATGCTCATTTTGTTGAGCCAAAGTTAGCTCAAAACCTCTCATGCCTCCGTGCACACGAGAGCCCACAACTTTACCAAGCTTGAACCAAGTGACTTCATTAGTAAGCATGCATTGTGTCATGGTCACGTCTTAATTTTTCAATACCTTGGCCCATTGTGCCACGCCCATGTCTTAGTCCGTCCATGCCCACACACATAGTACATGTGCTTGCTTAGTTTCCGTGCCATGCCCTTACCCAAGGGCAATTTGTCTCTACTAAGGGCCTATAAGCACATGGCTCGCCTAGCCATGCGCACTTGCTGTTGATGAAGGTTTGCATGACACTTCACGATCCAAAGAACGAAAGCAGCCAAGAAGTGTCATAAGCAAAGTAAAGATAAACTACACAATAACTTTTCTCTTGCATCATTTCAAAGATTTGTTGATCAAAATAAGTTAGTGGATAATTTGCACTTGAATTTCATGACTTGAGAATAATATCAAAATTCTATTTGGATGTAGAACAAGAACAAACATGGCGATTGGAGATAAGGTGCAAAAGGAAACAAAAATAAAGGAGAGTGAAATGTCACAACAAGTCAAAAAATGCAAATATACTGAACAAATTGACTAGAAAAGAAAACGATGAAAACACTTAAACAACATCAATGATTAATGCATCAATCAAGCTTAACGAAAATGTCATTTTGCCGTTAACGAAAATGTCATTATGTCAGTTAACCAAAATTCATTATATCATTATGTCGTTCAGACAATTATATATGATTTTACATATACTTTTATTTGTGAAAGTATGAATGTATATTTTTTTTGCCTTTCTCCCCTTATGTATGTATGTATCTATTAGTATTTTATCTTAGTATATAGCTTTTCATTTGCATCTTAGTAAGTTCATATTTTTCTCTTATTATTATTTTTTTGTTTCAAAAAAATCTCAAAATATAACAAAATAGTCAAACATACAAAATCGCTTTGAAAACTCTTTTTCTACACCTCTACCAAATTTGGTAGCCCTAGGTCAAGGTAGAAACTATATTTATATATATAGACACACACATACATAGAAGGTCCGTGTAATTTCCCTAAGTAGATGGAAAAAATATGTAATTTACCCAAACTATAAAAATAATTTCTTTTCCATAGATTCGACAGATCTCGCAAATCACTGTTGGCATTCACTTTAAAGTAACAACACCTAACCAACCCCTTTTCCAGTATCTGACTCTGGCTTTATCTTTTCTCTCTCTCTCTCTGTGTCTCAAATTGCACCTTAAGGAGTCGCTGATGTGTATTTCTCCAGGGTAACAAGGTTTTTTTCTCTCTTTCTCTACTATTGCATTAAATTTTTTCCTTGTTTGAAGCTGTATTTTCCCAGATTTTGAAGGTTTTTCTTTTCTAACTTTCTCTGCCCACCATCAATTCAACTTAGATTTTCATGTTTGTTGTTCTTCTTTTGGGTGTGTTTTTATCTCTATATCTCTAATGTTTGTATTGCCATTTTTGGGAAATTTATTTTTTATTTATTTATTTTTGTTTGTTTGATTATTTTGATGTCTAAAATCTTAATTGTTTTTGTTGGTTTACTCTGATTTTCATGTTCTTATAAGATTTTTGATCTGATGATGTTTGAGGTATGCCTACTTAATTGAGCTGTTGAGTTGATCTAGATTTTGTGAGACCTAAAAGGGATTTTGATGAATAATATTGTGATAGTCTATGTGGTTGACTTTACATATGAATCATTTTTCTAAAATATAATCAACAATTTTGTTTATACTGCATGTCATGTTATTAGTCAGAACTGGGAAATTGTTTCTATCTCCCTTTCAAGGTTAAGGAAATTATTTTTGTTCATATGGTTTTTTTTCATTTTCATTATCAGATTGGTAATGCATTTTTATGTAAAAAGAAGTGATCCATATTTTTAATTTTTATGTTAAATGATGTTTATGTTTTTATTAGTTTCATTCCTGCAGCTACTAACCAATAAAAAGGATGGAGGGTACAATAAATGGTAAATCTACATCATCTCCACCTCACATCCAAAAACTTGCTAAGGAGATCTTAGAAGTTGTAGATACTGATCCAAGTAAGAGGATGAGTGAGTGTTCACTAGGTGGGGATTCTAAGATTTTAATTAACAGTGTTCATGTGGAAGAAAGATTCTCGAATAAAGGTTCAAATCTGCAAGATAATGCAGAATGCAGTTCATTGAAGAAAAAAGAAAAAAAAAATAAGAAAGAGAGAAAGCACAATTATGTCCAAAGTGATGTTATCGAACATGATCGTCACGACACTCCAATAAACAACTCTCCTATGGAAATAAATTCTCAATCATGTGGAGTTGTGGGTACTAATGTGGAGACCTATTTAGAAACAACTGAGTTTGTAGCCTCGATTCCCCCCTCCAAAAAGAAGAGGAGGAGGAGGAGCAAGCATGATCGTGTTAATATGAATTCTTTAGTGAGCAATACTGTCATGCAAATTGATTCATCTACACAACCTCTAGATGACACATGCTTAGATGCATGTGGAAGTGTCGAATTGGATGTGGATAAGGAAAATGTTGGAGAGAGGGGTGGTTCAGATGGTGAGCTTGCATCCGAGGAAAGCAAGAAGAAGAGTTCATATGTTGACCCTGCATCTATGGAGAGAAAGAAGGGAAGTGAGATGGGATCTTCCAGACAGGTGATAGACAAATCTTGTGTTGGTGCATCTGGTAGTAGTAATATATCATGTGAGGACCATGACAAGAAGATTGTGGAGATACGGTCTAGGATGAAAAATGCAAATGATGTTGGCCTAGGCATTAAGCAAAAGGATTCATGGGATATTTATTCTTCACCGGAAAAAGTTCTTACTTTCCATCTCAAGAAAAAGCTTCTCATCCTTGATGTTAATGGAATTCTTTGCGATATTGGTTCATACGTGCCTCATGGATATCAGGCAGACATAATAATTGGGAGAAAAACAGGTGAGAACTAACCTATATCTTTAAATTAAAATTAATTATTTGTTTTTGCACGTTATAACTTGATACCATTGTTTTTTCAGTTTTCAAGAGGCCTTTCTGCGATAACTTTTTGCAGTTTTGCTTTGAGAGATTTAATGTTGGCGTATGGTCATCAAGAAACAAGTATTCCTCCAAATTTTGCTTATAATATTTTATATTAATTTTTTACCCAAGTTATTTTATCTTTTTGACAGATTTTTCATATTGTTGTGCTAATTACATTGTTTTTCTGCAGGAGAAATGTAGAGGGTGTTATTGACTTCCTTTTGGGAAATACCAAGCACAATTTGCTATTTTGTTGGGTAAGATATTTAAAAGCCGTACTTTATTATTTCTATCAACAAATTTTTGACATTTCAATTGTTGGATTATTGTAAAAAGTATAATTTTTTTTGAAGATATTAAAAGTACATGATTTTGTATTGGTTTTATGTTGAGTTTAAAGATATTTATGTTAGTTAACAAAAAAAATCAATAGATATTTATTTTATTTTATTTTATTTTTATTTTTTGTTTTGGTTGATGGGATTTGGTGTGCAATAGATGGTGAGTTTTGTACTTGTAGGGATTGAGTCAAAAGCCATTGGAAATTTGTGGATGCAGTAACCTCTATATTTTTATGGATGGTATAGATTTTGCGGGATGAAACTAAGTATTTAAACATTTTTTTATATATATTGCCTTTACTAAAATGGAGTATCAGTATTGCTTTTTCAAAGATATTTGTTGGCTTTGAATTTCAACTCGTATTTATGTTGTGTTTAATTTATTTTACCGTAGTCTATATATTAGTTTGAATCCATAGAAAACAATCTATAAATTATCATTTTGCATAATCTAAAGAACTGTTAATTCAATCTTCTTCAATTCTTTTCTTATTTCCTAGTTAATAGTTCCTTTTTTTTTGTGCCACTTTTATAACTAAATTTTAGTCATCTCAATCGATATGCTATCATGAAGAACTCTTTTGAGTCAAGTTTGTCTGAGGGTAGGGAGGAGTTTAATATATCTTTGTGTTTATATGCTTTGTGGGCTTAACTGACATAAGTCAATCTCATAATTAAATATTGAAGCTGATGCATGAGTTAATTTAACATGTAACTGTGAATAAATCTAAAAAATAACATCTTCAAATTTTTCAATAGAGGGTGGAGTAGTTAATTTATTTTTGAGTATCGTCTATATTTTAACTTTATTATCATTGTTTGCAAAATTGATGGTGAACAAATCTATTTATCACATGTATTTCAATTTGGTTATTATTCTGATGAATGAATTTAACATATGTAATATTGTGGTTTCTTACAGGATCAGTCGCATTGTACTAATACCGGTTACAACACTGTTGAAAATAGAGATAAACCTCTCTTATTAAAGGAACTCCAGAAAGTATGGGAAAAATGTGAGGCAAATCTTCCATGGAAAAGAGGAGAGTATAACGAATCAAATACTCTATTACTAGATGATTCTCCCTATAAAGCGTTGTGCAATCCTGTAAGTTAATTAAGTTATTTCTTTTTCTTTTTTTCTTACTTAGTTATAAACTATTTATCATTGTAATTTTTTTTATTATTATTCATTTTCAGGTGTACACCGCCATCTTTCCTTATTCATACCGGTACGAGGATTTAGAAGATAATTCATTAGGTTAGTTAATTCTATTAATTTACGGTAGAATACGACTAATTACTTGCAATATATTTAATTTCTGGTATTTCACTTGAACTCATAACTATCTTTATATTCCATCGGAAGTATTATATATAAATATATATATATATATATATGCGCATTCCCCTTTTTGCTACATAGACTATACTTTTAAGATGTTCTTCAATCCACCAATTTTTATATATTCTGCTCTGTTTTACACATGTTTTTATATATCTCTGTAAAAGAAACAGTTTGATCAGTAATGGAAATTATTATCTTTATATTTTATCAGAAGTATTATATATATATATATATATATATATATATATATATGTGCGCATTCCCCTTTTCCTACCTAGACTATACTTTTAAAATGTTCTTCAATCCACCAATTTTTTATACAGTCTGCTCTGATTTGCACATATGTTTCCCTATTTAGTAGTAAGCTATCATATCTTTATAGAAGAAACACTTGTTCGGAATCAATTCTTATCTCACACATAAGAAATGATCCCACCCAATATCACAAACATATGTTTTTACTTACACACATCATCCACAGACAACACACAAGATTTATAGGGAAAAACTCCAAACCGGTGAAAACCACTTCCGTTGTCAAAGACAATCAGAGAAAATTCATTATGTGGAAAATTGTTACAACCACACTCTCAGTCATTTTCCTCTCACCCTAAAAAACCCAAATTCTCTCATAAAACTTATCTCTCATGGGATTACATTTTGGCATGTTAAACTTCATCAACATCTTGCCTATTTATTGGTATATGAAAACTATCTTGCATGCAATAGTCAATCTTCAAAGTCAAAAAATGTCATATTGCCTAACCACCTAATGTTTGACAATTTTTCAAATTTGACAATTCAACTCCTCATTTACCATGTGCTAGAATGATGTTGAAACATTCCTCCATGTATGTCATCACATATATCATCAAGGATTTTTGCCAAATCCTAACAATCTTCACATTTGGCAAAAATTATTCATAGTTTCTGGTACAAACAATGTCTTTACCAACAATCATAATGCTCAACACAGAGAATTATCATACTGTACCATAAAGAGTACACACACTTAGAATCAACCATTCTAAAAATTTTTCATCGGCACATGTCGAACTAACCCGCTGAAAATTATGGTGCAACCTCCACGTTGGCTTTCTTGGAAGTTTATCAGTCATCAACACCAACTCCACCACACACCTTGCATCAATGTTAACCAATGCCCGTGTGCAAATTTGTGGACCCGTTTGCAGTAACACGTCCTCTTCCATGGCAACCCGGAGATCAATAACATGCCAAAAGGACCACCACAGTCTCTTATGGAGAAAAGAGACTCACTGCTGGCGACAATATCAACATCTCCATTTATTGATTTCAGAGCAATTTGTCGAACCCGCTCCACCTTTCCAGACAATTTCTCTTGAGGTGCCCATGAACAATATTGTATCCGTATTCAGCGACAGTACTGTATTCTACAACAGTACCCGAATATATATATATTCATCTTTCACAACCTCCACCAAAAAGTACTCTTTTTTCACACCTTATCACCACTGATTTTCAATATATATATATATATATAATCCTCACAACCTCTCCACCGAATTCAAACACTCTCAAAGTATTCCACTAAGGAACATCAAAGGCCCACCACTCACTTATTTCACCATGCCCAAAAACTTTCTCAATTTTGTTTTTCTTCTTTCCACTAATTTCTGCAATATATATTACTACACTCCCTCTCCTCACACTATTTCTTTTCCCTCTGCTGACACTTTTCCTTTTCCTCACCCTCCTTTCTATCACCACTATAGATTTGTTATATATATACAATATATATATATATATAAATAGATATAATTTGCAAAAGAAGCAACGACTAGAGAATGATCTTATACTCGGCAAGAGACATGACACCGGAGAGGCGGCGTGGATGGCTGGTGGAGACGGTGGTTTTTCGGATCGCTTGAGGTACGATGGTTGGGTCTTCACGCCGGTGATGCAATGATGGAAATTTCACAGTGAGTAACAAACAACCGCAACCTTGCTCTGATACCATTTATTGGGAATCAATTCCTATCTCACACAAGAATTGATCTCGCCCAAGATCACACACACATCATCCACACACAACACACAAGATTTATAGTGGAAAACTCCAAACCAGAGAAAAACCACTTCCGTTGTCAAAGACAACCAGAGAAAATTCACTATGTGAAAAATTATTACAACCACACTCTCAATAATTTTCCTCTCACCCCAAAAAATCCAAATACAAGCCCAAGAGAATTTCACACAAATCATGTTTGCAGACATGATTCAAATTACTTTTTACAAGGAATTATTTCCTTAGATCTCTTTTTCCCTCATTTATATTTTATTTTCCATAAATTCTAGTATGATAATAATCTTGTGTCCCAACAAGTAGTATCAGAGCCAACAATCCCGAAGTTGTAAATTGAATCATGTCTGCAAACAATTCGATTCATTTACAACTTCCAAAGCTCACCGGAAAAAATTACAACAGTTGGTCCGTCCAATTGAAATTATTTTTTCGGTCCCAAGATTTGTGGAATTTGGTGGAGACCGGCTACATCGAAGTAGCGGACTCAAAAGTATTTGAGGCGTTGAAGAATGAGGAGAAAGATGCGCTGATCGAGATCCCGAAAAAGGATCAAAAGGCATTATATGCCATTTTTCAAGCTGTAGACGAGTTGGTATTTGAAAAAATAGCGGCGACGGAGACGGCACACACGGTGTGGGATATTTTGCAAAAATCCTACAGACACGATCATCGGGTCAGACAAGTAAGACTACAAACGTTGAGAGGTGATTTCGAATTTCTAACCATGGGTGATTCGGAATCAATCTCGGCGTACATCGATCGGGTGCAATCCATCGTTAATCAATTGAAGGTTAATGGAGAAACGATTGATGATGAAAAGATCGTGGAAAAGGTTTTAAGATCTTTGACCACAAAATTTGATTATGTAGTCGCGGCGATCGAAGAAGGGCAAAACATATCAACAATGTCCATCGAACGGTTGATGGGTTCATTAGGCTCCCACGAGCAAAGGATAAACCAGAAGGCCAACAACTCTAACACGGAGCAGGCGTTGCAGAGCAGATTTGTTTCGACAAATCGAGGGGGCAGTCAAGGTCGGCGAGGTCACGGACGCAGTCGTGGCCAAGGAAGAAATGACTATGAAGGTCGTGGTGGTAATACCGAAACACGTGACAAAACCAACGTCAAATGTCATCGGTGTCAACGGTTTGAACATTACAAAAATGAATGTCGAACACATATGCCGGACGAAAAGGGTGAGTATGCAAATCTTGCTGACACAGAAGAAACCATAGCTCTAGCATGTAACGATGTTGGGCCAAATGGCGCATGCACAAATATATGGTATTTGGATACCGGATGTAGCAACCACATGTATGGGAGGAATGAGCTATTCTCACACTTGGACGTATTGTTTCGCGGTGAAGTGAATTTTGGAAATCGATCCAAAGTTCCTATAATGGGCAAAGGTGACATAAAAATTCTATCAAATGATGACACCGATGTCACTATTACTGATGTTTTTTATGTGCCGGCGATGTTCTGGAGTTTGTTGAGTATGGAACAATTTTCAGAAAAAAGGCACGACATTCATATTTTGGATGGTGTGTGTACCGTTCATAGCAAAAACGGGAAACAAGTGGCAATTGTGCAGATGACGAAGAATAGAATGTTCTCATTGGATCTTTATACAAGAACAAAGGTGAATCTGATGGCGAGGTCGAAAGATATCAATTAGTTATGGCACCTTCAGTTCGGTCATCTAAACTTTCGAGGCTTGAGACTCCTGGTGCATAAAAACATGGTAACAGGGTTACCACTAATCGATGCTCCTGATCACCTGTGCGAAGGATGCCTTCTCGGAAAACATCACCGAGAATCTTTTCCAGTTGGAAAATCGCGGAGAGCCAAACAACCGTTAGAGTTGGTTCACACGGACATATGTGGACCAGTTGAGGTAAAATCTCTCAGGTGCAAGAGGTATGTTCTACTTTTTTGTAGATGATTTTTCTAGAAAAAGTTTGGTGTATTTTCTAGAACAAAAATCAGAGGCGCTTGAAAAATTCAAAGAGTTTAAAGTTTTTGTTGAAAAATAAAGTGACTTTAATCTCAAGACATTGAGATCGGATAGAGGAGGAGAATTCACCTCTAGAGAATTCAACAATTATTGCAAATCACAAAGGATAAAACGTCAGTTAACCGCTTGTTATATACCTCAGCAGAACGTTATAGCTGAAAAGAAAAACATAACCATTTTTTAAATGGTTAGAAGCATGTTGAAAGCCAAAAGTTTGTCAAAGCCTTTTTGGGCAAAGGTTGTTGTATGTGCTATATATTTATTGAACACGTGTCCAACGAAGAATGTTTTGGGGAAAACTTCACATGAAGCATGGAGCGATAGCAAACCAGATGTTTCGCTCCTACGAGTATTTGGGTGCGTCGCATGCACTCATATACCAAAACAACGGAGAAAGAAACTTGATGACAAAAGCCAAAAGTGTATCTTCATCGGCTACAGTGAGGTAACTAAAGGTTATAAGCTTTATAATCCTCTCACAAAAGATGTTATTGTAAGTCGAGATGTCCAATTCATCGAGGATGATACTTGGGCATGCAATCAAACATCACATACGGAGCAACGTGTCATCATTGAAAATGAAACAGAATAAACAATTGATCGCTCTTCACCAGGTAATTCATCACCTTCACCGGCACTTGCAGGTCGTCCAAAGCGAACGCACATCATGTCCGCACGTCTCCAGGATTATATGGTCACAAATGATAATGATGAGAATTTTACTTATGAAACTCTAGTAAATTTTTGCTTATTCGCAGATTGTGATCCAATTTCATATAAAGAAGCAGGAAACGATGAACGGTGTATCCAGACAATGAACGAGGAGATTCATGCAATTGAGAAAAATGATACTTGGGAGCTAACTTCTTTACCTGTCGGAAAGAAGTCAATTGGTGTCAAGTGAGTATACAAGACGAAGTATAGACCCAATGGTCAGGTGGACCGATTAAAGGCGAGATTGGTAGTCAAAGGCCATAAGCAGAAGCCAGGAATTGACTACTACGAAGTATTTGCGCCAGTGGCAAGGGTGGATACGGTCCGAATGACTGTAGCACTTGCAGCTCAAAACATGTGGAAGATTCATCAGATGGATGTCAAGTCCGTCTTTCTCAATGGCATTCTTGAGGAGGAGGTATATGTTGACAAACGACTGAAGTAGGCGTTGTACGGACTGAAGTAGGCACCACGTGCCTAGTACACGCAGATCGACACATACATGCTGGAAGATGGATTCCAAAAATGTCCTCATGAGCACACCTTTTATATCAAATCAAAGGCGATGTTTACTGAATTCAGGGAGGCTCGCCAGTTTGAAATGACGGATATGGGATTAATGTCATATTTCTTGGGCATCGAAGTGCATCAAACTGAAGATGACATATTTATTTCACAAAATAAATATGCAAATGATATTCTTAAGAAGTTTCATATGGATTCAGTGACACCAATTCGGACTCCAGTAGCAGAACATCTGGAGATAAGGAAAGAAGGAAGCAGTGAACTGGTAAACCTAACATATTTTAAAAGTATAGTCAGTAGTCTACGCTATTTAACTGTCACTAGACCAGATATTGTTTATGATGTGGGGTTTATCAGTCGGTTCATGGAAACACCTCGATAGTCACATCTACAAGTAGCAAAACGGATCTTACGGTACGTAAGTGGTACTCGGGATCATGGAATTTTTTATACCTATTCTGACAATTTCAGTTTAATAGGCTACACAGACAGTGATTGGGCAGGTGATGTGGAGACTCGGAAGTACTTCCGGGTATGTTTTCTATTTGGGAGGAGTGTTCTCCTGTTCCTAAAAGAAACGAGAAGTTGTTGCATTGTCAACAGCGGAAACGGAATACATGGCAGCTACATTGGCAACATGTCAAGTTGTATGGTTACGCCGCATGCTAGATGACTTACACTACGAGCATGGAGGTCCAACCAAAATCATGTACGATAATAAGTCATCAATCGCACTTGCTAAAAATCCAGTGTTTCATGGCCGAAGCAAGCATATTGGGATCAAATATCATTACATTCGAGATTTGGTCAAAGATGGAGAAATCGAACTAGATTTTTGCAAGTCAGAAGATCAAGCGGTTGATATTTTGACTAAACCGTTAAGATCTGACGTGTTTGAAAAACTGAAGATTATGATGGGGGTTGTTCAAGACCAATTTAAGGGAGGCGGTTGAAAGTTAGGTAAATTGGTCAAATAAAACCTAAGCAACCCATGTGTTATTCATGCGGTTGCCATGGATGGTTCATTTCTAGTCAAATAAGACTTGTGCAACTTTAGTAGGTGTGTTGTCATTCTTGACAAAATAAAGCTCATGTAATGTGTGTGTATTAGTTTATTGTGTGTTTAGAATTTGTAAGTCTATAAAAGGCACATGTAACCATTAGTTTCATATCAATCAATCTTACAAGGAAAAAAAAAATGTCATCTTGCCTAACCGCCTAATGTTTGACAACTTTTCAAATTTGACAATTCAACTCCTCATTTACCATGTGTTAGAATGATGTTGAAACTTTCCTCCATGTATGTCATCACATATATCATCAAGGATTTTTTGCCAAATCCTAACAATCATTGTCTCCACCAGTCGTCCACACCGCTCCTCTGGTGTCCAGTCTCTTGCCGAGGATAAGATCATTCTCTAGCCGCTGCTTCTTCTGTAAATTATATCTATTTATATATATATATTGGATATATATGTATATATATAACAGATCGGAGAGGGAGTGTAATAATATATATTGCAGAAATTAGTGGAAAGAAAAAAAACAAAATTGAGAAAGTTTTTGGGCATGGTGAAAGAAGTGAGTGGTGGGCATTTGATGTTCCCTAGTAGAATAATTTGAGAGTGTTTGAATTCAGTGGAGAGTTTGTGAGGATTTTATATATATATATTGAAAATCAGTGGTGATAAAGGTGTGAAAAAAGAAAAAAAAAAGGGGGGGGGGGGGGGGGGGGGGGGGGGGGGGGAAAGTAATTTTGGGTGAAGGTTGTGAAAGATGAATAGCAAGATTTAGCAAAAATCCTTGATGATGTATATGATGATATACATGGAGGAAGGTTTCAACATCATTCTAGCACATGATAAATAATGAGTTGAATTGTCAAATTTGGAAAGTTGTCAAACATTAGGTGGTTAGGCAAGATGACATGTTTTTTTTTCCTTATAAAATTGCTTGATATGAAACTAATTGTTAC
This sequence comes from Cornus suecica, assembly GCA_963922005.1. Classification (NCBI taxonomy): domain Eukaryota; kingdom Viridiplantae; phylum Streptophyta; class Magnoliopsida; order Cornales; family Cornaceae; genus Cornus; species Cornus suecica. The sequence continues at coordinate 79,091,254 of OY998238.1, forward strand.
ATGTGCCTTTTATAGGCTTACAAATTGTAAACATACATTACATGAGTTTCATTTTGTCAAGAATGGCAACACACCTACTAAAATTGCACAAGCCTTACTTGACTAGAAAGGAACCATTCATGACAACCCCATGAATAACACATGAGTTGCTTGGGTTTTATTTAATCAATTTACCTAACTTTCAACAACACTTACATATGTTTCCCTATTTGGTAATAAGCTATCATATCTTTGTAGAAGAAACACTTTATAAGTAATGGAAGATATTGTGAATGAAGTTACCATCCCTCCTTTCAAGTTTGTATTGGGTGGCTTTTCAAATCTTTTTGTACTAAACGTTACTTTTTGCTTCATACTACTTTTAGTTTTTCTGTTTGCATGATTTTTTATTTAATTTACAACAGGACCGGAGGGTGATCTTCGTGTTTATTTGGAAGGATTATCTTTGGCCGAGAATGTTCAAAAATATGTAGAGCTAAATCCGTTTGGACAACGTCCTATTACGGAAAATAATCTATGTTGGTCCTTTTATCTCAGCGTCATTAATGCGGTTTCATCCCAACGGAAATTTGATAGTAGAGCGAATTCTCGCAACTAATTTAAACAGAATATGTTTGTTATTATGGTGTTGGTTGAGTGTGCGTGTATTTGTAATTCTGGTATTAGTTGATTGCATGGAGGATAACTAATACCATAGTACATAAAGAGGAAATGGCGAACTTCTATTAGTAGGTAGTGTGCTGAATATTTATATTATACACAACATACCTTTGTTTTTCATAGCATTAGTAAAAGGGGTTTGCGTTTTTATTGGCGTGAGTGAGTGCTACTATAACCCATACAACAATAAACATGGCCCTATCTAACATTTCATTTTCATTCCTATATATCACTCACCCTTGGTGGTGTGTTAGGGAATATATATTTTTTAATAAAAATATAACAAGCATTAACATTGAAATATCAAAACTGGTTATCTGTGGTTAACAAAAAATAATAAAAAATATTAGGGTTAATTTTAGAACCCTCTGGTGGTGTGTTACAGAATATTGAAATATCCAAACTGGTTATCTTTTGTTTCACTTATACTCCAAAGCATTATTCTATCCCCCTAAAGTTCCATTTGCCCTCAATAATCTAGTGATTTTTTATTCAATATATTTTATATAATTGTGATATAATATCGAGAGGAGTGTCTAAAATTAACTCCAAGATTAATGTATTTTAAAAAGTTTTAGATGCATCCCTCTTTGTAGAAACAATGATTCTAGTGTTTACTACTTTATATGGTTTTACCCAGATCGTTGAGTCCGAAAATATTACGTGCACGTTAAAATTTGTAATATTGATGTTTCCTAAAACATGATCTTCGTAAAGAAAAGAAACTTAAACACTATTTTTGTACTTATATTTATTTCCTGTGGGTAGACTTGACCAATTAATTTTATTATACTATTTTTTTAGTTTTTTCATTCCTGGTTTTAAATCTCAACTCCTACTTTTATTATTATCAGTAATCAGTGTGATAATTATCTCCCTCGAATAAGACTCTCTTACATGATTCTCAAAATACTAATTATTCTATTAAATCCTCAATGTTCTATAATCTTTTTTTCTCTTTACCGCGCGGCCCTCCATAGTTGCTAGATATATTTCTAGTAAAAGAACCAAAGTAATATAGGTTTGTCTAATTCTTAATGAGTAATTATTATTTCAACCATGAGAACAAAATTATACTTAGTACCTACTCAAACTCAATCTACTAATTTTTATTAAATCTTCAATTTTCTAAAATTCTTTTCCTCACTACAGATCTCCATAATTGCTTGATATTTTTGGTAAGAGGACAAAAATAGTATAGGTGTATTTGGCCTAAATTTTTACAAAGTACGTGCCAGAGTCCATTTGTGAGAATAGTCAAACTATCCTCAATAAAAATCTAAATAATAAAAATTGATCTATTAGAAGGCAAGGATCACCCCCTTCAAGTTCTCCAACGCCTCAATGAAGAGGGGTTTCAATAAAAATGGTGGAATGAATGGTGAGAGCAAAAAAAACTTCACAAACGACAATTCAGACTTCATAATAAATTTATAGAACAAAAGTGGAGGGGACAAAGAGTCAAAAGTCCATTTTATTCCATAAATAGAATTTTTATACAATGAAATAAAGTACAAGAATTTGAAAAGAAAAGAGAAGTTAAAAAACTACATTGTATATAAGAATGTAAGTGCAGAGAATTTTTTGGTCGGGAACCTCTCAACAGAACTTCTTCAACCCCTTTTATATCCATATCAAAGCGGTTCATAGCAGCTGGGAACTTGATCCAACTTTTTCTTTAAAGTCTACATATTTCTATTTATTTATAAAAGATTAATATGAAATCCTTTCAATCATTATACACCATACGGCCGAATAAAATTTATTTTTATGGTGCAAACAATACCCCCTAATGATATGAGAATAAAAGGAAAAGCCTTTATATTAATTCTATAAGAATCGAATAAAATTCGGATTATATCTGCAGTCATGGTTCAAAGAAATTATTTGTACTCAAAGAAAATCGAAGCCCGGTCTGAAAATCAAATTTAGACGGTTTGTTGTTCACATTTTTTGTCTCTCTTCCTACCTTTTGTTTTGCCCTTAATGATTCTATTTCTTGCTCTTTGAGGTTTTGTAAGGTTAATCTACTGTTAGATTGCTACTCTATCGAGAAGTATGCTTCACTTGTATTTTTATAACTTATTGAATGTATATATATATATATATATATATACATTGTTATAAAAGTCTGAGGCCTCTAGATTATTTCTATACTTTTTTTTTATTATTTTCAAAATACAAAAATAAATCTTTATTTCATTAAATATGTATTATATATTAGTTTTTACATCTCATTTATTGCATGAGTTAACTCTTGACTTTTCATCTCTTCTCTAAATATGATAAATATTTTATATGTAATTTTATTTTGCATATTGATTTTTATGTATTTCTAAATACAATACACCTATAAAAAGGATTTTCATTATATCTCCTATTTCTTTTTTATTTAATAAATGAACCCATGAACCTGTCTACCATTAACATTGTGAAAGGCCAAAAGTCATATCACATGTCAGTTAATCCTTATTATAAATCTCCAGAACTATGATTAAATTGGCAATTAACCTCCATGAATTATAAATTGTGCACGATCTCCTAAACTATCATATTTTATTATAAATTGTCTTATTCTCTTATATATTTTTCATAAATGACCAAACTGTCATTTTTGTATTGAATTTTACTTAATGTTTTTTTCTTATTAACATAGAATATGAAATAATTGATACTAAATTGATGGCAAATTCTTTATTCAAATACCAATGGCCTTGTGGTCTAATAATATTTACATTCCTTCCCAAAATTGAGAGAGCTATTGGGTTCGAGTCCTATAGGGCTCATGTGGGGGTGTGAGTTCTTCAACATTCAAAAAAAAATTATAAATAAAAAATATTCTCCATTCAAATTTGCACAAATTTATATATAATTTATAAAAGCAATTGCTTACATAATATTTTAAGGTTATTTAAATAAAAATTAAGTAGAAAAATTAAAATACTTAAGAAATTACCCAAAACAATTTTTTAATATGTATGAATAGGACATGAAAATATTATAAAGTATTTACGATTTAAGTAATTAGTAAATTATTTATTAGTATATTTCTATGAAAGGAAGTTTTTATTTTGCTATAATTTTTTAACTAGGATAATAAGTGAAAGATCATTGATATAGTTTAAAGTATTAATAAATGGGTTAATTTCAGTAAACCCCTCTATACTATCCAGATTAATCAACTAACTCCTATACTCTGTCCACTTTGCCCCCTATACTATCCAATTTCATCACTATGCCCCCTCACCTCTCAAAATATCTAAACTACCCTCAATAATATAAGGGGGTTTACTAAAATAGATATATTTCTGAATTTATAATTTCCGAAAATTCATAAATATCAAAATATGAATTATTTCCGAAAATATAATATATATTCAAAAAAACAAATTTGAGAAATATGAATTATTTTCGAAAATAATTCATATTTTGATATTTATGAATTTTCGGAAATTATAATATATTTTTCATATTTTCGGAAAATATGGAAATTATAATATGAAAATATTTTTCGAATATAATATAAATTCAGAAATATATATATATATATTTTGCCAAAAAAATATTTTTCGGAGGGAGCATATTATTTTCCAAAATATGAATTATTTCGGAAAAAATAATATATACTTTTTGCAAAAAAATTATTTTTCGGAAAAAGATCATATTTTGGAACATAATAGTATATATCTTTTGCAAAAAAAATAATTTTCGGAAAACAACATATTTTGAAACATAATAGTATATATTTTTTGCAAAAAAAAAAAATTTCGAAATAAAATTCATATTTTGGAACATAATATATACTTTTTCAGAAAAAATTCATATTTTGGAACATAATATATACTTTTTACCAAAAAAAATTATATATTACACAAAATATTTTTTTTTGCAAAATGTATATATTATGTTCCAAAATATGAATTTTATTCCGAATTTTTTTTTTTTGCAAAAAGTATATATTATTTTTTCCGAAATAATTCATATTTTGGAAAATAATATGCTCCCTCCGAAAAATATTTTTTTGGCAAAATATATATATATATTTCTGAATTTATATTATATTCGAAAAATATTTTCATATTATAATTTCCATATTTTCCAAAAATTCCGAAAATATGAAAAATATATTATAATTTCCAAAAATTCATAAATATCAAAATATGAATTATTTTCGAAAATAATTCATATTTCTCAAAAAAAAAATTGAATATATATTATTTTTTCAGAAATAATTCATATTTTGATATTTATGAATTTTCGGAAATTATAATATATTTTTAATATTTTCGGAATTTTCAAAAAATCTGGAAATTACAAATTCAGAAATATATCTATTTCAGTAAACCCCCTTATACTATTGAGGGTAGTTTAGGCATTTTGAGAAGTGAGGGGGCATAGTGATGAAATTGGATAGTATATGGGGCAAAGTGGACAGAGTAGGGGTTAATTAATTAATCTGGATAGTATAGGGGGTTTACTGAAATTAACCCTTAATAAATTTAATAAAAAGGATATAACAGTCTTTTATAATGAAATTGGGATAAATTGCAATAAATCAATAATTTATGGGGGTAAGGTAAGTTGTAGTACAGAGTTTAGCTGCAGAAGTATAATAGTTTAGGGGTTTTTTTGCAGTTTAGCCTTTATTCTCTGTCTTTTTTGAACTAATGAGTTACAACTTGAGAAGCATTGACTAATTTGGTTTGCTTGTATCGAAGAGATTCGAGTTACTCATTTATATTTACTTTTTCTAAAAGAAGTCGACCATGTGTTGGTATATATTTTGTCCTACTCGACGTTTATATATATGAAACCCTTATGAATTTACATTTGTAATGAAAATATAAAGTGATTGTAATGCCGTTTTGAATTTTTAAGGAATAAAATAAATTTACATGGGTAATGCACTTTTTTTCTCTTCATTTTAACTTTTGAAATATACAAAAATAGAAAATAAAAATAGGGGGAAAATTTATACATAAATAATGACCAACACATGTGTTGTCTATATAAGTTAATTATATTGAGATAATTTTAATATTGCTTTTTATAAGTTATGATTTTTTATTATAGATAATTTCAAGTTTAATTATAGTTAGTACTTCAATCTTATAGAGCTTTTGCATAATTAAATTATATTTTTACATAAATATGTATATAATAAGAGTTCAATTTTGACCACGTGTGGTATTGCTAGTATAAAAAAATATACAAAGGGGAAAAAATGGTAAAGATTCAACATGGCATTCAAAATTCTAAAACTTGTGATTCAAAAATGTCCTTAGTGGCTCAAATTTGACGATGAAATTTATTTTTCTTTATTAGTGTAATTTTTTTAATAAGTTATTGCGTTGATGAACATAAAACCAACACTTGAAAATGTCCTTGAACTGCGATTAATTTCACCAGCCTCAAGCATGCCTCTTTTCTTTGTTACTGTGACCTATTACAGATTAATCAGTTTGTTAACTAGCACTGTTTCACACACAAAAAAAAAAAGCAAAAAAACAAAAACAAAACTAGGGAGGAAACTGATCTTAACCCAAAGCAACTGCATTTCATGAGATATAGCCTCCAATTGGGAAGTCCTTGTTTATGTTCTTATTTTTGGGTGTGAAAACAAAAAATTATTTTTGGTTTTGGTTTTATTTTTTTGCCCTAAACACAAAAAATAAAAACTTATGTTCGGATAGTTTTTTTGCCCTAACTTCTCTTTCCAGCCTCTCTCTCTCTTCTCTCACCCCGATCCAAACTATGTTGGGGGTGTTTGGCTTCGATTGGGGGTGGTGGTTAGACATGTCAATGGATAAATCGGATTTTGATTCGAATCCGATCCGATTAGCCGGATATGGATTGAAAATAAAATCCGTTAACCCAATTAGGATCCGAATCCGATAATTCGATTTCTTAACAAATTGGATTTGGATTTATGTCAATCCGATCAGATAATAACTCGATCCGATATCAAATATATTTATATATATATAAATATATATTTGATATTTTTATGTGTATATATTTAATACTGTACATGTATATAAATGTTAGTTGTTAATTATTTTATTATTTATTAATAATGATTGATCATAAATACAATTATTAAAAGTGTGAATAATTTTAGTATTTCAGTATTTATTGATTTTTATACTTTTGTATTTTTTTTAATTAGATATTTGGATCAGATATTCTATAATGAAGAAATTCGAATATGAATTAATTAAGTGAAAATCCATCGAATTATTGGATTCGGATCGCGGATCGGGAGTTTTTGTCATCCTTATCAATAGACTTGTCAATAATCCGATTATGATCCGAGTCCGATCCGAATCCGATATTAACCTGATATGGATTGAAAATAAAATCCGATAACCCAATTATGATCCGAATCCGATAATCCGATTTCTTAACAAATTGGATTTGGATTTAACTGATCTGATCCGAATCCGATCCATTGACAGGTCTAGTGGTGATGGTTTGCTTCGATTGGGGGTGTCGAGTTACAGGGGTTTGTGGTGGTGGTGTCGATTTGCAGTGATGGGGGTTTGTGGTGGTGTCGATTTGCGGTGCTGGTGGTGGGATGGCGGCTGGTGGTGTGGATTAGAGTTTGGAGGTTGAAGATGGAGGTTAGGGTTTGGAGGTTGAAGATGGCGGTTAGGGAATTTGCAACAATTTTTTTTTTTTGGTTGAGAACAAACAGTGCCGAAAACAAAAAAACACCACTTTCGTGTTTTAAATTTTGAACTAAGGTTGAGAAAACAGTTTTTTACTGTTCACGAAAACAAAAACCATCAAAGGCTCCCAAATGTGTTTTTATTCCCGTGAACAGTGAAAAAAAACAAAAACAAATACGGAAACACCAGTTTCCAAACGCATCATAGGTTCTCTTTCTACCTTTACATGGTCTGACCAAATACATATATTGTAGAATGTCTTATGATTATATAGACCACAACTACTATGAAGCAAACATGTACAAAGATCAACTTGCGAAGGACTGTAAAGCGAGCGAACGCAAGCACCAGAAAAAATTGTAACCGAGCGAACCAATGCCTTCAAACTGTTGTACAATTGCACCATTATTCAGATTGATGCAAAGGGAGGTTGATTCCGTTGAATGTTACATACATTGATTTTCTTGTTTGCAATACGAAAGAAGGAGCACTGAATACATGTTATACAACTATAAACGAATAAAAGATACAAAAGCTATATAACTGATAGTGTAACACATCTTTGCTTGGCAAGATCAATTTGATTTCTGCAAGTTGGATACAAGATTTGAAGCTGCAAAGGCAGTTGACCCTCCAACCACTGAGAGCAGGGCGACGACGACCTGCAACACTGTCTCCCAAGGGTACTCCTCCGGCACCAAATAGACGCAAAAAGGACCCAAAACCAGCAAAGCCAGGCTGAGGCTTAAGAGTGTTGAAGGGGTTCCCGGGTCAGTCGCTGCTGAAAGAACTCCTAGTTCTTCTGCTTTTGAGAGGAGGCCTAGCTTCTCTATTGAAGATAAGGAAAGCCCAAACTTCTCTGCAGCCGACAGTAGGCCAGCTTTCTCGGCTTTGGTGAGAAGTCTCAGCTGCTCCACCCTTGTTAGTAGCTTGATTGGTGGCGTGGAGGAAGAGTAGCTGTCCCTGGGGCCTTCACCGAGAGGGAAAACTGTGGAACCCTGCACATGTTTCGTTCTTAGGGTTCGCTAGGCCACTGCTATGCGACCATCACTTTTAAAATGAACTAATTATGTGATGATTTTGACATAAAATACATAGCGAAACTTATCAAATGTAGTAGCAAAAGTTCTGACAGACATAGGCTTCCTAGCTTGGCATTTAAAATGGAGATTTGAGTTGGGAGTTCTATCCTAAATGGAAAAAAAGGAAAATGCAGAATTCAGAATTATTATGAACGTCACAACTAACATGCAATCATGCCAATAGGCCAATATATACACACATGCATCCACCACAACCACGAACAGATAATGATGTACATCATTACACAAGAAGGTGATGAAATTTTAAAATTACAGCTGCAGTTGTACACAAGAAATAGGTGCATTAAGCTTAAGACTTAATTATTATATCACTTTTCTTTTGCAACTTTATTATATCACTTCTATTCCTGCTTCAAAAATGCAGCCCCAGTTTTCACACTTGCACAATTTGCTAGGATTACAAAATGTCCATGTTTCACACCTTCGAAGTTCCAACAATCTTGAGCACAGATCTGCATCTCCTTTCTTTCTCTCCATCAACTTGTAAAATGAGAGAGAGAGAGATGGCAGTTTTCCCATCTAAAGCTGGAGTCTTTTGGTATCTACCTTAACACTCCTACATTGAGCATAAGTAGTTCGCGTTTTCTCTTATTCTCGTGTTTAACTTAGTTGAACACCTTTAATGGTTAACTGGTGTAACTTTAGCCTGACTTGACTATTAGCCACAGGGTTCAAATTGTGGTAGGAATTAGAATTCAAACTATTTATAGAGGTAAGGACCATATTCTCAAGCTCAGTACCGACTATTTAAGTATTGATCTTACTCTTATCCTTCTTGTATCCATCTTTTTGTTCAGTTCAAGAAATCAGATCAGAGAGTAACGCCTGATAGAGCTGTCAGATGAATTTAGCATTTCAGGCTTCTTTTAGTGTTTGGACAGTGGTTTCTGTGCATAGAAGATATCCTTGGCAAGTCTGGCATGTGGACTAATGTGGCACAGTAGTCCATAACTTCTTGAAAATATATGTTTAATCTTCCTATCAATAGTACACAATGATTATGAGTTGCTCACAAGTATGCCAGCAAGTTGTAGAGCGGATGTTCTGATTTCTCCGGCAATTTTTACCCATGACACCCTAAGTTTGCATGAAACTGAATTTTCCACTAAAGGAATCCAACTTATGAGACGCATGTCATTTTCTCTCTGCAATGTCATATAATAAAGAGAAAAGGAAGCCCAATTCATAATAAGCACTTGACATGAGAGTAATCAAATTCATCTGATAGACCGATTCGATCCGAGCTTTTGGAATTGGAATAATTCGGTAGAACTGGAATCCAATCTCACCCACCCATCAGCCAAAACAAAGAAATTTGACAAGAAGAGAAAGAGACAGCTCCAAAAGGAGAGAGCATACAGAGAAGTTGATTTGATGAATCATCCCCTGGGAAATAACAGAGAAAGAGAGACGCAAAGAGAGGAAGAAGGGAGGTGGTGATACATGTCAAGGTATGCATTATTACAAAGTCGGTGAGAAAGTATTTTCATCACTTGTGGATTATTGCAAATGTAATAGAAAACGAGTGCATTATACTTTTCTGTTTCCTTTCTAGAGGCAAAGATGAAAATGAACTTTTAATTATCTGAAGATTAAAGTTTATATTCAAATTCAATTAAATGAAAAAAAAAAGAATATAAGAAAGGTAGGGTTTTTTTTGGATAGTGATGGGAAGGTGTTTTGACAGAAGAAATCAGGATATACAATCATAAAATATTTTTCAGGACATTTAGATTTCAAATAACAATGAGCAAGGATTTATTTGAAATCCATTCTGGCTAGGTTCCAGTTGCAGTCAACTAAAATAAAACATATCCAATACACGCAATACAGCATCCTTGGATTTTTTTAAATAATAGTCTATCCTTTATCAAAATCACATCCCTTTTTGCCAATATTTTATTAGGACTGTTAACTGGTTTTTATTGTGTTCATGTAAAACGGCATCATGTCGTGAGCCATCAAGCCATGAGGCTCAGTAGTGTTGATGGCATGCCACTGATGGCATAGAGACTGTCGTAAATTACTAAAAAATCGAAGTCCATGAAATAATTGGAGGAAAGTCATGGAATTTTACTAAGAGGTCCTTTCAAACTGTAGAAAATGACCTGTGCAAAAAGATTTGTGTTTTGAGGTTCGGAAATATTAATTTGCCATTACAACTCCTAAAGCAGGGGTAAGATTTCCACCTATCACAGTCAAAAATTTCGGTGTTGTGTATATATGGAGGCTTGGATTCTTAGCAACCCCAAGCAGCATACCATTTAGCAAGGCCATGGCACGCCTTTCACAAAGCACACATTAGGAGGAGACCAAAATGCTCTGACATGGATTTGCACCACACCCAAGTGGTGGCTTGAGTTCGGGATAATCCCATGAGCGGGCTGTGTGCATCCACTCGCACACGCCCCAAGCCGCATGCGTGGCTTGACATGCCATGCATGTTTGGACCCATGGGCCTGATAACTGCCTTAGACAAGTTCGAGGCATTTGATTGTGGCTCTTGACATTGCCACCAATTTGTGGGCATGGATAAACTAAAACATGGGCATGGCCCGGTGCATGCCTAAGGTCAAGGCGTGGCAAAACTTGGCTTGGATTCTTAAGCCCTCATGTGCACAGTGGCATGAGGCATGATGCTTAGATATCACATGCATGGAATTGATAAGACAAGATGGATTCGGTACATTAATGGCACATACATGGCAGGGGGTGACATGGAATTTGGCCAGACGTGCACTGATTTCGACCATGCCCCAAACCAAGGTGTGGGACAACTCACGAGGCACGGGTAGCTTGGTGAGCTACCACAAGGAAACACTAGGTTCGGGCTTGGCATAGGCTAGGCCCACAAGGGCAGACTAGATAGTGCAGAAGGCATGGTTCACAAGGGACAATGCCAGTAGCATGGCAGACCCAAGGGCTTGGTTCGTTCATGGTTCAAGTATGCAAGGCTGATGGACTTGGAGGACGAAGTGGCTTTGCTCAAAAGAGTCATGCACAATCAGACTATTGTTGGGGATGGGGAGAACTTGGCCTCTAATATTAAATCTGATAAAATCAGACCACCAATGCAAGTTGGCGAAATCTCTTGGGGGTAAAATTACCCCAAGAAGACAAATTTATATGGTTCACCCAAAACTTAGGGCTACATCCATAGAGCGCACTGAAGCAAAGATTCACTATGAATGGAGTGGTTACAGAACAAGATCTCCTCTCTCTGTATGTGCACACAAAAACAAGAGAAAGAGATGCTTAAATTTGACAACACCAGCACACAAGCAAACTTAGGCCAGAGAATATGCAAAGGTGCATGTATGCTTGCTGCAAACTTAGGCCAGAAACTCCTTGTACTATTTTTATTAATCATAGTGAATGTTGGAAGTTTAATGCTTGTAAGTTTGTGTGTTGTTCGTTTTTTAATTCCTGCATATATTGTTTGGGTAGGAGTGTAACTTGTTAGATTTCTTATGCATCAAACATGTGCTTGGATAAAAGCTTTCGTTCCATCATACAGTGGAAACTTTCTGGTTGAAAATGTTGGCACTGACAAAGTACAATGGTGCACAATTTTCCTTTTGTTGTGAAATTTACAGTCACTCCTCCTCAACTGCTCCCTATAGAGACTCAAACCCTAGATAACTTCTTTTTTTTTCTTTTCGTGGTGTTGTCCAAATGGGTCATGAGATTGTCATTGTTTCCTATTTCAATATATGTAGATCGAAATATTGGAACAAGAAAGGATTTTTTTGTTGGATGCATGGAATTAGCTAGCATTTTACTCGAACAAATGTAGAACCAGAAGGGATGAATTTTAAAGGATATTGAAGGAAATACTAAAAGAACAAAGAATAGGGGTCTCATTGAAGCTCAGGGAACATTTTATTCACAGGCATGCCAAATGTGGAAAATAGGAAATCCGAATACAAACGCCATATTTGGTATGGTGACATAAGAGATGGACTTCATGAGTGAAACACAACTTCCTATTCCAATTTTCTATAAATAACTCGACCCGAATGGTTAGCAAAAGGACTAATAACAGCAAGAAAATCTGTCCCCCAAACTACCTAGGTCACCATAAATCCTATTCTTCCATTCAGCTTTATCTAAGGCCTCATTTGAACTCATTCCATGGTGAGCAAAATTTACTAAAATCCAGAATTCCTAGTATACAAGGACTATACCCTAGTGGCATTTCATCGCCTTCTTCGAACGACAAGGTCAAGGGTTCAAGTCCCTTGACTCAGATTGGATGGGTAGGCATCTTTCTTGAAAATATACCTAAGTCATAACCCTAATATACAAATAGAATTGGGGACTCTTAATCCTAATACAGGAATTCTAATTTGTGACTCCCACATACATTGCAATGATGCTCTCTGTCCCTCAAAGACAAACAAACAAGACATACCATGGTTGAAATCAACAAAGTAATCTACACCATACAAATCATAGGAGATGGATATCAATATCATAAGCATATATGCATACCTATATACAGAAACAGACAGTTATCACATATCCCAATAAACAAATGTGTTATGTGTGTGTGTGTGTATATATATGTATGTATTTATTTATAGATTACTAAGATATGAAAAAAGAGGGATAAACTTGCCTTCTTAGAGCTGACAGTTTTAGTGGCTGAAGGAATAGATTTCTGGGCAGCCATTGATGTAATGAGAAATGGTGTGGAGTGTTGAGAATGGTGTGTCCTTGCTGAGGAATATATCAATGGTGTTCCTCTGCTGCTACAACACCACCCTATACCTTCCATCTCTCTCTCTCTTGATTTTTGATATTTTTCTCAACTTGTTATGTGTTTGAGATTAACCAGTGTTTGAGTTTTGAGGGTCTCAGAAGAATGATGGTGGACAAAGGAGGTTCATGGATTGAATTGTTGCTGCTGGGCTTGCACGTGTCTACACTTTGTTGGTTGTTGTATTGCCTTTTCTTACCTCTCATAAAGTTAAGCATGGTCAAAAAGTTATTCCTTTGTCCCAAAATAAGTCCATTTTACCTCCGGTGTTCAGGAATTAAATCGGTACCAGAATCGAATCGGAATTGGCGATTCAGTTCGGTTTTATAGGGGTTCGGTTCCAGTTCCAATTCCAAAATTCCAAGAATCAAAAATTTCGGTTCGGTTCCGGTTTCGGCCCAGCGAAACCGAATCGGAACCGATTTTTATTATTATTATTAAGCAAAAAGACTAGTAATAAACTTCTACAAATAGAATCAAATTTCAGTAATAGTAGAAATTCAAGCTACTTTTTTTATTCCACTAATTATATATTTGGTTTTGGGTTTGCTTTAATTCAAATACTCTAGTTTATAATTATATTATTTTATAAAATTGAGCCTTTTTAAAAAAAAAAAAATTTAAAAAATTGCAGGAACCGGAACCGAACCAATTTTTCGGTTCGGTTCCGGTTTGGTTCCTTCCCCTTTCGGTTCCGGTCCTGGTTTCGATTTTTTAGGAACCGAAAAAATTGGTTCGATTTCGGTTCCGTCTGGAACCGGTTTGAACAACCCTAATTTTACCACTTTTGTCTTGTCACAAGTCAATTTACCAATTTAATCTTCAACCATTAAAGTTATAAGACATATACATTATAAATCATCACATCACTATGGTGGGACATGGGTAAAATTAGTATTTCATTCACTAACATTACAACAAAAGTCATCCTCTTAAAAAGTTGAATTCCCCAAAATGAACCTATAATTTGGGACGGAGAGAATAATTATTATTGAAAAAGTGTATTATAATTAAGTAAATTTATTTTAAATTAATTATTAAAAGCGGTATACTATAATTAGGTGAACTAATATCGGGGATAGCTCAATCATTAGGCAACCGCCGCCCCGGCCAATAGGAAGCCCCAAAATTTTGGGATATACGAAATGGTTTTTTCCTAATATATTATAACTTTTTTCTTTTTTGTATATATGTTCAATGAATACAAAATTTAATTTTTAAAAGGAATCTATCATTGCTTAAATATTATTTCCTTCTATCTTTAAGTATATTTAGACTTTGTTTGGATTGAGAGAATTGGAAGGATAAGAAAATAAAAGAAATGATATGATTTTTCATGTTTGGTTTGTTAATGAGGAAAGAAAATATAAGATTTGGAGGGATAGTTTATCACTCTTTATCCCTCCAAATCCCTTAAATGATATTCTTTCAAAAATGAAAAGATTTGGAGAGAAATTGTAACACCCCGTGTTATTTTCCTTTTTCCTGAAATTATTTATAATTTTAATTTCAGTAATGACGTCACTTGTTCATGACGTATTATTTATTCTTGGTATTTAATACCTGTAAATTTTTCGTGTTTAGTTTTAAAGTCGACTGTATGACTTTACGGTTTATCTTTGACGACTACGCGAATTCTTATTCTCGACTACACGATATCGTTTCAATTATTTCGGTTACGGTATTAGTACTTTTACGGATCCGGTGTGAAGCGTATTAATTTACTTTCCCGGTGTATTTAATTGGGCGTCCCGTTATTAATTCGGGTTTGCGAATTTACTTTGGGTGTTCCCGGTATTTTTCGGGATTTATTGTATATATATATATCGTCTTGGGGTTGAAAAGGTGAATTGACAAAAGATAAGAGTCACATAGGTAACTATGAAAAACTTGGGAGTCATCTTTGTAAATATGGAGAATTGGAGAGTTGCTTTTGTAATATTGAAAGAGTAAAGAGTTGAAATGGCAATTGACACTAAATATATGTGTGTGTATATAGGGGTGATAGAGTGATTTTGGAAGAAATGGTAGTCATTTTTGTAATTAGCCCGAAATATACATATCTGTGTATACACGGATCAGACTTCATCTCCTTCTCTGCTTCACGTTTCTTCTCCGACACACGACTGCTACACTTCCTCACACAACATCAGACCTGCTACCTCTCCTTCATGACCGAACCTGCCTTCCTCTCATTCACCATTCTCGTCGTCGGCAACAGAGAGAGAGAGAAGCGGTGGGTTAGCCGGACTGTGGGTTGCGGCTTGGCTGGAGCAAAGAGCGACCGGGACTGAAGTTGCAGGCGGCGACGGCGTGGCGGTCCAGAGGTGGTCGTGCACGGTGGAGCAGGGCGGAGGAGCTGGTTCACGCTAGCGGCAGCCGCGCGTGGACGCGAGCAGGGGCGTGTCCGGCTGAGCTTTGGCCAATTTTTCGGCAACCTTCCCGTGATCGGTTTGAGCCGATTTTCGGTGAGTAGTTTCGTAACTACGTAGTATTCGTCATATATTAATTTCGTGATTTTAGGATGAACGATTTGCCCGGAAATCGCATTTATAGGTTATAGTTTTCGTTTGGGGTATTTTAGATTTAACCCAATTAATTAACCGATTATTAATGGAATAATCTTCGTATATATCGTATAGGTTGTCAAGACGGACATTTCGATATATTCGAAATAATTATCGGACAATTTTGGTCGGCTGGCTTCATATTCGGGCGCCGGCACTATGCTGTTTCGGACTGTTCGGTAACGTATAATTAGGTGGGAAATTTTATTTCTCACTCCGCATTATTGAAGTAATTTAAGGGTGCAAAACCCTTATTTAATTTAATATAGATATATTAAATCGTTAATTTAAATATCTATAATTCGTTTAGAATCGGAATTGGACTTAGGAATTAATTTAAGAAAATTAATTAAATTATTTCCTATGTAATTAAATAATTTCATATATGAATCGAATAGGAATAGATGGCTTAGAATTTCCCTTGAGAATTAAATGAGTTAGTAGAGATTCATGAAAACTTAGACGTTGTGCTAGGTTCCTTTGCGATACGTGAATTAATTGCTTTAATTTATTTTAAAGGCATGATAAGGGAATTGAAATATTTTCTAAAGAATTAAAGAAAATATATATTTTGAAAACATGAATTGTATATGAATTTGTTTTCGTATGATTTAAATGCTTTATTGTATTTTAAAGCATGTAAGGAGATTATGAGATTATGTTGATAGTACCATGTGGGTAATTGCTTAAATATGATGCACTATATATTTATGTTGAGTACAGGGGTATGTATCCTGTAGGGACGGTTTTGTGTCGGATTGTATCCGTTAACCTGTGATGGGCGCCGTGTGAATTATATATGAATATTGTACATAAATATGATGCATTACATATTTATATTGAGGCATGATTGTCATTTAGACCTGGATGCATATTGAGTTGATATATGTGGGTTGTGAAATCATGTGGGGATGTCTTTGTGTCGAATCGTCGCAACAACTGGCCAGGTAAAGGTGTCTCCCACCTATGGAACTAAAAAGCCAGAAGGTGATATAGGGTTGGTTGCTGCCCCATCGTGGTGGTATGCGCCACTCTCGGGTCCTGAGTATATTGCAGGAAAAGGTGTCTCCCACCTACGGAATTTGGATATAGGGTTGGTTGCTGCTCCATCGTGGTGGTATGCGCCGCTCTCGCAGGGGAGTCGCAAGTAGGACTCTCGTGCAACCGTCTTCCTTGTTGAAAGTGTAGTGTCAAAAACACTTGGGAATGATCGGTGCGGTACTCTTTCTCCTTGTAAATGGGTGGAGTGCGTATTCGTTAACCATGTGATGTGGGCAAAGGGTGGTGTATGAGTCACATTGTATTTGCATGGCATTTATGTGATTTCATTTGACATGTATACGTGATATTATTACATGTGATGTTGGAGCAGGTTTAATATGTGTTATTATTGCCTGTTGGATTTTGGAGCATGTTGTGTATGAATATTGCGAATTTAAATTCATATCTTTGTAAAATGCTCAGTTGATAATGATTAACGTGAAAGAAAATGATTACACGTGGTAATAAATCAAGTATAATGAAATGTTTATTTTATACTTGTGAGTATATATACTTTCGCACCCTTGGGGGAGGTTAAGTATATTCGTGTAGTAATCTCTTTGGGATGATTATGGTTAGTCGTGTGACTGTGTTGGAGTTTGGAGATTAGAGATTGATTTTAGTATCAGTTATGAATTAGGGCCTTGGAGAAGGTGGGTGATGAGATTGTGAGTTGTAGTATGGACCTTTAGGTGTCTTTCACTTTTGAGGAATAGGCTATCAACTGTAGTTGAGATTTTGATTGGTGAGAAGAGGTTATGGTTGAGTGACTTTATTAAGTACTCGAGGTACTGTAGTTGACAGACTTGGTTCTAGTGCTTAGTTCATTCCCTAAGCATTCCTTGTACTGTGTTTTGTACGCTAGTACGTAGTCGTTGACTTCTATGTCATTCCTTGAGTTGTCGGTTACGGCGTGGTGCCGAACCTCTTCCATGTGTTGTCATTTGATTTGGTGGAGTTGGAAACGGATGGTTGTCTTCCGTGAGTCCAACGTGTTGTACTTCCTTTACTGTCCTTTTGGGCATTATAGGAATTCATAGAGTTGTGTTTCTCTTATTTGACTGTCATTTCGAAAACGGTGTTTTCTAAACTCTTTGTATTTAAAAGGAAAAACTCGTTTTCGCCTACCCCCGTAGAAATGCAAAGTTTCAACACTTTATAAAATGATCTTAGGATCTTCTTTAAAAAGATTTTCAACTTTTAAAAGCCGGTGATGGCAACTGACGGAGACCGGGGGCAAGACGGTCATTTTTACTGTGTGGTTTCTTAAAAGGAAAACTATTTTATTACTTTTCTTGGGATTCTGAGATTTCGAGACTTCTTTCTCGATATCTCATCTTGTAGAGTTTTGAAAGGTGTTCCATTGTTTCACCTTTGCTTTCTATCAGTTCTAAGTCTCGGGTATGAGGCTTGGTGTTGTTCAGTGCACACATATAGTGTTACCCTTCCTTTCTTCTTGGTTTTTGACGTCACCACTTAGGTGATTCGAGTTGTTCCACATGTTGTGGGCATGGATACCGAGTGGATTGGGTTCCTTGTCCAGGTGTTCTCCTTAAACACTTGTGGTGTTTTAACCTTGACATTGTTGTCTCGGTTATCTGTTGGTTTAGCATGGGGAAGTCTTTTCCTTCGCCTTGCTTTGGTGACCCTGAGGTGGTCGTTCTTGTGAGTTGAGTTCGTGTACTCTTAGTGATTTGATTGGGTGGTTTTCCTCGCCTAAGGTGAGAGTGTTAGTGATGTGATTGACCCTATTGATGATAGTATCATGAGGTCGATATGATTTATGGTATGGTGATATGATTGAGGTGATCTAGCCTTTGAGAGGTAGATTTTCCTTAGGAATGGGATGAGGTTTGTTATATATATGGATGACGGTTGTGTTAGTACGCAAGGACGTGAGTACTTTTCCTCCTGTGTTATCGGGGAGTGAGTTATGAGTATTCCTTGGTACTAGTGATGGATTTTGATCCCTGTGGATATTAGAGGTGAGTGTGTTTCCCCTCTATTTAGATTTCTGGCTAGCGTCGTGAGTGTTTGAGAACTTGTTAGATTTGACCTCGGTGTCGTGTACCTAGTGTACGTTGGTGAGAGTAGTGTAGACTACCGGTATGAGTACTTAGAGTACGAGTCTTAGTCGTACCTTGTAGAATCTTGTTGTGTATTTATACTTATATATATATACGTGTATATATATATATATCCCCGTTATATACTTATGTACGGTAGTATATGAGCGTGCCTTGAGTTTTGCGTGGATGGGACTAGTTGGGCTATATTTATATCTTATTAGACGATTTAGCCTTACTTAAACTATCAGAGGATGTGGTAGTTAGGATATCTTTTCCCACTGAGCTTATTTGCTCACAGGGGAATTTCATTCGCCCCCTGGTATTCCACGCCAGGTTGCAGGAAATATACGGCTATGAGCAGGATGCAGTGCAACGGCAGCTTTCTTTTGTTTCCTTGTTACAGGTTTTGGAGTTGCGTTGGGTGATGCAGTTACGGTTGCAGTACGACTGGTTTGGGGACGATAGGTATCCGCTTTCAGCTTCCTTACCCATTGTTATGGGATTGTTATGTATACTCTTTTGGGAGCCAGTCTGTTGGCATATCCCTGTTGATGTATCATTTATTTCCTGTATTTATTCTTTCAGGAGGTTATTGTATTTATTTTGCACAGCTAGGTGCATTTCTTGTATTCCTATTCGAGCATTTGTGGCTCTGTTGATATTAGAGGGTTTGGAGGGGTTTTGGTTTCTTTCCACTACCTCGGCCCTATTAGGATTGATGAATGTGGGGCTTGGAAGCCATTGTGATTATTGAATTGCTATTGGCAGGTTCTTGTGTTGTGGTTGTTGTCCGGATGTTCCATTTACAAATGGAATTCTGCCGGATTTTCGTTAGATTCCGCTGCTTTGTTTATTATTCATTTGGGTATGAAATATACCGTTCTATCATTATTTCATACGTTTTCATGACCAATGATGTCTTAGTTGGTTGCTCATCATAATGATCACATCCTGGATCCCTTGGATGTCCCAGTTCGGGAGTCTTAGGAATTTAGGGACGTGTCAGCATGGTATTAGAGCATTTTTTTACCATTTTGTGGGTGTTCGATGACCGAAGGTCATTTGTTCTCATTTCTTTTTACTTCCGCATTCACTTCCTTAGCTCTTAGGCTCGGGTTTCGGAGTCCTAGGAATTCGGGGCGTGACAGAAATGATAGCACTTAAGTGATATTTTTATAATATCAAATATAATCTTAATATTTTGATAATAGAAACTTAAGACATTTGGTTAATATGATATAATAGTAAATTGGTTATAACATTTCTTTTCTTTTCTTTTCCATAATAATTTATTCAAACATGAATTTTAAACATTGATATCTTTTCTTTTCATAACTAATGTTATTATTTCTTTTCTTTTCTATCTGATTAATCCAAACAAAGCCTTGATTTTTTTAAGAAAAAAAAATCTCTCCTATCTGGTATTATTTCACTGTACTTTTCATCTCTTTAGCCAAATTTTCTTTGATCATCTTAAGTTTACAATTCTTTTTCTTTATTAATAAACATTCACTACAATTTTCAACAATCTCACCCTATCCGATTCTTTTTTAATGCAACATGTGAGACTCTGGATAATAAATTATGAAATTAGGTTTTATTGTTTTTTATTTTAAATTATCTTTTACTTTATTAAAAAAAATTATTAGTAATTTTGTATCTCAAAAATAAAAAAGAGTGATTTTTAAATAAATATTATTAAAAAATAAAATTATATTATATAAAAGTTCATATTATACTTTTTGCTTAAATCCTCAAATCATATCATAATTATTTCCAAAACACTAGTGATAATTTTTTAGAAGAACAAACGGAAACAACAAAGCTGTCACATGAATATGGGGGATATAAAAACTCATACATCAATATAGCATAATATTTATCTTCATATTATCGCGATTAAATTGGAGTTTAAAACTTTATTTTCTTATGAAAATAAATCAAAGTGAAAATAAATTTTTAAAACGAACTATGATTACGGTTATGAATAGAAATTAAATATTTGATTACAATTGTAAATATAATATACAATACGAAAAAACACTAGCTTATCACTCATTGTCACTTCTTGCATCTTCTTTCGAATTACATATATTTTCACCTCTTCTCACATTATTCACGAAATTCTTATATTTTTAGTCTCACTCTCTCCTTTAGTCCTATACCTATTTTATAAAGTTTTATAAATTCAACAATGATTTCATATCTATTTTCCTTGCCGCACAAGAAGTTATTATATCTATTTTTAACTAAAATTAGAAAATATATTTATGAAATTGATTCTAAGGCATACAAGAATAGTGCAACTGCGTTCACTTTTTAGATTTTACATCAGCATGAGCCACAATCAAATATATTGTTATATTGTTTTGTAATTATTCTTAGTACTTGCATAATTCAACAAATAAGAAAAAGTTGAAGATGTTAAAGCCTATAAAAGCACGAAGAGTTGTCGGAGGCTATTATACGCATGTAGGACACGCCTCGTAAATGTGTTCTACACTTATCTACACGGATAAAATTATTTTAACACTTTAGATACTTCATAGACGCATTTAGGACATTTCAAAAATATATTTTGAAAACTATAAGACCGAGTCATGGTAACTATAATATAATTTAAAAATACATTATGAACTAATTAAAATATAAAATATAATTTAAGCAAATAACAATAAAATATATAAATATTAAGATCTAAATCAATAATGTTCTATAATTATATGGATAAAATAATTAAATTTATATTATTTTAGATATAAATAAAGAGTTGCATTTTTTTAAAGTGTCCATATCATGTCGTGTCCTATTGTTTTAAGACTTAGTCGTGTCATAGTGCACATGTCATTTTCTTATATGTGCTTCATAGTTTAAAAGTCTTCATAAATTTTTGTTTATATATATATAAAGGTTATTAACATAAAACTCCGTTGGTTGTAGATTTTTAACAATATAATCCTAAGGTGTTGTCATATTGTCACCTTCAATATAAAAGTTCAGTCAGATGCTTATATTAACCAATGCATTACTGATAGATCAACCCTCTTCCCCATTACTTAGAAAAAGTGAGCCTCACAAACCTCCTTTCCTTTCCAAAACGGCGTAGTATCAGGAAAAAAAAAATTAAAACAATGTTGTTTGGAGTCTGAAAGGAGGGTATTTTTCATAGTGAAAGGGACAATATGACATCTCGGAAGGTATTTATTAAAAGTCTAAAATAAGAGGTTTTATGTTAATAGATATTTATATTGAATTGAAATTCTTTTTAAATAATTGGAGGTACTCATTACACAAAAATCATAAGTAGGGCTGCAAATGAATCGAGCCGTTCGTGAGCAGGCTCGGGTTCGGCTCGTTAAGAGCTCGGCTCGTACTCGTTCGTTTAGTAAACGAACCAAGCTTGAGCACAATTTTTAGGCTCGTTTAGTAAACGAGCCGAGCTTGAACATTACTAAGCTCGGCTCGCCAAGCTCGTGAACAGGCTCGTCTAAGTTAAATAATAAAATTATATCATATTTGACAAAAGAAAGTGTTCAAATTGAACAAATTATAAAGATTATTGTGAAAAGATTATATAAATTAGACGGTCATAACATAAAATTCATTCATAAAAAATTATACTAGTGAAAATATGTTAAAACAGACATGCAACAACTCAATCCAGACAACTATTAGGAAGATTAATACATGTTGCACTGAAACGAGTCGTTCGTGAACAAGCTCAGGCTCGGCTTGTTAAATATGTCGTTTGGCTCGGGCTCGTTCGTTAAGCAAATGAGCCGAGCTTGAACACATTTTCTAGGTTCGTTTAGTAAATGAACCGAGCTTGAACATTTCAAAGCTCAACTCGGCTCGGTTCATTTGCAACCCTAATCATAAGCAATTGTTTTTTGTATAAAAATGGACTTACATGATTTTTGCCAATATAAATGTCTCTTTTAAACCAATATGATTATGTATGCTGTCATATTATGAGTATTAAAAGACCATTGTGAATATTCATAATATGAACGGTTATTAATATAAAAAATTTCCTGATTTCAGATTTTTAACAAATAATATTTGTTTTGTTTACTACTTCGTTTGGAACAAAAAAAAAATTATAATGGAAAAGGTAATATGACGTATTTGTTAAAAAAGTGAAACCTTATATTAATAGCCCTAATAATAATAGGAATAAGACACGTTACAAATAAAATGTAAGTTTTCAATAATACCCTTTTATGCCATCCCGTGTCACCGATGTGAATGAAGGTTACTTTCGTAAACCAAACTCTCTAGAGTATATATAACACAAAATAACAATAGATCTGCTACACCTACACTCTTCGCGAATCAACCCTAAAAACCCAAAACCCTAATACGCTTTTCCTCTCTGAGCTTCCATGGCTGACTCAATCGTGTCAATCGATACCATTAAGGCTTTCTTGAATTCACAAATCTACGACGAAGAGAAGTGGGCCTTCAACGTCGTATGTATTCCTCCCTCTTTTCTTCTTCACTCCTCTTATACATGCATATACATATATATATATATGTATATTCATATTTATAGATTATTATACAAAATAGTATTCCCTATTATGCAGTGACATCTGATGTGAACCCTTCCCAGTTGGTTAATTTTTGTATGTTATAGTCCAAATGCAAAGCTTCTTTATTGATTTACTTATTTTTTATCTGGGTTATATTTGAATCATCAATTACATCGCATGGTATTGATGTGTTACTGACTATAGTTATGAAGGTATATATCTGTTTCCTATATCTTTGCCGTTTATGTTTCACCAGTCAGATAATCTGCTTTGTTTAGTAATGAATATAGTTGGGAATATAAAAGAAATTGACATTCTGAATTAATTTTTGTTTGTTATATTATATTGGGCCAGGAGGAATAGAAATCCTTAATTTTTTCTTATATTATACAGCATGAAACATTAGAAGGTTCTGTTTTCAATCGAGTTATTGTCTTTGGTAAGTTTGGATTCCAAATTGCTACGAAGGCAGCTATGCTGCAGCAGAATTAATAACCATGAGAACTGCAAATTTCACAATATGTAAAGATAATTTGAACCCCCCACCCGCACACCAAAAAAAAAATCAAATGCAACTCCAATTCTCGTAGTTTTTGCATTTGGGAAAGTTGAAAAGTTTATGATATATTCGTAAATAGGCAATTGATCAGTGCACTCGAATTGCTGATCACCAAAAGCTCTGCCCTCCCTCTCTATCTATCCAAGGGATGGAAGGGCAGAGGCCTTTGGTGTCCCCTCCAGTCAAGAATTGGGGCCTCACAATCACTAGCCAATATGCTTTTCTCTCATGCCTTTCTTCGTTCATAGTTCGATATTCTGGTGTCCTAGGCGTAGAGGAACCACACCAATCCATCCCGAACTTGGTGGTTCCGTTACTAAATTTGCGAAATTAGGGGTCTCTTTGGTTTTTATTCATTCCTCTTTTGCTGTACCTTTCTCCTTGTTCCATTATTAGTAGCTTTTATTGTACAATATTCTTGAACCCGTGTGCTTTGCTCGTAGTCATAGAGGGTATACACACAGCCAATGTATATTTATGTTTTCCCATATGCAACAGGTTTAAACTGTGTGCGCATGTAGGTATATATGGTGCATATAAGAGGTTTCTGGCAATCAATGATTGGAGTGGGATTTAGTGCAGATAGACTGGGAAGAGAAAGAACAGAAACTGGGAGAGAGGGATAGGAGCGAGAAGAAAGAGATAGATAAAGGTGGTAGTTGCAATGGGGGAGGGATAAGTGGAAATAGTTTTGGAGTTCTTTAGAGGAGAGAGGAATTGGTCTTTGTGGCCTTGGTGTTGGTGTGTTTGAGTGGAGTAAGTGAGAAGATAGAGATTGGTTAAGGGGGAAGAAAGGTAGAGGATTATGGGGGCACTTTGGTCCTTATTTTTTTTTGAAAGGGGCACTTTGGTCCTGATATTATAGTAGCAGGAGGCTAGGAGCAACTTTGTAGGCTTTTTTCAGTTACCTAAATAATTTTCAGGGTGTAGACAATATTCACGATCTATCTCCCCACTCCCATCTACCATAAAAAAAGGGTCTCACTGTAATATCTTACAAATTTGTACCCATTACCTAGGCGGAAACCTCAAGGGCGGTTGCTATGATTCCCCTTAATCAAGAAAAAAGTCACTTCTTTTTTACACTTCTTACTTTGGACAATACGACTCTTAGAAGTATTTCATAGTTGTCTCAACCAATAAGATTCAAAGGTTAACCGGAGGCAAAAAACATGATCTAACTTTTAATCTTTTAATGCTTCATAATAAAATAAATATAAGTACGTAAATACGAAAGACTGACAGCTTAAAAAGTCCACACTATGAGGTCATATGTAATCCTATTTTGACAGATGCTACTGATGCTACTCCAAGTAGACCTGCATCTTTTAACATGTGCCAAATCAAGGCTTGGGCGCTTAAATCCTTCTTTTTAGGTTTTTTATAACCCTGTAAGGGTTGCTATCTTGGTGAACTAAAAGGATGGAATTACTAATAAAGATCAGGATATTCGTGTTGGAATTCAGTAAGCAACTCTATAGTTCGTAATAATATCCCATCATGCGGAATTATCAGTCAATCTACCCCCTCCCAATCTTGCACAGACAGGACTCTAACCGCGGTAAATACCAACCTGATGTTGGAGTTTAAGGGAAATTCTGAAATAGCTGAAAGTGAAAAGGATTTTATTTATGAAAAGATAGTTTACTGCTGGTTTTTAGAGTCATATTGGGGGAACGTAGGATTTACCAAGAACAGGGAACAAAAGCCACCAAAAATTCTCTCCAGGGGTGACAAGTTACGATGTTAGTCTATTAAAAGAAAATATTCTTGCTGCAGCCTTTTAAACAAGTACATTTGACATTCATACCTCAGAGTATACCCCACTAATTAACTATGCTTCTTTTTTATTTATTTAAAGAAAAATTAAAAAAATTAATTGGGCAATGTTGGCATTTAATTGCTGTTCTGCTGACAATACCCCTGTTTTTTATTGAGTTGATGGATTCATGTTGTTGACTTTAATTGAATTTTTTTCTCCCAGTTAAGTAAGTAGACTGTCGTTAGTTGTTCGTATAAAGTTGTATGCAGTACCTTTTATCCCTGGGTGTTATGGGGTATCTCAATCTCTTTTAGAGTGCTACAAATTTATAGCCAAGTTGGAACCTTGCGCTTGTTGCACCTAGTATTTTTGGGGTAGGAGTCAAACTTTGTTCAGCAGTAAACCATATGAACATTGGTGTTATTAGCATGAGTTCAATTATTAAATCTTACCTTGTGAGATAGCAAAGATTTTGCCCATGTCAAGTCCTCACTCATACAACTCATGCCCATGTTATAAAGCAGGACCAGAACTAAATAATGGCCCTTTTAGTTAAACAAAATACTTCTAGTTACTACTGGAGATTCCAACTTAAATTCTCATTTGGGTTATTCAGTCGAGTTTCATTCGTTCAAGAAGCTTTGGTGTGACAAATTGGTATAACTATGTTGGATAACATTGGAGGGGCTGATTCACCTTAATTTGGTTTTGTCTAGTATACTTTGCATGTTAGTATCACATTGTTTCTAGTTGGTAGCTTGCTAATCATTCTGAAGCAAAAATAATTTTTGACGTGTTCTTTGCCTTTTCTTCCTATTTACTTGTGATTTCTGTTTTCGGCAGAAATTGCTCCGTGCTGCAGGACTTTTTGCTGGCTCCATTGTTTTGATGCGCAGTTACGGTGACCTTATGGCAATCTGAGATACCTGATGGGTTTCTGCACACAAGAATCGCATCAGTCTAGGAATTACTGGGATTTTGTTGTTCTCTCGCATTTATGAATCAGTAGTTGCATACATGGATTATTGAGTTGTGTCATGAAGAGAAATTCTGTTTAACTTCCAATTGTTACGATGGCTTAGCTTTTATTGGTTATTTTCTGAACTTTTTATTGCAATGTGCATGGAAAATGAATTTGCAAAATAGCTGGAAATAGCACAACTTTCGCATTTTGGCATTCTGATTTTCGCATCTTGATGCTTTCTTCCCAGATTGCTTTTGTTCAGCTGGGGCAAAATTTCTCATTGTGTCATTGGATAGCCAAATATGAAAGAAATATCAACTTGCAAATTATGTTTTTTGGATTTTATATTGGTGGCTGCAGAAAGCCAAACATGGTATTAAAGATCACCCATTTTAGTAAGGTTAATACTTGTCTTCAGCCATATTTCCTACTTACACCTAATGTGGTTGTGTCTCAAATATAAGATTATAATTAAGGTAAATTCCAATTACACCCCCTTTGATTTGATCATATTCCACTTACACCCCCTCTATTATGGTATATCCCAGTTACACCCCCTCAGTTTTGGTTCCGTGTATCGAACATCTCCTTCCGTTAGTCAACCGTTAGTTGTTGACCGTTACGTGATGATGTCATCAGTAAAAAGATGATAAATGATCTATTTTGCCCCTGTAGTCAAATGACTTATTTAACTCCCTTACCTTCTTGAAAATTCCAACATACTCTTGATTTAATTTTAAAATTACAAAATGTCAAATTTTTTTAATTTTAAATTTGAACTGAATAATAAATTTATACATCCTTGACACTTTAAAATTAAAAAAATTTATAATTTGTTTTGAATTTTTATTTCAACTAAATGATATATCTATATATTCTCTTAACTTAGATTTAAAATTAAATAACTTTTTTTTTTTGTAATTTTTAAAGATGAACTATATAATTAATGTTTATATTATTAACATTTTAAAATTAGAGAACTTTATATTTTTTTAATTTTTAATTTAATTTAAATATTATATCTATAAAAAGTGGATATAGGCAAATCAGAGGGGGTGTAAGTGGGATTTACCCTTTTAAAAATATTAAAGTAATAAAATATTGAAGGACAAAATAGACATTTCACATAAATTCGTTAGTTGGTCTGACCGCTGTGGGGTGTTGTTAGGATATGGTCAAATCAGAGGTGTAAGTGGGATTTACCCTTATAATTATCCCAATATTTATGTCAAATCAAATCATATCAAAATTATAATTTATTCCCATTAATAGAGGCTGATACAAATCCATAGGGTGGATGAAAGAAAGAGATCGAGTTGCTGTGTTGATTGCATATATGTATGTGTTTGTGTATATATATATATTATATATATATATATATATATATATTTATAGATATTGTGAAGATAAAGATAGAATCTTGAGATTGAATTCAAATATTTAGTTTTTAATTATTAATTATATATTTAAACAATTGGATCATATCAGTAGGAAGTTTCTACGGATAGAGCAGATTGAAACTGTACCAAACCCAAGTCCAACCAAGTGCGTTTACTGTGAAAGATCAGTTGAGTTGGAACTTGGAAGGTATCATAATTGACCTACATGTCCAACCAGGAAATGTTAATAGACCAAGTATTTGGCTTTTTGAACCATAACTAGAGAAAGGTTGCCTCCTGGGTCTTCGGAAAACCATTCATGTATTAGTCGGAACAAAGATAAAATTGCCAAACTATATACCTAACCTTATACATATGTAATAGTGCATATGCATGTATATAATGATCAATTTTTTTTTTTTATAAAATTATTGGAAAATTTAGCAATTACATTGGACGCGCACTATAATTGCGAGGATAAATTTATTCTTCACTTGGAAAGTTAGCAAGAAATCATTACTTTTTCTCTAAATATTTATGCTTGAAGCATTCAAATCTTTTAAACTCAAAATTTTATTCACTTCCCAGCATTTGCTCCTACATGTACATTGCAGGAGTGAGATTCTTATAATTGTGTAAGTTGAGACTATGTTTATGCAGTCTTACCTTCACCAGTTTCTCATGGTGAAGCTCTAGTCAGTTTGAATTGCTGCCGGTACAATGAAGGAAATGCACAATTATACATACATATATATATATATATATATATATTTCCAGTTATTGTTAAGAAATTCACACTCCTTTACTCATTTGAGAGAAGAAAGCAACAAAAACCACCTGTACTGATTGAACTACAGAAATTATGAATATTTAGGATGCAACAAAAACCACCTGTACTGATTGAGCTACAGAACATATATTACAAGCACTGGTGTGAATAACCAACAGTCACTTCCTAATCAGCTTAATTCTTCCTCATGATCAAACAAATAATAACTAAAAAGCTAAGAAGACATTGTCATGACACTATGATTCTTAGAACACAAAAAGGCAAGCCTTGCTACACTTAATGAGAGACTTTCTTCTTCTTTGATATTTCTTCCAGCAAAAACCTGGATTCAGCTGCAAAATCAACCGGAGCAACAGCTCTTACCGTTACCCTCTGCCTTTTCTCGCTCATGTACTCTTGTTGTGTAACGCTAACTCGGAAAAGATGCTGAACCCATGTTGCTTCTTTCAGTTTCAGTTGGTAAGAATGCCTTTCTTCCTCCTGAATATACCAAAATCAACAGAAAGTTTTAAAACTATTTTCTTCGAGCAAACGCCTATAGTTTTCTGTTCACTTTAGTTGTGTGAATGGCTTACCTGGGATTTCAGCTTATCAAGCTCATCAGCAGAGGAACCAATTATTTTCTCTGCTTGGTCATTGAACACAGAGAGCCAAGCTTCACCACTTGCATCAGAAACTTTTGCTACCATTATATACCTGAAATTTGAACAAGTTATAGTTTGCACAAATTGGTGCTAAATTCGAGTTTTAGCCCAGTCTCAAACCTTAAACTGCACTCTGCGTCATTCTTCTGGCATCCTTCACACCAATATCCTGATCCAATGGCCTCAGTAACCTTCTTGTTGCACGTCATGCAAGCACGGTACCACATAGTTTGATCAGGCTTGATGAGGCTTATGTACGCTCTGATGCTGAAAAACACAGGCTGCCAAAACAAATTCAAGTTTGCAATGTCAGAATAGCGAATTTAGTTTGGAGTTGCCGTCATAGATTGTTGTTTCTGCTTTGTGTATGAGATTAAAACTTCAACTTCACATGTTTGTTCTTCTTAATTCTTGCATGCATATAACAACTAGTCATTAAGTTGGAAATCTATTGAAGAGCTTATACTATGGTACCTTTTCATCGCCCAACGATGGATTACTGGTTATATGTGAAAGGGAAACTCGGTCAGAGTACATGCTTCGCATTCCAGTAGAGGCCATGGGGCTCATACCAGAGCCAACAGAAGCCATCGAAGTCTCTTTACCTTCAGAATCATACCTGTAACCAAAAAAAACAAACGATTTGAAATAATTCACAAAAGAATAGGTTTCTTTATAATCTTACTGAACAATGTCTTACCAGGATCTCAATCTTTTCGATTCGGGTATCTCTGGATTTACCACTACAATACTTTTGCTCAATGCTGACAACGATACACCTAGAATGACAAAACAAAGAGCCCATTATTGAATTGGTTAATTACTATCACTAGCTGCTACATATGCAAATGTGGCCCAAAAAATATCTAAACTACCTTGAAAGTCGCCAACTTTCAGGGACTTAATTGCAACTACAGGAGATTTATCTGCAATATCTAGCAATTCTTGTCCTATATTGGTAGCAAGATCATTCCACAGAGACACCACCACTGTCTTCTTCCTGGAGATATTATATCAAGGATTCAATATAACATACAAGATAGCAAAATAGCAAGAAACTATATTTGAATAACACACTTACGTCTCATCAGCAATAGTAATGTCACGCTTTGGAATGGTCTCATTATTAATTTTCCTTCGAATGCTCATCGTTGGAGATACACTTTGAACCACACCAACAATGTCTACAATTCATATAAGTTCAAAAATCATATTACAGAAGGGAAAGTAAAATTCAAATAAATCAAAGGGTTTCACCGGGGCATCCTTACCTACAAGTTCCTTCCCATTGACATATGGACCCAACTGATCAATTGGAACAAAGTTGAATTTAGTTTCAGGAATGAAAGTTGCTTCATTACTTGCTTCTTCCACCTCAGAATATTCATTCAAGGTCATTTCATAGTCATTTTGCACCGTCTTAAACTGCTTGTTAGCAACTTTTAGAGTCCCCCTTGATATGTAATAAACCTTTCCCAGTTGGAACTTGTCATAGAACTTCTTTGCAGCCTCATTAAACATTGTTGCTTGGATTTGTGTACCCTGCATCAGATCAATCATTTGAGTCCCTCAATTCAAACAAATGCTGTATTTACAATAAATAACCCGGTTCAAATAGGTAGATATAGCTTACATCTTCATCGGTTAACTCCACATTGAAGACACATCCTTCCCCTCTAGCATTTTTGTAAGTGCGCATATTTCCTTTCCCAGTAAGCCGGACCTTTATGGTCCAGATTCCTTGGTAAGGATTCAAGGAAACAAGTGGAAGAACTCTTCGTGTCATAGCCATTCGCGCAGAAGGTGCCATACTGACATTTAGAGAAATATACAACATAAATCAAACTGTCCCCTCATAAAATCAATAAATCAATAGCACACTGCCATACAAAACAAGGATCCAAGTAATTATTATTTCCATAAGTAATGGTTTAAACAATGTCGGCTTAAGTGTCTATCGCATACTTGCAAAATCGTAAACTATGACCAAAATTTAAATGGGTGATTGAATTTGAGCAAGAGTACTTACTTCCCATTCTGTTCATGTACTATTTGAGCAGCTGATTTAGTAACCAATTCTTTCTTTGGCTTCAAAACAATTCCAGTCCCTTCCCTTTGAGCCTCACTCTTGACATCCATTTCTTGATTTGACTTCAGCACAATGCCAGTTTCTTCATTTTTCACCTCAGTTTTGATCTCTGCTTCAAGAGCAGGTGACACAGCCTCACATTTTGTAACAATTAGATACCTATAAAATTGAGTGCATTAGATTGATTTTCAAACATTCACAACACTAGAAACATAGAATTAGATAACTCAAGGATTGTCTAATTACTTCTCATTCTTGTTTGGAATGTCATTGAGAGTGTAATCAAGAATTTGAATCAGACCCAAGTTCTGAATGTTTCCAGAGATGACTTCAGATGCCAAACTGGATTGTAGAATTGATTTGAGCTTCATCTTCCCATCACTAGCTGAAAACCTGTGACCAATCAATTTGTTCAGCAAAAATCATGAATGGACTACCCTTGGTTAGGGGTCTACAACAACAACAATAGATTTTCAGCACACACACACATCTGTGTGTGTATGTGATAAATCCAAAAGATCCATTAGCTAGCATATTAGGTGTAAGTAGTCAACAAGCTCATGGATTCAATTTCATAGCAAATTGAACCCATTGCTCAAAACCAAAGGGTTTGGTTAATGCTTAATAGTGATTCTTAAAAATTGAAAGGGATATATAAACACAACCCAATAGATGGATCAAAATAAGGATATTCAATGATTACATGCTCAAATCTAAAAAATAAAATGTTGGCAAGGGAATAAATTAACCCATTGCTCAAATAACACAGATCTGGTTCCTAGTGATTCTCAAAGAATCAGAAAATGGATTTATAAGAACAACCCAACAGACAGATCAGAATAAAGATTATCAATGATTATCTAGTCAGATTTTCAATGATAGAAAATGAGAAATCTAGGCAGCATAGTTTAACCCAGATATTAACCATGAATTAACTATATATAGGTCATACATATATATACAAACAGACAAATACGCACATACATGTGAATGTGTGTAATATTCAACACAACCATTGGCAAGGACAGAGAAAAGAAACTAAGCAACAATGAATTTCATAAAATCGTGCCACAGAGAGAGAAACTGAACCCATTGCTCAAAAACCACAGATCTGAGTACTAATGCTTCTCAAAAATTGAACCTAGTATATGGATCAAAATAAGGATATTCAGTGATTGTTTCCCCAAATAAAATTGTAAACAAATTGATCCAATTTCATATAGAAACAAATTATGAATTAATTGAATCTGGGGGTTCTCAAATAATAACATCCAAATCAGAAAAATAAATAAAATGAGAATATTCAGTGTTTGTTTCTTCAAATAAAAAGATGAACATATAAATTCAATTCAACATAGAAACCAACTAAGAATTAATTGAATCTGGGTGTTCTCAAATAGTAAAACCCAAATCAGAAAATATTGAAAAACCCATCTCTTCTACAAGGCAAAAGCAAAAACCAATTGAAGTCACTCACGTGTATCTATTTCCGGTGGGTTTGAGATCCACCACCTGTACCACCATTTCTGGGATTTCAGATGAAGAATCCGGACATGGGTTTGACAGTATGCTCGAAATCGCATATGGGGTCACTGTTTTCGCCATTGTTTCTCTCTCTAAAATCTCACAGATCAAACAGGAAATGAAAGGGTCTCGGTCTCTCTCTAGATAATAGATTAGAGAGAAGAATGAGAAGGCGGGGGGTGTTTTGTATCTGTGTTTGGCGCCAAATAGTTTTTGAGTGGGTTTTGAGTTTTCACTTATATAGATTCTTTTGCTTTGAAAACTTTTTACGCTCTCTTTTTTCCGCGCCAAAATTTTTGACTTAAACTCGGAATTAAGCCCCCTTGCTTACTCCCGCCAATGTTAGGGAGGTGAATTACCAAATTTACCCTTGGGATAATTTAAATGATAATTTAATACCATAAAACACAAGGCAATTTGTTGCAATATCAATCTGGGGAAGGAAAAATAAAAGTTGCAAGTAAATTTAGTGGTCGTGAAATAAATTTGATGAATGAGTTTTATTATTCATTTTAACTTGCTTATTATCCAATATATCTAAAGCGAGATTGTTTTTTTAATGATCGTATTACAATAATTTTTTATGATTAAAAGCTGAAAATGTATATTATAATAATTGCATTTATATAAGTAGGATTATAGTTAGAATTAAGAACCTTATATATATGAAAATGACCATAAAACTAAACATTTTCGAAATAATAATGATAAAAATGAATTATGTGAGTCGTGACTTGACATTACAAAAATAATTATAATTCTATTAATCATTCAAATTGAAATAATCGACTGTACTACCAGTCCGTTCAATTCCTTATTCATGAATTCAACCTACATTCAAAAAAATTTGCTAAAGAGAAGACGGTGAATAATATCAACTGATAGATATAGATAGATGATTGTGAGACTCAAATATCTTTATAATTATTCATTTAATAATAGATATGTATTCACTTTTTCGGTGCAATTATCATCATTCTATTTCAAATACTAGTATTCCAAATTCGTTGTACTTCGGAAGATATTTGAGTCTAGATTTCATTTTCTTCAAGTTTCAACAATATGACAACTAAACACGTATTTTTTTATTTTGTAACCTTATTTTGAAATGGACAATTTATAGGGCCTGGGTAATAACAGAAACTATTTTCTACTTTATGTTATCAAATGAAAAAAAAAAAAAATGTTTAGTAAAATAAAAGAGAAAGTATTTTCACATTTAATGAAGAGATGAAAAAGTGTGAAAAATGTACTTTCTATATTTTTGACATTGTTTACTTTTTTTTACCGTATCTTTGCTCGCAAAAAGAATAAAAATAAATAAATAAACAATTTAAAAAAATAAAAACAGCCTTTGATTGTTTTTCAAACGAATTCTAACATTTTTTCAAAAAAATAAAATAATAATTTGCACTTTTTTATGATTATGATTATATATATATATATATATATATATATATATATATATATATATTGCTGAAAACGTTTAATTTAGCTTTCAGTAAAAGTAATAATTTAATTAGAAACACTTAAATTCAATTGTCCAGATAGTTACATTACTTTCAGGAACTGTGTTTGTTTAAATTCAGTTTGTTTTTGGTTATTTAGCTTCAACACTCAATTTTAAAATCCCTTTTTTTTTCTTTTTCTTTTTTTCTTTTTTATCAAAGCTTAGGGCTTTATATATAGGAGCCTAAGCGACATTATTGATAAACAAGTATTGTTTCTTTTCATTTGATTCCTAAGCTTAAAATTAGTGTTTAATTTGAAGCCAATCCTTTTTCTTTTTTTTTTGCACAACCCTCTTTGTTCAATTCAGAGCTCTAATTAAGATAAATTATAAATTAATTTTTGATTTTTATTTTTTACATCCCCATTTCAAAGAACTCATCGGAATTACACTGGGTTTCGATCAATTTAAAGTAATTCTATATTTTTACATTGCTTATATGATCTTGGTTTGTTTCAATTTAGTTTATCTTTGTTTTTTGGGAGCTTATGCACTCAACCTTGAAAACCCTAATTTTTATTGATTTAAACATATTTTCTGCAATTTGCTTTTTGATTTTTGAAAACAATCAAAACATAATTTTACTCTCTATTTTCTTTAAATAAATCAAAATCATAATTTTACTTTTTAGAGTAAAGGAAAGTAAGAAATATCTTAATGTATTGTGTATTTATGGTTTAGTTGTTTTAGGAATGTATTGTATGAAAAAGAAAAAGAAAATACTATAATTAAGTTTAAAATATAATATAGGCAAAAGAGCATAAAACCCATCTATGTTTTTTTTTGTCCCATTTCACTACTCTCACCTTTCTAAAACAAGCAAACTACCTCTTTTGCCTAGAATATATAGTGGGTAATTTGGGCATATAGTGGTGTAAAATGGGTAATTTACTTGTTTTAGAAAGGTGAGAATAGTAAAATGTGGCCAAAAAAAAAACATATGGGGGTATTTTGCAACCCTTAGAAAGCATAGGGGTTTTATGCTCTTTGCATAGAATATATATTTTTTTATCACAAAATACCTTTTGTAATAGAAAGTGATTATTTTAAAAATGGTAGTTACAATTCCATTTATTTTACTATTGTTTTCATTATTAGGATCTTTCCATCATTAGGATAAATTGACACTAGTAGTGTGATTTTGATAAATAAAATAATTACTATTTAGATAATAGAAAAGATAATATAAGTCAGGAAAGTCATTTGTCAAAACACAATAATTCAAGGATTTATTCGCAGAAGAATATTATCTAACCAACACAATGTTTTTAAATCAAAGCTGAAAATTTTGATCAGAGTATTCTTTATAATTCAGATTATAAATATAACTATAATGATTTCTTTTCTTAATTATCCAAATACAAGAAAAGGTTTTTAGCTTGTCTCTCTCTTTCATCAGTGTTATCATTCCATTTCACTTCTCCCTAATTCTTCCAATGCACATTGCTTTCTTTTGTAAACAAAACTAGCGCGGACATCAGGGGCAGAGGCCCCCCCAGAATTTTTTTTTCTTTTATTACTACTTATTAAATTTTAAAACTATATCTATATATAGGTATAAAATTGTATCCGGTCTGCAAGCATGGACAGATCTATTCAGAGATCCATTGAAAATTTTGTTTTTATTTTACATACCACAGAAAATGAATAGTTTATTATATACACCCCCACTGTAATTTATTTCAAGCACCCAATAAGATTAATATATTTCTTTTATACCCAATGTAATTATTATTTTTTGATATAAATATGCGAACATGTACTTTGTGAATGGAGAAAAAGATAAAAAAAAATAGGCTAAAACTTTCCCATAAAACAAGCAAAATGCGGATCATTAAAACTAAACGAGACAACAAAACTCTTGAATAATCCCAAAACACATCAATACATACATTTTTTAAGATCAAAATAACTTGGCAAAGCCTTTATCTCCAAACATGCACTTGAAAGACAACAATTATTTTAAAATTAAAACAAAACAACACCATTTTGTTTGAAGATTGAGAAACATTCAAAGCTAAAGCGAACCAAATTAGTGTTAAATCTTCCAACAGGCATGCGACTCTTCAAAGATTTTTTATCATCACCAGTGCACCACAGGTTAGGGTTTTCGATTTTGCTTAATTTATATAGGAAATTTGGTTTAGGGTTTCTAATTTTGGTACTTTTATGTATGAGATTGAGATGATAATGGTTAATTTTGTTAATTTATGCATGAAATTGGGATTATGATTTATAAAATTGTTAACTTATTTTTGAAATTGGGGTTTTCTTATTTTAACAATTTAGGTATGAACTTGGAGTGAGGGTTGTCATATTTGTTAATAATTTTAAAATTATGATATGCTAGGAATTTACTGCAATGTTCTACAATATAAAAAATTATTGAGTGTTTGTAGGAGATTTTGTGTGTTTGCAATAATTTTTTTTTTATGAGCAAGTTTGCCCCCACTCCCCCTATGTTGCAATCTTGGCTCCGCCCCTGGCGGACATAGTCCGAGTCTTACCTGATTCGTGGTCAGTTACATTCCATATGTATGCATGCAAGTCATTGATATGCATGCAAACTCTCTTTATTTCATCACCTATCTCCATCACACAGCCTGGGTGTCTTATCCAACCACAATCAACATCAATACAACATGCAATCATCCATGACGTATGGTTTGCCAAAGTCTTCAAAGGTTGGCGCTGCCCTACGTAGCTCAACCCACTTGGTGTGCAAGTTGTTATCTTGTTTTGTCTGATTCATTTCATTGCCTATATATATGGCAGCATGTTGTAGTTGAGAGTGTAGTAGAAAAAGGAAAAACATAGAGTAATATATATATACAAGAGAGATATATATTTGTGAGTGAGTGATACACGAGAGATAAAGAAACCTTGTGAGTTTCTGTGAGTGAGAGTGTGTATGCGGTTGAGTTGAGTCGATACCTGTTTTTGTATCCTCCTCCCAAACCACCTTGTTTTCAATCCAACCTATATTGAAAAAACTCTCAAAGTGGACATACCCGTATTTTTTGGAGAACTACTATAATATCTTGTGTCAATTGTGTGTGTATTTGTGTTTAGAATTGGTTATCCACACATCAAAGTGGTATCAGAGCTATTTTTCGAAAAACAGAGTCGATTGTGTATCCTCTATTTTGAAGCTCAATTCTTCACAAATCATCACACCACCCATATATTCGGCTGACCAATCTCCGGAGGAATCCATCCCCGTCGAGAACAGCCCGAAACTCCGCCGGACGCGCCGCCACGTGTTGCCAGAAGGTCCGCGCATCGAAGCTCTCGGTGTCACGTGCCCCACGCGTCTTCAACCTCTAGCGCGCGTGAGGCCCACGCGTTTCACGCGCCGTCAACCTGCAACTCGGGTGATGCCCACGCTTTCACGCGCTTTCACGCGCGCCACATCATCGATGATGTCACATGGCCTGCCACGTCACTGCTGACGTCAGCAGTGCCACGTGTCATCATGCGACTGTGCCACGTGTCACACACTGACTTGTCCACATCAGCCGCCACGTGTCACCAATTGATGAGTGCCACGTCATCAGCCACATGTCACCACTGACACACTACCACGTCATCACCAGCTTTGCAAAATTACAGTTTTCCCCCTCGCCATTGTTTTGACTGTTCTGGACTCATCGTAAGTCGGATTTGAGCACAGTTAGAGGCGATCTTAAGGTTTTCGATCGTTACGAACGCAACGGTATATTCCGTTTTGCGTGATTCTACTCCGAACATATCAAACAAGCCAAGGAGAGCTTAAATTTGATTTGGTTCGATGGAAGATTCAGGATCCGGTGCTATGATTAAATTATCGGCGTTGAACTACTCCATATGGAAACCCCGTATGGAGGATCTGCTTAATTGCAAGGATTTGGCAGACCCGTTAGAAAACGAAGGCGAAAAGCCACTGTTAATTGTGGTAAGAGATTGAACCAAGATGCACAGAAAGACGATTGGCCAAATCAGACAGTGGATTGACCACAGTGTATTCCACCATGTTGCTCAAGAGACCAACGCCTACGAGATCTGGAAGAAGCTCGAGGATATGTATCAGGCCAAGACAGCTCGAAACAAAGCGCTTCTTGTGATGCGACTAGTCAATTTGAAGCTGAAGAATGGAGCTTCTGCAACCGAACATACCAGCGAGTTTCAGAACCTGGTGAACCA
Organism: Cornus suecica; assembly: GCA_963922005.1. NCBI lineage: Eukaryota > Viridiplantae > Streptophyta > Magnoliopsida > Cornales > Cornaceae > Cornus > Cornus suecica. Next base: position 79,130,065 of record OY998238.1, read on the forward strand.
GTTTGCATCTGTAAAGTTAAATATTGGCGATGAAACTCAGGCACTACTTTTGCTCAGTTCCTTACATCCCAATTGGGAGACACTGGTGGTTTCCCTCGGTAACTCAGCCCCCAAACTCTCTATGGCGACAGTCAAGGATGCCATATTCAGTGAAGAAGCTCGAAGAAAGGAAACCGACATGAATCAAACACATGCGTTTTTCACCGAAGGTCAAGGAAGATCTTACGGAACTGGTAGAGGCAAAAACAAAGGCATAAGTAGAGGAAGGTCCCAAAACCGCGGCCGACCCAGCAACGACAAAAATCCACAAAAAGGTAACTATGTTTGTTATCATTGTGGTATTGCAGGACATTTGAAAAAGAATTGTCGCAAACTCCAAAGGGAGAAAGGTCAAAGCAGCCACCAGCCACAGAATGAAGATGGGAACACAATGGTCACTGTTGCAGGCAATATCACTATATGCTCAGTCGATGAAGAGGTATGCCTTCATGCTGGAAGCAATGAAGCCGATTGGGTGATTGACACAGCAACATCTTATCACGCCACTCCCCACAGTGATTTATTCACCACTTACAAAGCAGGAGACTTTGGTACAGTGAGAATGGGAAATACAAGTTTCTCGAAGATCGTGGGTATCGGCGATATCCATATCATGACTTGTATTGGCTGCAGTATGGTCTTAAAAGATGTGAGACATGTGCCAGATCTGCGTCTCAATCTTATTTCCGGTACAACTTTAGACCGGGAAGGCTACGACAACTACTTCAGCAATGGCATCTGGAAGCTGACAAAAGGAGCCATGATTGTTGCCCGAGGAAAGATACACGGCACTTTATACACTACCCATGTGAAGGTGATTTCTGACAGTCTCAATGCAGTTGAAGCCGAGACTTCACCAAATTTGTGGCACAAAAGACTCGGTCACATGGGAGAGAAAGGGTTGCTTATATTATCTCGGAATAAGCTAATCACAGTATCAAAAGGTATTCATTTAAACCCTTGTGATCACTGTTTATTTGGAAAGCAACATAGAGTCTCTTTTAACTCAACTGCCAAAAGAAGATCAGAGTTGTTGAGTTTGATTCATACTGATGTTTGTAGTCCCTTAGAAGTGGATTCTTTAGGCGGTAGCAAATATTTTTTCATTTTCATTGATGATGCTTCACGTAAGGTGTGGGTATATTTTCTGAAAACAAAGGACCAAGTACTCGATTACTTCAAAGCATTCCACGCCATGGTTGAGCGGGAAACTGGAAAGAAGCTGAAATGCCTCCGATCAGACAATGGAGGCGAGTACACTTCAAATGAGTTCCGAGCATACTGCGTTGAACACGGTATTTGACATGAGAAAACGATCCCACGTACCCCGCAACATAATGGTGTAGCCGAAAGAATGAATCGGACCATTATGGACAGAGCCAGAAGTATGATTAGTATGGCTAAGTTGTCAAAGCCATTCTGGGGTGAAGCTGTTAGAGCCGTCGTTTACCTGATCAACAGATCACCATCAGTACCGCTCCAGTTCGAAGTACCGGAAAAGGTATGGACTGGAAGAGATCCCTCATATTCTCACCTGAGAGTATTTGGGTGCAAGACATTTGCACATGTATCTAAGGAGCAAAGACAGAAGCTCGATATGAAATCAACTCCATGTATCTTCATCGGATATGGAGATGAAGAATTCAGATACAGATTATGGGATCCAGAAGCGAAGAAAGTCATCAGAAACAGGGATGTTGTATTCCAAGAGAACCAGACATACAAAGACACTGAAGAAACCACAGAGTCCAGTGGTGCGAGTTCCAGTGTTACATATATCATCCCAGATCCTGCACCAGTACAGTTCATCCCCGACAATGAAGAACTGCAGGATGAAATTCTAGAAGTAGAGGAGTAACCTGAATGTGTTGAGCAGGGGGAGCCACTAACCCCTCCACCAGAAGCTATAGAACCAAAAGTAGCTCCTCCAGAGCCTCAAACAAGGAGATCTGATAGAGGCCAACCTCTGATTCCGTCGACGAGATATCCGGAGTCAGACTACATTTTGCTTACTGATGAAGGGGAGCCAGAATGCTTTCAGGAAATAACTACCCATACAGACAAAGGTAAATGGGTAGAAGTTATGCAAGAAGAGATGAGTTCCTTGCAGAAGAACCAAACTTATGATTTGGTGAGACTTCCGAAAGGCAAGAAAGCATTGAAGAACAGATGGGTGTTCAAGCTAAAGAAAGACTCAAACGAAAAGGCGATAAAGCACAAAGCCCGATTGGTTGTCAAAGGATTCCAACAGAAGAAAGGCATTGACTTTGACGAGATATTTTCACCAGTTGTGAAAATGACCTCAATTCGAGTGATACTCGGATTGACAGCTAGTCTGAATCTTAAGCTTGAACAGATGGACGTCAAGACAACATTCCTCCATGGAGATCTACAGGAGGAAATTTACATGGACCAGGCAGAAGGTTTTCATGTTATAGGGAAAGAACATATGGTGTGCAAATTGAAGAAGAGTCTCTACGGCCTCAAGCAAGCTCCGAGGCAATGGTACATCAAGTTCGACTCATTCATGGTGGGTTATGGGTACAAGAGAACTTCTGCAGATCAATGCGTCTACATTCAGAAATTCCCGGATGGTAATTTCGTTATTCTATTGCTGTATGTTGACGACATGTTGATAGTTGGACAAAATGCTAATATGATTAGCAAGCTGAAGCAAGAACTGTCCAAGTCCTTTGATATGAAGGACCTAGGCCCATCTCAGCAAATTTTGGGCATGAAGATTGTTCGTGACAGGAAAGCCAAGAAACTGTGGTTGCCACAAGAGAAGTACGTTGAACAGGTGATTGCAAAGTTCAACATGGGAAATGCCAAGCCAGTTAGTACTCCACTAGCTAATCATTTAAACCTTAGCAAGAGATCGTGTCATTCTTCTACGAAAGAAAAGGAAGAGATGAAATCAATTCCTTACTCTTCACTTGTTGGAAGCTTGATCTATGCAATGGTCTGCACCAGACCGGATATAGCTCACGATGTAGGCGTTGTGAGCAGATTTATCTCAAATCCAGGCAAAGACCATTGGGAAGCAGTCAAGTGGATTCTGAGGTACCTGAAGAGTACATCTAAACTATGCTTGTTTTATGGGGGAGCATAACCAATCTTGGAAGGCTATACAGATTCAGATATGGCCGGCGACATTGACAACAGAAAATTTACATCTGGATTTCTCTTTACTTTTGCAGGGGGAACCGTGTCATGGCAATCCAAATTACAGAAGTGTGTTGCCCTATCTACAACAAAAACAGAATACATTGCTGCAGCGGAAGCTGGAAAGGAAATGTTGTGGGTGAAACGGTTTCTCCAAGAACTGGGTATTATTCAGAAGGAATACAAAGTACATTGTGACAGTCAGAGTGCTCTGGACTTGAGCAAGAATTCAATGTACCATTCCCGTACGAAGCATATCGACATTCGCTATCACTGGATACGCGAAGTGATGGAACAACAATTACTGAAGATTGTTAAGATCCATACAGACAAGAACTCTACTGATATGTTGACTAAAGTTGTTACTCGAGATAAACTGAAGCTATGCAGAGATATAGCCCGGATAGACATCAACTAAAGCGCAGCGGGAAACGTTCTCCTCCGATTGGTATGGAAAGGGGAGAATTGTCAGTTACATTCCATACGTATGCATGCAAGTCATTGCTATGCATGCAAACTCTCTCTATTTCATCACCCATCTCCATCACACAGCCAGAGTGTCTTATCCAACCACAATCAACATCAATACAACATGCAATCATCCATGACGCATGGTTTGCCAAAGTCTTCAAAGGTTGGCGCTGCCCTACGTAGCTCAACCCACTTGGTGTGCAAGTTGTTATCTTGTTTTGTCTGATTCATTTCATTGCCTATATATATGGCAGCATGTTGTAGTTGAGAGTGTAGTAGAAAAAGGAAAAACAAAGAGTAATATATATATACAAGAGAGATATATATATGTGAGTGAGTGATACACGAGAGATAAAAAAACCTTGTGAGTTTCTGTGAATGAAAGTGTGTGTGCGGTTGAGTTGAGTCAATATCTGTTTTTGTATCCTCCTCCCAAACCACCTTGTTTTCAATCCAACCTATATTGAAAAAACTCTCAAAGTGAACGTACCCGTATTTTTTGGGGAACCACTATAATATCTTGTGTCAATTGTGTGTGTATTTGTGTTTAGAATTGGTTATCCGCACATCACGCCCCTGGCGGACATAGTCCGAGTCTTACCTGATTCGTGGGGGATCGCTTCCCATGGATTAGTTGAGGTGCGTGTAAACTGACTTGGATATCACGGTTATCAAAAAATTAAAAAAAACTACTGTAAACATTTTGAGGTCCTATAGAAGAACACACCATAGCATATGTATAATAACTGCACAAATTTTGAAGGTGTATTGAACTCCAAACATCCTACTTTAATTTACACAATCCATACATCAGATTTCACAGTTTGAAAATAATGATGAATTCTCAAATCTACAATGCTTTGCGTGTCGAAACATGGAAGGCAGCAAACCACATCCTCAGCAGCCAAACTAGGGTATCAATATCCATTTGTCAATAAAAGGTATGCTAGAATGATGCAGACCCAGAGCGACCGCCTGTGGGGTCCACATCATCCAACGGAATGAATAGTCGCCTCAGTCACTTGGGTCTGTCCTTTCCTCGCAACAACCATCACCATAAAACAAGGATCAGAAGTTACTCAAATATATATAGCTTTTATAAACTCCTTTTCGTTTCTTCTATAAACTGTTAAGCCAACTGAGCCAGCCAATGCCACCTGCGCTAGGATAGTCCACCGGTTTAATGGGGGACATTGTCATCGAGCACTCGTTTCGAGTTTTAGCCCAACCGATCCTTTTCAGCAACAGCATGAGCAACATGAGAAGCAAGGGAACCATTTATTTTTAGGCTTAGTTTTTGGCTCCGGCTGTGGCTCTGGTTCCGGCGTTGGCTGTGGCAATGGCTGCAGCGGTTTTTGCTTTGAATGTGGAGGCTCTGGAGCCACCTGTACTGAACCACCCATCTTCACTGAATACCCTTTTTCTATGTCCCCTGCCAATCTTTAATTTTTCAAAATGAGTTAGTCGTTTTATTGATAAAAAAAAAATGATATGTTGCGAATACCTACTTCTGTATCATAAAATTGATACAGTCTTATACCCTATTAGAGCTACCATGTAATGCCGACATGATTTTCAACTTCAACTCCAAGCTGCCATATGAAGTTTAACAATGAGCAGATTGTATCCATTGAGCAGATATAGATATGATCAAAAAAAAATTCTCCGGAGCACCAAAGATAAAAGATAAAATCCATGTCTACTTCAATATTTGTGAGGTAAATTGTGGGGATCAAGAAATGTAATCATGCAAATGAATTTTCTTTTACTTTTCCTTCTCAAAACTACTAAATATCGTACTATTGAAAGCAATGTATATATGTTTTCAAACAAAATTCCCTACAGACATGTATTCTATTTACCGTTAAAAAGCCAGAAAATCAGACAGTTATGTGTTTTATAGCAGTTCTAATTATGACTGATAGAAATTTATACAAGGCAACAAAATCGTGACAAAGGATGGACGAGTAATTAATATCTCCTGCAGGATGGACGTGAACATTGGCACATCTGTATATGAATTCCTCAGCAAACAGAAATCTGAACAGTGCCGTTTCCCGTAATACCAAAAGTAGTAAATGTGGTGGAGGCAATAATGATCTTATTATGACATATGAAAGCGCAATTAGGTAAATTAGTCTGCAAAAAAATTACCGATCATATTATGTGTGCTTAAAAAGATGGTTTCAGTTCGAAAGGTTGCACCGGCTAAACAAAGTTAAATATGGTCAGACTTCTATAAAAACAGCCAAAATAGTGCCCAACAATAAAACTCCACAAGTAAAGCTTTCTTTATGGACAAAGATAGAAATAACTCCACCTCTACGCAAATCCATACATTTCCACGTATACAAGTTATGTTTAAGATGCAACATCAACACGTAAAGAGAATCAAGCAAGTTATATGCACACAAGTGTGAGCACCATTAAAGCTTAGGACACATAACACATCTCCATCTGTAGATAGATAGAGATAATTCATATGTCAGAAACTGCATAATACACATTTATTGATACAGAATGTGTAAGCGCATAGTTTTCTGTTTTGTAAGTTGAAAGTTGGGAATGGAATAGCTTACATTGGAAATGCGAAAGATTTGGCACTGGTGACACTCTCATCAGAACGGTAAGAAGTGCTGGGAGCAAGAGGCAACTTTTTGCTACTTCGATCTTCCGAACTTTCCCTTACAACGTCTTTCATGGGATCAATAGATGCTTTAACTGGAACCCCACTACTTTTCCCATTATTAGTTGTTTCGCCGATTTTTGGAGTGCTAGCCGGGTAAGTAAAAAACTGACCAGATGGGAAAGCTTCTCCAGGCATAAGCTCTCCAGATCGCCAGAACGTAGGATCTTTACTAAAACTCATATTTCCCATGTGAATGCTGAACAGTGACTCATTGGAAGCTACACTCCATTCCATTGGAGATGTAGACTTCGTTCTAGCGAACACGGAGGATGGAATCCTGTATTTAGAGTCTCCAGGTCGTTCCATCACCTGGACAGGAGGGGAATTTACTGTTGACGGAATCTTTAAGCTAATTTCAGGACCGGTCAGTGCTGGAGGTACCATGGATTGCTCGAGTGTGGGAGAATGGCTTCCAGGAACATCATTTTCACCATATCTAGAAGGTAATTCCGTAGTTGAAGATGTCTTAGTTGATTCAGTATTTGGAGGCCCCATGCAATATCTAAGTACCAGTACCTACTACAATTGAGAACACAGAACATAAGTTTTATATCCAATTGTATGATTGATGATAATAAACTACAAATTGAATCTTAGCTAGTGTTGCTGTTAAGGGATATAATGTTATAGCTATGAAGATTTAGCAATGAAACAGAGATATATGCCAAATTGAACTTAAACAACCGGATGTTTATGAACTTGTTGATCAGTATATGCATGACCACATACAAGCCTACAAAAATCTACACAATCTGATCCAGCAATGTTCGGGATCAGCTCGTTCACTTGACGAGCTTAAAAATTGAGCTTGAGCTTGGCTCGTTTACTTAATGAATGGGTTCAAGCCGAGTTTCAGTGACCAGATCCCAAGTTCTTCATGAACAGCTCGGTTCATTCCTAGCTCTGTAAACAGGAATGTAACCCCTGGTGGTTAGAGATAAAAACGACTTTGATTGAAGGAACAAAAAAAAAAGGCAAATTACAACACCAATGCAACAAAGCTATGAATTGTATCCTCGTAGGAATCTGAAGACACTAAAGTTATTGTCCAGATTTCCATAATCTAGTTCACCCAAAGTATTGAACGATTTCCAGCAAGATCCAAGAGCTCTGGAGAACAGCCTTAAGATTATGAATCCATCAGATGGTGGAAGAGTTTTTTTTTTTTTTTTTTTTTTTAAGTTTATGGCCTCCGATGGAGATTGGGGGGATTACACAAATCGGGTAGCCCCATATGAGAAAGAGTAGAGTCCAACTGGAGAATCATAAGACAATCCAAGGCACTAGTGCAAAATCTCAGGTAATAGTGCCCTCCTGATGCTTTTTTTCCCCCTTCAAACAATAATTTCTCCTTCATGGTTCTTGTCTCTGTAATTGGGAAGGATTCCCTCCATAACGAACGGATAGAAGGCCTCATGAATTTTAGCGAAAAACCTAGAAACGTAAAATCCACGAAAGGGAACCCAATCCATCATAAAATAAGGAAGAAATAAAACCCTTGTACTTGACATAAGAATTGTAGTGCTACACAAACAGATATAGTTGCTGTGATGCCTGAGTTTTATGCTACAAACTCCGTTGTCGTGCGCCTCAAACTTTACTGCTTTTCTGAATTCACAAGTTGCTATCCCTAAAAGCACCTAGGACCTTTTTTCCCCAAAATTTATAGGAGTATATTAGTTACTTAGAGGAGCAAGACACGATCAGTAGTGGCTTGGTCCAGCATAGAAGCAAGCAGGATACAAGGTTGTGGCTCATGGGGTATGTGCACTCATGTGGGTTATGGTCCTAGGCGACTTCAATTTGGCAATCAAGTATCCATTAATAGTGCACAAAACCTGGTTCAAAATGATAGAATGAAGCATATTGAGATTGTCAGGCTTTTCATCAAGGAAAAACTGAAAAATGGAGTGATTCGTATGGCCTTCGTGAAGCCAGAAGACGAACTAGCAAATGAATTCGCAAAGGGTTTGGATTGTAATTCCTTCCACAATAGCAAGCAAGTTGGGAATGAGAGATATCTGTGCACTAACTTAAGAGGCAGTGTTGGAATATGTGGGCATAATTAAAGGTTGAGCCAAATTAATGAACTTTTACCATTTGGGTATATTGTAGTAAGTTATTTTCTGACCAATGTAAATACATGGGTGTAGAGATACATCGAAACAGTGGAATTCTTAGAAACCATAACAAACTTAAAACTTCTATTTTTGTTGCTAAATTTTTTTTATCAGTGCATGAGCCAAGCTATACCTGTGATCAACTCTTCACCAACTTGTAGAGCTACATAAGAGGAAGTTCTATTGATGCCACATTCTGGAGTGCCTGGTGACAGAGGACAATTATTCCAAGTACCAAGAGTTCACAAAGGGGTGAAACAAGCCCAAAATTTTGTGAACAATAAATCGTTAAACAGGTTATTCAGTTTGTTTTATGAAAACATTAAACTCATCCTATAATTCCAAGTAACCAATTAGTTATAAATCCAGAAAATTGGATGGATTAAATTCTGGCTACATTCAACACCCTATCTGGATATCGACTCGAAGCCCCCCAAATCTTGTCCCAAAAGATTTTGAAGCCTTGTAAAATGTGTTGACGCCTATTAATATCAACTCGATTAACTTTATCTATTTTAATTCTTTGGTCCACTTGGTCAAAACAGTTGATCATGAATCTATGCAATGTTAGTGTAGTAATCTTTTATCAAAGTCTTCAATCAGATTTCTCAAGCAGACAGACATAGTACATCCAGACTAACCTAAACTTGAATGAAACAACTCGACCAATACAATAAATGTTTTGCACACGAGAACTCACAATGCAGTGATTCCTAACATCAATCTGCCAATTTTCTCTTGAAAGCAAATTCCTCGTCTTCCTAGACTTTTTCAATAAAACTTAACTAGTACATCAATATTTAGATGGACGTATAAGCTCCATTGTGTTTGTAACCAACCATTGAATGATCAACCAAGAAAAAATTAACTTGCATCCAAAATGAAGATAATTAATGACGATGCAGAAAGAATGCTTCAGAGGGAAAAAGGACACCGGGGATAGCTTTAATCGAGGTGCGAGTCATGGATGGAAAGGCCACTACAGTGAGTAGAAATAGCATAATGTAAAATAGTCAGGCTAACCAAACAGCAAATTTCTTCCAGAGGTAATTTCTTATGGTTGTGATTAAGCTCAACCTGGCAAAAGCTTGATCAAGACTAGAAAATTGGAGAAAATAAATAAATAATGATTTTTGTTCACTTGTACTTGTTTCTAGTTACCAATGCATACATGTCAATACAACACGTTCTAAGAAGCTATACCGCGAAGTAACAAGCCTCGAGTCATGGAACAACAACCATATTTGTAATGTCCCGCGTTTCCTTTCTCCTTTCTAGAACTCTTTTCCATTTGTCAAAGGTTTGTGACGTCACTTATTCATAACATGTTGTGTATTCTTGGTACGTGTTGATTTTTCACGTTTATGTTTCGGGCTTAGCGGGACAACTTCATGGACTTTCATTTCTGGCTTCGTGGGTTTGTTTTTCATTGGCGACTACGTGGGTTTGTTGCAACGTTTTCTCGTTGGTGCTTCAGCGATCGTGCTCCATACCCGAACGTGTTACTTTATTTTATTGTCAACGTTGCGGTGTAGCACTTATGTGTTTATGTTTATCTTTCGAACTTTTGTGAGTGAGGGGTATTTTCAGTATTTCACTTGTGTGTGAGTTGGTGAGGAAGTATGAGAGTCTTCCTCAGTGTTTCGATGTGTTCCAGATTGTTTCGGAGTCTTCCGATGTCATCTTAGGGCCTTTGGCCCTTCCTTTCACCTTACTGATTCAGGGGTTACCGAGTACTCAAGATTTGTTTTACCGAGTACTCGAGATTGTCTGTAGATTTGTATATAAACCGGTTTTGACCTAAAAATATTTCATTTTCATTCTATCTTTTCCCCAATTCGGGATTTCTCTCTCTCCCATTCATTTCTCTTCATCTTTGCCTTATATCATCACTTGGGGCTTGGAATTTGATGATGGTTCCAACATGAAAGTTGTTCATGGTGTTCTCCTCTTCAATTTGAGCCATAGATGGGTAAGTGTTCTTCCCTCTTTATGGGTTTCTCTTTTAAACCCTAGTTTTGGTTTTTTCTTGATGAACCACCTTTTGATTCTTGATTTCCTCTTGTATTGGGTCTTGATTCATTGTTATGAGGCAATGGTGAAGATTTCCACTGATTGGTTCATTTGATTTTGGTGTTGAGTGGAAGCTAGGGTTTCATTGGCCTTGCTTTGTGATTTTGCTTGGTTCTCCACTTGAGGTAGGGGAAATTTCTATTCTCTCTCATCCTTTGGTACGTGAGTGTGCGATTTTCATTATAGGGTTTCCTAACCCTAGATGTGTATGTGAAAGTGTATACTTGAAAATGTGAAATTAGGGTTTATATGAGTTTATGTGATATAACCCATGTTTAAAGTATACTTTATGATTATATTGATAGGACTATGATGTATGCTAGTTAGATTATAGTTCTTGGGATTTTGATATAAAAAGTATGCTTGTATGCATATATATATATATATATATATATGTATATGGGTATGGTGGAGTATGTGTATAAGTATAAGTATACATATGTGTTTAGGCGCTAATGATGTAGCCTTGATAGTGTGATTAGGCTAGCTCCCTTGGTTAGTGAGTTAGAGTGTGTAATTATGTGATTTGTGTAACGAGGCATCTCAACATAAAACGACTATCTAGTTCCCTTATTCTTAGATTACGTTACTATCTTGGAGTTAGATATTATGTTGAGATGTGATTGTGGAAACTTGCTTTAATTGAACTAAGAATATGTTAAAAGAAATGAAATTGTTATCCTTGTGAATTAAATGAAACTTTATTGGTTTAGAACATGAATTGTGCATGAGAAAGTATCCTTGTGAATTATTGTTTTACTATGATTTAAAAGCATGTTAAAGGATTGGTGGCATTCATGTTGGCATTCTTGAGAATATTTTTCTTAAATATGATGAAACGCATATTTGTGTTGATGCATGGTTCATTTGAGACACATTTGCATATTGAGTACACATTTTGCGTTATAATTAAATTGGTGTCGGTTTATGGCCGGTCGTGTAACCATGTGTGTGTAGATTTGTGTCGGATCGTTGCAACAAACTGGCCAGGTGGTGTTTCTCGCTTCCAGTCGGACTAGTCTCCAAGAAATAGAGACGATGAGTGAGGACTTGTTCCAAAGCTCTACCCCCTTTTCACGGACTGTGTTTCGTATTTTCAATCTTCCTTATTGAGTGTATACATTCTCTCAAGTGAATGATTTAGGTGACACTTTATATTCGTTTACCCTTAGTGTATAGGGTTTGTATTGACACCGTGTTGTCATTGATTTTGGGCATTAACATGAGTATTGACACGCATAACTAGATGACATTGTAGAATCACATGTAAGTCATGTATTATTTAATATGATTATAGAACATGCTTAGTATGGATTTTTATACTTTGATTCATATGTCAATATAATTCTCAAATGAAATTGGATTATGTAAATGTGATTTACATGCCTTACCTTTATTTTATAATGAAGTGTGAATTCTTATACTTGTGGTTATGTATTTGTATACCCCTATGTGGTTATGCGGGTTAGTGTTGTGGCCTTCTTTTGATAAGTTAAAGTCGGTGATGGAATATAGAGTCAACTATGAGTTGAGGCCTTAGAGAAGGCAAGTGTTAGTTTTGTGATCTTGGTTGGTTATGTAATAGTGACCATTGACGTTTCTTTCACACCTTGAGGAATGTATCACCCATCGTGCTTTTGAGGTTTTGGGTTGAGTTAGACGAGGTTACGATTGAACCTAGTCGATTGTGTGGTAACTGATAAGTTCACAAAATCACTATTTTAAATGTCAAAAATAAATCTTTAATTCACCATTTTATTGCATAAATGTTCTTTATATATCTTTTTATTTCTTATAGGTTTGAATTGGAAAAGATGAAGAAAATATATTAAAGTGAAGAAAGGAATGCACATGGATGGAAGAAAGAATATAATGCACATGGATGAAAGATGAAGAATATAATGCACATGAAGAAAGAAGAAAATGACTTGGAAAGCATCAATATTCAAAGAAAAAGAAAAGAAAAGTAGATCTAACTTCACTTTACAAGATGTCATTATATTCCAATTTTCTCTATAAATAGGAGAGTAGTTGGAAATTGTAAAGAGTTAGATGGTAGAGAGTGAGAAATTGTAGAGAGAATTTAGTCTTGTATCAAGTTTTTATTTTGTTGTAATCTTTTTCTTAGTTAATGAAAATTTCTTCTATCATCATGTTTTATTTCTATATCATGATGCTAGCTTAAACATCTTCTCAAGGGAGTGATGAAGCCACCTTGGGTAAGATATACATAATTTTATTTTATTTCTTATTGTTCAATTCTCTTCCCGAAATAATTCTTTCAAGTGACAAAACCTACAATAGAGGTTGAAAATAGAGGAAGGATTCTCCGTGATTACCAATCAATGGAAATACGGGGAATGCCTACCACTATTTATATTTATTTATTTTTAAACCAAAACATTAGAGGGAGGATTTTCCGTGATTACCAATTAATGGAAATACGGGGAATGCCTACCAATATCTATGTTTATGTTTAATAGGTTGGAGGATAATTTGCAATAGAAATATATAATATTATTTATATAGACCCGGGTGGTGGATTATCTTCCCTTGAGATTTCTTCCATCATTTGATAATTATCTAGTTATTTTAGTTTACTATTCAAAAATTCAAGAATTGTTTTAACTAATTTCTTTTTATCTCGAAAAATATAGTTTTGGATCCTAGTCTCAAACCGATTTCTAAGTTAAGAGTGGTTCGACCCTACTTATTGCTATACTATTTTAAGTAAAGTATTTGTAGGTATTATAAATTTTGTTGACCGGAGTTTGGTGAAGCAACGACAAAAGAAACATCAATTCACCAACCGTCAAATGGCGCTGTTGCCGCTTCAACATTGAATTCGGAGTCAAAGATTCGAGACTACAAGTTTTCGGGAACCCACCCGAACTTTCTATCTCTCCTTTATTTTAATTTTTCTCTATTGTGTGATTTTTGTTAATTTTCGAAAAAAAAAAAAAAACTGCAGTAGGCTCCAACAGTGAGTAACTTCCATTTCTTTTAATTTTTCTCTATTTAGTGGTGTCCTAGTTAATTAAAAAAAAAAATACTGTTAGTAATTTTTTTAAATCACAGTTTCTCTATTAGGTACTTCTAGGTTTGGTTTGAAAAAAAAAAAAAAAAAAAAATTTATATGAAACTGCCGTAGACAGTGTATACTAGTAAGGTCTCATTTGAGTTTTTTTTTTTTTTTTTTTTTTTTTTTTAAATATAAAAAAATAAATAAAAATCTGCAGTATTCCAGCACTGTAAGGTTCTTAAAAAAAAAAAAAAAAAAAAAAAGTGTGACGTACAGATCACTCATTCGTATACAAATTTGTTACTTGTTACTTTATTTTGTTATGTTCATTTTTTTTTCCTCCATGCTGTATTTTATTCATTTTTTGTCATAATTAGTTATTTACTAATTTATTATTATTAATTTTTTTTTTTTTTTTCAGGAGGTACTGTACCGGTTCGTCAGCCAGGTTCCATATCTCTAAACCCTTGTTATTTTTTTTATTTATTTATTTTTTCCTAGATTAGACAAATTTTGCATGCGAATTCTAGGATAGAATAACATTAGAAATTACCCTAAGTTCCCATCCTTTGTATTTAGTTTATTTCTATTTTATTTATTTTTAGTTTTAGTTTTTCTAGACACAAATTTTGCATGCGAATTTTAGGATAGAATAACATTAGAAATTTCCCTAAGCTCCCGTTTTTTAATTTTTTTATTTCTTTTTCTCTTGTGTGTGCATATTTTAATTAACATTTTGCATAAGATACTTAAGGGCAAAAATTCTCACAAGATACGGTCGGGATTTCATCACCCGTTTCCGTGGCCCACAAATCACAAAAATCCTTGCATTTGTTAAACCATGAGCCTTATTTTAAAATTCATTAGCAATAATCCAATTTAGGGTTACGAGCTCATAGGCCCTCTAGGAAGGAAGCGGTTGGTAATCACTCCAGTGAGTCATTATCAAATTGATAAACGGTAGGAAATTCTGTCTAGGAGTGTGGCTGACGCGCCATTAAACAGGCCACGTGCCTCGCCACACTTTCCTGGGAACTACTCCGTTGTTAGTTTGATGATCCTTAACTGGTAATCTATCGACTTAATCTGAAATAGAGTAGGAACTGTCTAATTAGGAGAGAATTAATTTGGACATCATCCTATTAATTCTCTACAAGATTAGATTTAAAAATTCATCACCCTTGAATTTAAGCTCAAGATAACAAAGCCAAAAATTTTGTGTGATTTGCCCATCATCTAGTTTTTTTTTTAGGTTTCTTTTTGTTTATGCCCCAGTGGTTACGAGTTAACAAGCGTTTAGTTAGGTTTCCTAGTGATCTCTCACTCTTTGATTTAGAAGAAAAATCAACTACCTTGTTAAATCTGTCAACCACCAATAATTCATCAATGGCTGCACCGAGAACTCTTAATGAATACTTTGCCCCAATCACAGCCAACCCACCCAATTGCATTGTTCTACCTGAGAATGATGCACCCCAGTTTGAGATTAGACCCGCCACAATCAATATGTTGCCAAAATTTCATGGACTTGAAAGCGAACAACCCTATATCCATTTAGGGAAGTTTTTAACAATATGCAACACATTCAAAAATCAAAATTTGAATGAAGAGGGTGTCAAACTGCGTCTTTTCCCCCTATCCTTAGAAAATAGAGCTGCATCATGGCTAAACTCCATTCCACCCGACTCCATTCGATCATGGGATGAACTTGCAAGGAAATTCATGAGTAAGTTTTATCCCATGCAAAAGACCGAATCAATGAGAGATGCCATTAGTACTTTTAGAGGAAAAATTGAGGAACAATTCCATCAAACTTGGGACCGATTTCATGACTTGCTACTCAAATGCCCACACCATGGCTTTGATAAAGCACAACTAGTTCATTTCTTCTATAAGGGACTTTCACCTAAGAACCGAACCATGATTGAGTCAATGCACCAAGGAAAGTTCAATGCCCAAACCCCTGACCAAGCATATATATTTTTGAAGGAACTAGCTGAAAATGCCCAAAATTGGAATTGGAACCAAAATGATAATGAATTTTCTAGGAATGATCAAATGAATAGAACATCTGGTTTTTATGACATCAAACCTGAAAATGAGTTAAAGTCTGTGATGAAAAGTCTTGCTGAGGGAGTGAAAGACTTAGGTAAAAAGTTTGATGCATTTGCCCTAATATCTACCCCTGCACAATGCAATGTTTGTTCTGGTTTATCCCATCCAACAGAGGAATGTCCGATCTCTTGTACATCTGAACCTTCGGATGCGCAAGTTTGTGCTTTCAATACCTTTAGGAGACCATTGCCTAATACATTTAGCCAAAGTTACCATCCTGATACTAGAAACCACCCTAATTTTTCATGGAGGCAAAATTTACCTCCACAAAACTTAAGTGGTCAGTCTGGTTTTCAAGGTAACTCCAATAGGCAACCTCAAACTCAAGGACCAATAATTCCTCAAAATCAATTCCCTAGGAATAACCAGTTCAATCCAAGCCGAGATTTAGCAGTTGATCCCATGAACAACTATCTTGCTCCTGTCCCACTGGTCAATAATACTTCCAATTATGAGGACACTTTGAAAATGCTTGCCCTTAATCTTGATCAATCCAATAAGTATTCCAATCAGAGATTTCAAAAGTTAGAAAATAACTTTGATCTCTTGACTCAAAATCAACTGCAATTTCAGCAGTCTCTCCAAAATCAGTTGAGTCAACTCACTGCAGCTCTGTCTGAAAGACAAAGGGGTACATTGCCTAGCCAACCCGAAATCAATCCAAAAAGACAAGGAGTTAATCTTGTAGGGACTCCTTCCACTTCTGACCAATCAAATGCCAATGTAAATTCCATCATTACCCTCAGGTCAGGAAACAAAATTGATAATAAGGTTGAGCCACCCATCAGTGATGAAATTGAACCATCCAAATCTCTTCCACCCAATTCCCAAAAATCCAAAAAGGACCAAGGTCCTAAGCTTGATGAGATCATTCCAAAGCTGTTTATTCCACGTGCACCTTTTCCCTCTAGACTAGTCAACAATAAGAAGGATTCTCAATACAGTGAAATCTTAGAGATTTTTCAAAATCTCCAGATTAACATTCCATTTCTCACTGCTATTAAGCAAATTCCTTCTTATGCAAAATTCATTAAAGACTTAGTCAAGAGGAAAACCAATATCCCTAAGGAAGCCTTCATAGCCCAACATTGTTCCTCCTTCCTACAAAATCAAGCTGTGGTTAAACACAAAGACCCTGGTAGTCCAACTATCACTTGTAGGATAGGAGAAAATTTTGAAGGTCAAGCTTTATTGGACCTTGGTGCCAGTGTCAATGTGTTACCGTATTCAGTCTACTTGGATTTGGGATTGACTGATTTGAAGAAAAATGATGTTAGAATTCAGTTAGCTGACCGATCCATCAAAATTCCAAGGGGTATCATTGAGGATGTGATAGTAAAAGTTAATGATTTTTATTACCCCGTAGACTTTATTGTGCTAGACACTCAACCAACCCAAGGTAAACAAATTCCAATCATTTTAGGTCGACCATTTTTAGCCACAGCCAATGCATTGATCAATTGTAGAAATGGTAGCATGACCTTAACCTTTGGGAACATGAAAGTGGAAGTCAATGTGTTCAATTTGATGAAACAACCCATTGAATCAGAGTCTGTTGAAGATGTTTGTCTCATTGATTCATTGACCAACCACACCTTTAACCACTCATATCCTGAGGATCCACTCCAGCATTGTCTAGCCCATTTTGATGATAATTTGGACGAAGCTAATAACATTAGCCAAGTAAATGATTTGCTAGACTCTGCCCCACCATTTGAAGCACCCAAGTATAAATCCAAGTTTGAATCATTGTCCTTGCCAGTTAACACTGAATCTGAAAATACAAAGAAACCACCTAATATTGAATTAAAGCCTTTACCCGAGACTTTAAAATATTCGTATCTTGGTGAATCTGAGACTTTTCCAGTGGTAATATCTTCTGAGTTAACTGAGCAACAAGAGTCCCAATTAATTGAGGTTCTTAAGACAAATAGGGAAGCCATAGCATGGTCCATTGATGATATCAAGGGCATTAATCCTCTAGTGGTGCAACATCGCATTCACTTAGAAGATAATGCGAAAACCTGTAGACAAACTCAAAGGAGACTTAACCCCAATATGAAAGAAGTTGTCCGCGGAGAAGTTATCAAACTTCTTGACGCTGATATCATCTACCCGATTTCTGATAGTCAATGGGTGAGTCCAATCCAGGTAGTTCCTAAAAAGTCTGGCATCACTGTTGTGTCCAATGCCCATAATGAGCTTGTTCCTACTCGCATTCAAACTGGATGGCGAGTTTGCATAGACTACTGGAAACTGAATAGCGTGACTAGAAAAGACCATTTTCCACTTCCTTTTATCGACCAAATGTTAGAAAGATTAGCTGGTCAGGCCTTCTATTGCTTTTTAGATGGTTATTCTGGTTACAATCAAATTCCTGTCCACCCTGATGACCAAGACAAAACTACTTTCACCTGTCCATTCGGTACATTCGCCTATCGTCGCATGCCATTCGGCTTGTGTAATGCACCAGCTACATTTCAGCGATGTATGATGAGTATATTTAGTGACATGGTTGAAAAGTTTCTAGAAATCTTCATGGATGACTTCTCTGTCTTTGGGTCATCATTTGAGCAATGTCTAGACCATCTTTCTCTCGTACTTCAACGTTGTCGTGACAATAACTTGGTACTTAACTGGGAAAAGTGTCATTTCATGGTCCAAAAGGGAATTGTCCTAGGTCATAATATCTCCAGTGCAGGAATTGAGGTAGACAAAGCAAAAATTGATCTAATCTCCAATCTACCTATCCCCAAATCTGTTCGAGATATCAGAGCATTCCTAGGTCATGCCGGTTTCTACAGGCGTTTCATCAAAGATTTCAGTAAGATAGCTAGACCTTTGACCCATCTTCTAGCTAAAGATGCACAATTTGAGTTTACTGATGCCTGTAAGTCCGCCTTTGAGTACTTAAAGTCATCACTCACTACTGCACCTATCATTCGCTCACCTGATTGGAACTTGCCTTTTGAAATTATGTGTGATGCGTCTGATTATGCAGTAGGTGTTGTTTTAGGCCAAAAAGTGGATAAAGCACGACATGTCATATACTATGCTAGCAAAACCTTAAATGATGCCCAAATCAACTACTCAACCACTGAGAAAGAATTGCTAGCAGTCGTGTTCTCCTTTGAGAAGTTTAGATCTTATTTGGTTGGATCTAAGGTCATCATATATACAGATCATGCAGCGTTAAGACATCTTTTGTCCAAATCTGATGCAAAACCTAGGTTGACACGCTGGATCTTACTCCTTCAAGAATTTGACCTTGAGATTCGAGATAAGAAAGGTTCCGAGAATGTAGTCGCTGATCATTTGTCCCGTCTTGTTATTGAATCCACTAGTGACTCCATTCCCATTTCTGATTATTTTCCTGATGAACAATTATTTGAAATATCTCATGCACCATGGTATGCAGATATTGTCAATTATATTGTGACTAGTCAAATTCCTTCCAACTGGTCCAAACAAGAGAAAGATAAATTTTTGGCCAAGGCTAAGGAATATTTCTGGGATGACCCCTACTTGTTTAAATATTGTCCAGATCAGATCATTCGTAGGTGTGTTCCCGAGGTAGATCAAAAGTCTGTCATTTTCTTCTGTCATGACCAGGCATGTGGTGGCCATTTCAGTTCCAAACGAACAGCTGCAAAAATCTTGCAATCAGGATTCTATTGGCCAACCATTTTCAAAGACACCCACACATACTGTCTAGCTTGTCATAGATGTCAATTGCTAGGTAAGATTACCAAAAGAAACGAATGGCCTCAACAATCGATTCTCGTCGTTGAAATCTTTGACGTATGGGGTATTGATTTCATGGGACCATTTCCATCCTCGTTTGGCAATCTCTACATCCTTTTAGCAGTTGATTATGTGTCAAAATGGGTAGAAGCTTTAGCCACCAAAACAGCTGACCATAGAGTTGTGGTGCGTTTTTTCAAAGACCAGGTTTTGCCTCGGTTTGGAACACCTCGAGCCATAATCAGTGACAATGGTTCACATTTTTGCAACAAAGTCTTTGGAAAGTTGTTGTCCAAATATGGAATCAATCACAAAGTGGCCCTATCATATCACCCTCAAACCAATGGTCAAGCTGAGGTATCTAATAGGGAGATTAAACAGATCTTAGAGAAAACAGTTAACCCCACAAGGAAGGACTGGAGTCTTCGTCTCCAGGATGCTTTATGGGCATACCGTACTGCTTACAAGACCCCTATAGGAATGTCCCCATATCGATTAGTCTATGGCAAAGCATGTCACTTGCCTGTTGAACTCGAACACCGTGCTTATTGGGCCATCAAGGCCATGAACTTTGACTATGATAAAGCCGGTCAACGTAGGACCCTTCAACTTGATGAGTTAGAAGAAATCAGAAATGATGCCTATGAGAGTTCAAGAATTTATAAAGCCAAGACTAAGTTGGAACATGACAAACACATTCTCAAAAAGGAGTTTTTCATAGGACAAAAGGTTCTTTTGTATAACTCTCGTCTTCAATTGTTTCCTGGGAAGTTAAAGTCACGTTGGTCAGGCCCGTACTATGTCCATCACATTTCTAGTCATGGTGCCATTGAGTTACAAGACCCTAAGAATGGACAGTTGTTTAAAGTTAATGCTCATCGTCTAAAGCCTTTCCTAGAACTTGAAACTTCTGAAAATGAGGAAATTTTCCTCATTGATCCGATTTATTCGGACTGATCTGTTTAGGGGTAGCACATCTATTGAGTCTTGCTGAAGACGTTAAACTTAGCGCTACTGGGAGGCAACCCAGTCAGTTGTGTAAATTTTTCTATCAATTTTATTTTTTTCACTCTATTTGGATATGTTTAGATTTTGTTTGGGAGTAAAGTCTGTCATAATATTTTCAATCACTTGACTTTTCTTTTGCCAAGAATCTTTGCAGGGACTATACTCCAAAAACACCACCTCAATTGCGGTAATTTGTTCCAATTTGTCTCTTAGACGTATTTTTAAACACTAGGGACAGTGTTATTTTTGTTTGGGGGTGGATATCTATTTAATCAAAATAGAATTTCATTATTAAAAAATTAAAAAAATAAAAATTAAAAAATATATATATTTTGAAAATTTGATTTCGTTTGGAAAAGTTTTTTGTTTTTATACATGAGTGTTTTGCATTATAAGTTGATTAAGTTTATGTTTATGATATATCCGTAGTATGTGATGCGATATTCCCGCTCATGAGAGTAATGATTAGATTGAGTTAGTGAAATGATGTGATTTTACATAGGTAAATAAATTAGTGAAATTGAAACCGAAAAGGACAACTTTGACCTATAAGCACATGCACACATTCACTATGGGAAAAACAATTGATCTTTGACTATGAAGTTGAAAAATTAGCTTTGCCGCTATAAAAGGGGAGAAGGGGAGATTGAATGGAGAAATTTAAAAAAATATATATATATATTTTCAAAGAAATGCAAAAAGTAGTTCTTCGATCTGAGTAACCGGACCTTGGTATCACCAATATCATTGTTCGCGTAAAAAGGGGAGAAAACTAATGAGCATAAATCCCATGGAAGAAGTTCGGGCCCAGTTGGTCGGGACTAAAAGTCCTCGCTGGAAAGTCCGGAGCTTATAAATACAAAAAGGGATGGAAGTGAAATGATGGAAATAATGAGTTTTTACGAAAAATATGGCAAAGTTTGATCAATGAAGTAGAAGAAGAGAGATTGACATACCATAGTAGAATGTTCACAAAAACACGGAAGGTTGTCTAGATTAGGAGTAGAAAGTAACGAAATTATTTACTTCAGTGGGGATCATTCATATCATTAGCTTGAGATAGTTATTGTTCGGTAGTGAGTTGTAGTATTTGTATTCATATTATCTTATATATTGTATCATGGCTTGATTAATGAATATGTGAATGCATGAATGCATGAAAATGAAGAATGAAAAAGTTGTGGGTAATATATCCAACCCTCACGAGGCTATTGCTCGTCCACTGGGGTAACCTAGGGGTTTAAGGCCTTATTGCATATGGTAAATGCAATTGAAAACAGCCTGCGAAAGTGGCACATCTTTAGTTAAAATTAATAAGAGTCTAATTTTGCGAACTAATCTATTTTACCCTTATTTGCTAGAGGACTAGCAAGAGCTTGTTTGGGGGTAATTTGATAAGTTCACAAAATCACTATTTTAAATGTCAAAAATAAATCTTTAATTCACCATTTTATTGCATAAATGTTCTTTATATATCTTTTTATTTCTTATAGGTTTGAATTGGAAAAGATAAAGAAAATATATTAAAGTGAAGAAAGGAATGCACATGGATGGAAGAAAGAATATAATGCACATGAAGAAAGAAGAAAATGACTTGGAAAGCATCAATATTCAAAGAAAAAGAAAAGAAAAGTAGATCTAACTTCACTTTACAAGATGTCATTATATTCCAATTTTCTCTATAAATAGGAGAGTAGTTGGAAATTGTAAAGAGTTAGATGGTAGAGAGTGAGAAATTGTAGAGAGAATTTAGTCTTGTATCAAGTTTTTATTTTGTTGTAATCTTTTTCTTAGTTAATGAAAATTTCTTCTATCATCATGTTTTATTTCTATATCATGATGCTAGCTTAAACATCTTCTCAAGGGAGTGATGAAGCCACCTTGGGTAAGATATACATAATTTTATTTTATTTCTTATTGTTCAATTCTCTTCCCGAAATAATTCTTTCAAGTGACAAAACCTACAATAGAGGTTGAAAATAGAGGAAGGATTCTCCGTGATTACCAATCAATGGAAATACGGGGAATGCCTACCACTATTTATATTTATTTATTTTTAAACCAAAACATTAGAGGGAGGATTTTCCGTGATTACCAATTAATGGAAATACGGGGAATGCCTACCAATATCTATGTTTATGTTTAATAGGTTGGAGGATAATTTGCAATAGAAATATATAATATTATTTATATAGACCCGGGTGGTGGATTATCTTCCCTTGAGATTTCTTCCATCATTTGATAATTATCTAGTTATTTTAGTTTACTATTCAAAAATTCAAGAATTGTTTTAACTAATTTCTTTTTATCTCGAAAAATATAGTTTTGGATCCTAGTCTCAAACCGATTTCTAAGTTAAGAGTGGTTCGACCCTACTTATTGCTATACTATTTTAAGTAAAGTATTTGTAGGTATTATAAATTTTGTTGACCGGAGTTTGGTGAAGCAACGACAAAAGAAACATCAATTCACCAACCGTCAATAACGGTCTTGATCCCGTTAATGATTTAAGTGATGTGGTATCACATGTGAAATTGAGGTTTGAAGGGGTCGGGCGAGGTCTTGATTGAAACTAGTTAGTCCCATAGTAACGACCACTAGGTTCCTTTTAGTGATCTTAAGGATCGGGGTGTTCTTGGAGTTGTCCTGGTCGTCTTAGGTTGTTGAGACGAGTTTGATGATTTTGAGAGTTGAATTGAGTTCACGGTTGGAGATAGTGTTGCTAGATTATCTTTCCCCGCTTCCGTTGGAGTGTTGTCATTTTTGAACTCCATTCTTCTTTCCTCGTTCTCCGTGATCCATTTCGGATGTTGAACCATTCCGTATGTTGTTTTAGGTGTTCCGATGTATCTGGGGTTAGTTCGGGGTCGTCTGGTGTTGTTCTGAGGCCTTCGAACTCCTTTTGAGCTTTTTTGGGTTTTGGGTTCTCGAGTACTCGAGGTCATGGTGCACTGATGGCGTGCCTTTCCCTTTGTTTCATGCGCCATGGTTTACGCCTTGGCGCAGATCTTCGAGAACTCGAGATATCCCATCTCGAGTACTCGACTTCTGGGTATGCCGAGTACTCGAAATGTTTTTACCGAGTACTCGGGGTGTTGTAGTTTTGCAGCTTTGTTTTTTGTGCTTCGTTCATTCTTCTATGCATCTCTTTCACTTTCCTTTGTACATTAACACATGTTTATAACATATATGTCGCTTCTTGAGTCATTGGTTGTGGCGTGGTGCCAAACATTTCCCTTGTTTTGTCATTTGTCTTCTTGGGTTGGAAACGGACGGTTGTGTTTCATGGATCCGATGTGTTACTCTTCCTTCATCATCCTCTTGGACGTTATAAGAATCCTTAAGTTGTTGTTTTAGTTGGTTTAAAAGTGTGTTCTCTCGGTATGATTGTTTCATACCTTCTTTTAATTCTGGGTCTTGGGTATGAGATATGTTGTTCAGTTTACACGTAGTTTTGCCTTTCCTCTTCTTCTTGGTTGCTTGGTGTCTCCATCTAGGTGTTCTAGGTTCTTGCACATGTTAGGGACATGGATACCGAACGGATTGGCTCGAGCATTAAAACATTTTCTTAAAAACTATTGAATCTTTAGGATTCATTTTTTATGACTTTTACTCTTGGCCATCTGTTTTGTCCGGGTGCTTTCCTAATCACGGGTGGGTGTCATTAACCTTAACATTTTTGTTTCGGTTATCCGTTGTTTAGCATTGGGACCTCTTTCCCCTTGCTTTATTTCTCGGCCCTTATGTGGTCTTTCCATAAGAGTAGTGTCTATGTGTTCTCCGTGGTTTGATCAATTAGCTT
Source organism: Cornus suecica (assembly GCA_963922005.1). Lineage (NCBI taxonomy): Eukaryota > Viridiplantae > Streptophyta > Magnoliopsida > Cornales > Cornaceae > Cornus > Cornus suecica. Next base: position 79,154,313 of record OY998238.1, read on the forward strand.
TCCTCATCTATAATGAGAGCGTTGATGATTTAGTTGGCCTCATCGCATATAATATTACGAGGCTGATGTGGTGACATGATCAGTGGTATTGATGTGAGAGTTGACCTCTTGAGGATGGATTGACGGTTCATATATATATATTTGTGTATATACTTTGACGATGGTTATGTTAGTACACAAATTTTTGAGTGTTTCCCCTCCTATGTTCTAGGGGAGTAGGTTATGAGCTTTCCTTGGTGTCGGTTATGGATGTTCCTTCCTATGGATATTGGAAGTGATCTTGATTCTTTTATAATCCTCTGTTTAGCATTGTGATCATTAGAGTGATTGGTTATGTAGGACTAGGGTATTGTGTACTTGGTGTACGTTATATGAGTGGTGTAGACTACTGGCATTGGATTGATATATATGAGTCATAGTGATCTCTTGTGTGGTCCATACTACGTGACTTGTTTGCTTATTTATCTCTCTATATATACATATATATATATATGGTGTACGTTTGCCATGTGATATTATGTTATGGTTTCATTATGTGTTAGTTGCCCTGTCTGTTGATGCATGGTAGGGGAGTAGAGGGATGTGTTTCAGGGGTCTTGTATTGGCATGAGTGTCATGTGGGACGACGGACCGACCTCGGGTAAATGCATGTACACAGGTTGGTTATCACTACTTGGATGGTCGGGGGATGTGGCAGTTTAGGGTTTCTCCTATTGGGTCATCGTGCTCACCCATTTCCCCCTTCCCCAATTACAGGTTCCAGGTTCTTCTTGCAGGTTAGCTTGCGGCGCCGGTGCTGTTGCGGGACTGGGACGTTTATGCATAGTGTTGTATCTTTTAGCTTTCCTTTGTTTGTCCCCTTGTTTTGGGACTGTTATTATATTTCTGGGGAGCCAGTCTGTTGGCATATCCCTTCCTTGTATTTGGCATCCTTGCATCGTTGTAGTCTTGTAGAGATGTATTCTTTCGGCGCCTCAATGTGCCTTATGTATCATTTGGTTTTAGCTTCCGCTTAGTTGTATGGAATCATTGTTGTTAGCATAATTCCATTCACTTTATTGATGTTGATGTTCTTAGTTGGTCGCTCATTGTATGGATCACACTCATGAGTCCTCGGATGTCCCGGTTCGGGAGTCTTAGGATTTTAGGGGCGTGACGATATCTTCATAATGTTCTCTCCTTACTTCATCGATTCACTATTTTTATAACAAGAGAAGCTTGATTTAGTTTTTATCTTCCTATGCACATAATGTTGTTAATTACCCACCTACTCTCGAACGTAAGCTCTTAAGGAAGGTATAACTTTATTATCTAAATCCTTTTAGCATGCACCCTCGCATGTGACCTTCCTTTTGTTCCAACACATGTAGCGATTTTCAAATGAGGGTGACCATGAAGTTTGAATACGAGATCTTTGGCTCTGATAACATCTTGAATACCCATCTACTCTAAAAGCTAAAGTTATTAGAGATGGTGTAACTTTAATAGCTAAATTTTTTCTTTCAACAAATGCCAATCTAGCTCTTGCAGTTAATACATTGTTGGATGCAAAAGCACAGCTCGTACTACTTCCTACTTTACTTTCGACAAGAGCTAAGTAAATAATCAATAATGTCGTGTAACTACTATAAGATCAAGTAATTATTGAATTACACCACCATATATGTCTCTGGTTAATTTTTTTTTCCTTTTTGCTTCAATCTATCTCAAATTATTGTCAGCTATATGCATTCAGGTTCAAATTTGAGCAAGTAATATTTCATTCCTCGAATTGTGCATATTATCCTTGCAAAATAACCGTTCTAATTTTCTCCAAAATTACCCAATTTCATCAAATATTCCCCAACAAACAATTATACGAACATAAATACGGTAACAGATTCACTTTTCCTTTTATTTTATATTTTCTGGAGAATTTAGCAAATGTGAACATGGTTTCAGCATAAACACAGCCTAAAATTCATAGAGAGTTTGGAACTTTTAAAAATTCGAAGCTTCAAAATTAAATAAGAGATGGGTGTATTGGACAACATAGACAACAACAATAACAATGAAAACAAACAAGGAAAACCCCAAAGAAGAAGGATGGTAAATTGATGACTACATATATATATACATATATATATATATACATATATATATATATATATAAAGAGAACTTACTTGAATTGGCTAAAATATATGATACCCTTTGTGGAGTTGCGAAGAGAGAATGGATCTGATACCAATGGCTTGGCAATCAGAAGTGGCCCCTCTTCGTCTCCCTTTGATTTACAGATACATAGAAGCAGAGGACATTCTCAATAAACAAAAATTAAGTCAATTTTGGAGAGAGGAGAGAGAAGAGGATAGGCTGGGAAATCAAAAGGACACCAGAGATTGGAGGCTTGCCAAGGTTTTCGGTCTCTCTCTCTCTCTATCTATCTACACTTATGATGTGTGTATATATATATATATATACAGACACTACATACATGTATATATTCCCCTCTGAAACAAACTCTTCGTGCGCGCCAATCAACATGTTTGTAAAGTTGTTTTTATACAACTCATCCATATATGTACGCTCATGTATATATATTTATATACTCCATCTGTTCCATTTTATCTATCCAGACTGGGGAATCCAAATTTTTTAGTATTTTTTTTATATGGGTAATGTATGAATTGACAACTTTATTCCTAATTGAGTTCTCGATTATGTGATGATTTGTAGTGTAGGTTTTTATTATTTTAATGCATTAATGTTAAATTCGTAAAAATATGGACACTTATTTTGGGACTGACAAAAGAATGAAAGTGGACACTTAAATTCGTGTCATTGGATTGTGTTCATGTCAGAGTTAAGAAATTGGTACTCAGTTAAATAGATTGACACGAACACGATAATTAATATACGTGTCAAATGTGCTAAACTCTAACAATAATTTATTATTCAAATAGCTAACTCGACACGATTCGTGTAACATATTTGTTAAAAACTAACAATGATTTTTTATTCAAACAGGTAACCCGACACGATCCTTGTAACATGTTTAGTAATTAGGTCGTATTGAGTTTAACGGTTTAATCTGTTTATCAGAAACATTAAATCGAATTTGACATGACCCAACGCGACACACGAACTGTTTAATTTGTTTATATGAAAAATTAAATTGAATTTGATACGACTCAATTATAATTTTTTGATATATTTCAACCCATAACCAAATAGAATAGAGAAAATAAATATAAATACAAATACGATTGATGAGACAAATGGATTGTACACGTTATCTGAGTTTAACCCAAAACATAATACGAATATTCGAATCCATCCTTTTATAACTTGAATACATTTATATTTTATTATTTTCAAAAAAAAAAACTAGAATACATTTATTTTGAACCCAAAATCTTGTAATTCATAGTGGTTCGGAGTGTGTATTTTTGCACTTCATTTTTTTTGCACATAACCTCTATTTTATCTCATATAAGCTGGCATCCTATTTATACCCAGATTTTATACTAATATTAGTTGGCCGCTCTTCTTGTCTCTAAACAACGAGAATAGTGGGATATATATATATATATATATATATATATATATATGTAATAATGTATATTTCTATATATAGGAAGAAAGGAAATTCACATTAGAAAGTAAAAGGACTCATCCTACATTACAGTTCACAGCTCAAGGAAAATGGGCTTGAAAACACAGTAGTGACTTTACAAATGCAATTATTGTTCTGCCAAGGACCTCTACTCCATTCATTCAGTGAAAACAGAACTACCACACTGTACAACAAACTGGCCTTCACAACCAACTGCCTAAACTCAATGGATTTATCTTCACGAAGCTGGTCTATTACAGAAGCTAGGATATTGGCTTTAACAAGCAAAACTCATGTCGACTGGCTTGGAATACGACGAATGATGTCATCAGAACTAAAACAAACCAAAGTGCAAAGAGTGCGTCCGTCAAAGTATGTTTCACTCTTCCCATTGGAGGAACTACGAACTACTCGGGATGGCAATTTCAGGTCATGTAAGACCACAAAAAGGTGTCAATCACCCATCATGTTCGGAGAAACCTCATCAAATAACTTCACTAAAACCAGAAGATGATCCTATCCCATAGGATATTTACATTAGAAATATTTTTCTTAGAATTCCAACATACAATTTACTCAATATAACCCAAGTTTCAGCAAATAGTGTAAAACCCAGGAACTTCCTTTCTCAACCACCAACTTCTTAAAAAGAAATTGCTGAAAGAAAATAGATATGCAACAGGATGACTTTTCCAACCAATGTATTACAGATTCCAACATAATATGATAATACAACGTTTTTCTATGCACAACATGAAAAATAAAATTGTTGGGAATCCTAGAATCTTCAGATGGATAGGGTGTACAATAAGCATTACTTTATGAAGCAGACCCATCAAGAAGGTGTTCACTATAAATTTCTGAAACCAGGTTACTGGGATAGTTTTTTTGAAAGAGATCTCCACATGTCAGAGAAGATTAATGATTGGCAGAAAAGAAAAAGAAATATCGTTGTGTTGTGTTTCCATGGTGCAGCTTACCTACTTTTAAAATAAAATTAGATTGACGAAGTGCAGTTACAGGAATACACGACGTAGACTGAGCTGAAAGAAGGAGAAGTAACGGGAGCAACCCAAGTAACTCAGAACATGGTTTAATAGAGTTGAGTGAGGCAACAAGATTCACAGAACACGCATAGCCCACAAGAGAAATTAATACTATGCATCCCGAAAAGAAGCATCAAGTGAATGTACACTGATTAAGCTGTCAAACAGATACTTCTTTTGGCTCAAGTATCCAGGTATAATACAATCAATCAAATATGTGCAATTGGAAGAGAAGGTCGACCCGTGGTATTAGATATAATAGATTCTCATAGTAATAAAAGTCTTACTTCTTAATAAGTGGAATCATCTCAACATAGCCTTTCTCCCAACTAATTTAGTATCATGTACTCCCAATTCACAAAACTGCATACACTTGATTAGCATTTCAAGGGACAGATTATAACAGGTATTACCGTACTACAGAGATGAACAAAGCCAACTCGTCGTTGTTTCTCTGATTTTTCTTTTTCTTATAGAAGCTTTGTCCAGCCACTACAGCATGCTAGAAAATTTTTGCACCAGTGTAAGCTTAACAATTTACATTATTTACACACAACAATTGTTCTTAGACTCAATTTTAAACTTGCTAGCCCAATTCTTTTGCTAGTGCTACAAGCAAAGGCAACTTAGTTTTTAGTTTTCAATATTTAATTTAGATTTCATTGATATCTGAAATAATTTGGTATTCCTGGCTATATAGAAAACCACATGTTCTAACTGCAAAGTGAAATTACAAATTTGACAACAACTTTTTTCAATTTAATATAGGTATCCATATCTATCTATCTGTAACAGAAAATGCAAAATGATTCGTGTCTCCTCACCATTAGCAACGTCATTTAGCAACTGAAAAGGTAAAAACGCAACACTAAGCTCTATCTCTGTATTCTCACATGAGCTTCCCTTCATCTCTCAATATCTCTCACTGTGGTTTGATCCACTCCTTCACCATAATAAATAAAACACAACCCGAGCACGGGTGTAGCAGAACGCGTTCAGTTCAGTGTCAACAAGTTCGTAACCAAAACAAGATTGTACACACATAGAATCAATCAAGTTTGTGTTGCAGGAGCAGAATGTTCTCAGTTAGACTGTTGGTTTGGGTCAAATCTTCAGGTATCACCAACAGTGACAGATTGGGACTGTCGCTGATTGGTGAGTTTGGTTATGAAATCAGAGGGAATTGATGGGAAATTGTTGCTTGGGGGTGATGTCAGCAAGAGAGGATAAATATCCAGGAAGAGTGTTCTCCTACAGATACACATTTTTCATCCGGGTGAGCTGGTTGAGATCGAAAGGGACAAAACGGAGAGAGATCAGGAGATGAGATTCATGGATGTGACCCAGTTGAGGCTATTACAACCAACCTGGTCAAGCTGAAGTACTCAATGCTGGTCCAGTCGGATGGGGTTGGGGGGAGAAAATGCAAGCTTGCTCGTCATGGTAACATCATCCCTGGAGAGAGAGAGAGAGAGAGAGAGAGAGAATTGGATTTTCACAGAACTCGTGGTTGCAGTTTTGAGTGTTGTCAATAAGGAAGAAAAGATATCCGATGGCAAAGGAAGCAAAAGAAAAAAGCAGTGATACAGAGTGAGAGAGGAGAGAGACAGCATTTAAAAATTCATCAGCTCTGGACATGTATTTTTTACATAAGTATATAGGGATTTTGTATTTTGAAAGTATGGTATGGCGGATTTTAACAAGCTCTAACATTATATAACATGCACGTGACTTCATGACAACTTTCTAACTACAGATTGATAGAGGGCTGTGTCTTGCAAAAAATTTGATAGTAAACAGGTTTCTACGCTATATCTTCCGTTGAAGGGGACAACCTGCCTAAAAATTTATAGTTGAGGGTCCCCCCCCCCCCCCCCCCCCCCCCCCATAGTTCTCTTCTAGCTCTACAAAATCCCGATTGGTTATGTTTATTCTTTCTTTTTTTCCTTCTCTGTCCAGATTCTTGTTCTGCTGGCTAACATAAATTGTTGAGTGATGTGTGTTTTGGTTGGGTCAATCAGTGAATTGATCAATGTTTCAGTTCATCATGTGAGTCAACACAAGTGGCTCAATGTACGGAGAAGGAAAGTTAACAAGGAAGAAATAAAAAGGTGTGCTATTGATTAGGATAATCATATTAACAGTGCATCTAATGCATTATTGGCAAGGCGGCAGCAGTTCTTTTTGAACTTAGGAGCCTAGAAATTGACACATCAATGTTTTGGCTAAATGCACCTGGCCTATAAATAGAGGCCAGTGTGTTGTGAAGAGAAGGCAAAATTCAGAAGTGAGGGCCAAGAGTTGTAGTTCTTGAGTTTGGAATACCTCTTGGTAATCCGATAGTTTACTTCTCTATTCTTGAATAAAACTTTGTCGCTCTTCCCCCATGGGTAAACCTTGTTTGATTGTTGAGTGTCGTATTTCCATCTTTTTTTTTTACTTTGCTGTCACTGCATATCTGTGTATATGATCTTAGCCGTACTAATTCCTAACAAGTAAAAATCAAAGGTGATACGGAAGGGATTAGTCCATAACAGTTCTTTTCAGTACTTCATGCATATGATATATGAATGGTGTAATTGACATTTTACTTGATAAATATCCCCAAAGATGATGAACTGTCCTTGAACGGGTCCAAGATTCCAACAGTAATACAGCCCTTTAACTTCCTGAAATCCTGACATTAACTGGAGGGTTTCAAATATACATCCACCAAGAACAACCAAAAATTGAATCTTATAGATACTTCGAATCAAATTTTTTTTTTTTTTTGAGATCATGGTCCTGGTTGCTAAACGGTTAAAGATAATTAACTGAGACTTCCTTTTATCCAGTACTCCTACCTAGGAGGGAGCACGTTATCAATTATATGTGCCCAATTGATGTCACTATTTGCAACCATTGTGGAATGGGAGAGGACTTTAAGGACTGTTGATTCATGAGATACCATTTGGTATGAATCATGATGGCTAGGGTCGAAGCTCATTCGCTAACTCAAATTCTAAGAGAAATAACTTGAGTTCACTGTGGGAAGTTAGTCAACGAAGTGCTAGTCTTGATGTTGGTCTCAAAAGGTGCGTTTCAGTGTAAACTGGGGACTTACTGGAGTTTTGGAGGTGAGAGGAGAGCACCCTGACGAGGAATCTTTACATCATCTTTAGAAAATTTGTGAACAAAGTTGCATAGATGACGTACCGTAGTTCGGCATCAATGGGTTATGCATTGTGATGTGGTCTTTAAAGAAAATTCCATGTCACGTAAACAATTTTTTGATTTCTTTGCGAAGCTTTGAGATAAGAAAACTTATTTAAGAAACAAATAATGATTTAGAGAAATGGTTTCAAACCCTTCATGGGATTTCTTGTTGTCTCTATAATCTTTTCCTTTTCATAATCTCCATTCCTTCACCCACCCTAAGATTATAAAACTAACTTGCGGAGTTCACTTCATCTGAGTTTCATATTCTAAATCCAAGTTCACTATGTGGTTCTATATAGTAAGAAGTGGTCAATAACTTTATTCAACTTCCTCAATTCTAAAATTTCTGTCTCAGATATTAGAGTCTCTTTTGGATTTTTCGTCCCAAAGCTTTGTGATAACAAGCTTATACATGGACGAATCATAATTCAGGGAAATGGTTTCCAAACCTTAATGGGAGTCCTTGTTGTCTTCATAATGTTCATTTTAATTTTAATTAGGATATTGGAAACCTTAGTCTGCAATGTGGTTTTAAATATAAAAACACATGTTTAATAAAATTTTCTAACTTGCCTCAATCTCCTCCCTCTTCTCTAAATATCTTTACTCCTCAATCTCAATAATTGTATCATGATCCATGTTTCTAGTTCTTCTTTTCCTCATCAGGAAGTGTTTGCAATGATCCATGTTTCTAGTTCTTCTTTCCCTCATCAGGAAGTGTTCGCAAATCCTGCGTGCCTAACTTGTGTTATAAATCAACAACATCAACTACAAATTGCCTTAATTTCCCTAGGACATTACTTCTAGCACAGAAATAATATACTACAGAAGTAAAGTAATTATATTGAAAAGTTAAAATCCAACGGAAATGAGATATTTCATTGTGATATCCTTTCACCAAACAGAGTACAAAACATGTTCTAATTTAGAAAGAATGAAACAAAAGAGGAGTATTGAAATACCTTTGGGTATGCAGATCAAGGTACAGCAGCACAATTGTCATGGCAGCAGCGCATCGAGCATATCTGAGTGAAGCCATAACATAAATCCTAAAAGTTTAGCTACATATATATAACCTCCTATGGCACCCTTACCAAAAACATGAAGGCAACTTAGGCAAGGAAACTGAACAAGAAATTATAATTCTTGGACAGTAGCTTTATTGGCAACAGATTTCTATACAGGTTCAATATCTGCTCTATGACCTAAACTGATCTCTTCAAACTCGCGTAATTTCATACCTGGTACTTCGAAACTGTATTCTGAAACTATACCCTGCCCCTGCCCTTTTCAGCTCCCAAAATTCCAAAATTAGTGGGAAACATATATGGGAATTCTGGTAAACTCAAACGAAGATTCATAAAACAGTGACAATGAAATATTGACATGTTTCATGCGCTTCCTCAGACTTCCAATAAGTTTTTTATTTCAGTTTCCCCTACTCTGGCCAATACACACTTCCAGTTAGGTAATTAGCTTCCTTATTTCCCCTTTTGTTCCCCTCCTCTACCTATTTCTAGATGATATTCTTCACTAGTGCCCACTCAGGAGTATATCAACTATTTTTGCCCAAATTCAACCTTGCAGTATAAAATTAAAACCCTTAAAGCGAATAATTTATTTTAAGAAATTAGTTGCTCTCACAGTTCTGAACACGTTTTTTCATAAAATTACAAAAGCAAAATTGAAAGAACTTGATGAAGGGCACACAATTTGCAGCAAGAGCCATGAATTCCATCACCAGCGTAAGAGTTTACAGTGTCTAAAACATCAAGAGATTGATAGAACATTGCACAACAAAGACTTCCAGTAACAACCGAGTTAAAAGGTAAAACAATACACCTAGCATGACAGACACCGGTAGAGCAGGCAAAGCTTTCTGATAAAATGCAAGGAGAATTAGAGTAACACCAAGACCGGCTATGATAGCAAGATAGCATGCATAAACTGTCATAAAATCATACATTGCCGCCCTTCCAACTAAAACGCTGTAGAAGATGAAGTCTCCCAGCCCCAGTTTTATTGCACCAGATGATCCCAACCCAATACCCTCGAGCGCCAAATCTTCCCTTGACACAGGACTCTCCTGTAAATGCGTCTGAACAGTTAATCTTGGTTCAATCAATGGTGCAGAAAGATCAGAATCCCTAACTCGCCCCTCTTCAACATTAACCGAATTTCTCTCAGTTTGACTGCTTCCTACAGCTATAAGTGACCCAAGAGTCGAATTCGAGTCCGAAACAGAATTGGCATCCAAATTAGAACTAGACCCAGAATTTGCATTTTCATTCAGATCAGAACCATTACCCCTCCCATCTCTCCACACCCTCCTCTGAACTACACCAGCTCCCGCACCCGAATCATGGTAACTAATAGGCCTAGCCTCATAAACCAAAGCTGGGATATCTTCATCCCTTGATATTGCCAGCTCTACCAAGAGCCTCAACGGCCCACCAGGCAACAAAACTGCAGCAAGATCATATAGTGCCATGGCAACCAAAAGCACCCAAGTGGTCCATTCAGGCAATAGGGTAAACCAATATGCAGTTAACACCCCAATAGCAACCAAATAAGCCTGTGTCACCAAAATAGCCATTTTTGACATAAACACAGCCATCACACCCACCACAGCAAAATTAAACAAAACCAAGAAAAATGTGATGCAATCAATAGGAAAGCTGAAATCTTGAATCAAGAACAGAGAAATCTCACCACCCATGAACCCCAAAACAAGAAAAGCAGAGAAGCCCATGTAGTATTTCAAGAACTTGGTGCATCTGAGGTAGAAAAGGAGGACCAAAAGGAAGGTAACGACAGTGACAACAGCCACAAACACAAGTGAGTTCAAAAGGGCACCTTCGAGCTTGTCCCAGAATGAGTCTGAGCTGTCCTCAGTGTATGCCATAGTGGCTATGGAGGTGAAGGATGATGATGAGTCATTGCTGAGGATGGTGACTAGAAGGACCACCAACAACATGCAAATTGAAACTGGTATGATGATCCTGATGATTTCTTCACCAAGGGATTCAATAATGCTTGTGGGTCTTCGATTTCGGTCCATTGGGTATCCAAATCTGTATCAAATTGGGGGTTTTGATGGTTGGGGGTTAATGGGTATGTGAGATGTGATTGGGGGCTTCAATGGTATAGAATTGTAGATTGAGAAATTGGGTTTAATGGGTGCGTGAGATCACTGAGATGTGAGTGGGGCTTCAATGATAGACTTTTAGGTTGAGAAACTGTATGAATTTGGGGGTATTTTGAGCTTCGAGTGTTCACTTGTAAGGGAAGACCCATTCGGTGAATTCAGCGACCGGAGGGGATAATCTTTCGGGGAAAAAAAGGAGCTAATTATCATTAAAAAAATTCATTAACTATTAATTTTGATCAAACACCACTTGCACGTTACATTATCATATTGTCCTTTTTATTATCAAATTATTTCTGCTTCATCCGATGATTGGGAGATACATTAGTTAAAATTAAAGAAAACATTAGTAAAAATACTTAGTGCATGTTTGGTACGAAAGAATAGAATGAAATAATTATTTAAGTAGAAATGGAATAGAATGATCATTCTATTATATTATTTGATTTGACATATGTAAAGATGTTGGAATGAAATGTTTATTATTATTTTTTTATTTGGTTAAATTATTATTAAATTTGAAATGGAATGTTTTTTCTCAAAAATACCCTTTATGATATTTATTTAACATAAGTGTTAAGAACAAAAATGAATAATGCATTTGATTCTTCACTGTATCTGTTAGTACATCTTCATTACCCCAAACATCTATATTTATTGTATATATGATATATATAGTTATGTAAAATATGTAATAGTACATATATACAAAGACACGCATGTTTTTTAGAGTTAATTTTTGTGGATAGGTAATCAGTAAAAAAGAGATCGAGTTATTTTTCAATTAAACTTCAAAAGGAAATGACTACATAACTCAACTAATTAGTCTCCAAACCCAACTCACCAACCTCCCTTTCTCACCTACATAACATAAGAGCACATAAATGAACGTGCGACCAAAATCCACTATCTCTGCAATCAACCATTCTACTTCAGCAATCAAAGTTCATATTGGATGGCCAAACAAATAATTTTAAAAAACACATAATCAAATTGCAATAATATCCAAAACTAATCCCAAAATTTCAAGCAAATACCAGATTAACCAAAAGAAAGAAATTACAAAAGATGTAGAAGTGAAAAACAAAAATTACATACCAATCATCCAAAAACAATCCTAGTAATTTCTTGGCCAAACATCACCAAAAAGTTCAAAGTGTGTAAAATTTTCACGAAATGATTGTCTTGACCAATTCTTTCTTCTCATCCTCATCGAGTGTGAAAAATATTTGAATTAAATCATGATCACGACCAATTTGAATCAAAGCTTTTGATCTCTCAGTTATGTTGAAACCCGACAACTTTCTCAATTCTTCATTCAGTCTGATTTTTAAATCAATAACTGCAACATCTTCAATAGCTTGACTAAAGCGTTCAGAACTTAATTTTATATCAGAAACAATCATACTTGAAGACTGTTTCACCACTTCACACAATGATTCGGCGATACTTTGAAATTTCCTCTTATTTCTTTTGTTTTTGGATATCACTTCAACAGTTGTGGGAGATTGAATGAATGACATTGATGCATCAATATCATCTAAACCTTCTCCCACATCGTCACTATCATTCATATTTTCCTTATCCAAATTTTCTGCATCCATTTTTTCTACAACATCGACAGTCGTTTTAGCATCATTCCCTGTAGCGCGATCCTTTCCAAATAAGTGCATAAATCCTTATAATATGGAAAAGGCTTGTCCTTAAATTTTGCAGCATTCTTGTGGCGCGCTATAATAATATAAAACAAATGGACAATTACTGCAATATCATACATGTACAAATATCTTGCTTTTCTTTTTTTCTCTTCTTACTCTTTCATGAGAATGATGATGATACTGTTGATGATTTGAACTTTTGAAGTCACATGTAGTTAAAAGGAAGGAGAATTCAATCATAGAGAAATCAACAATTACAATCAAACTAATACGTAGGCATAGGTATATTTTTCTTAATATAAGGTTGGAACCATGTTTTGTCTGTTCTCCAACTTACATATGTATTCCCACTTACTGTATATATTCTTTACGTAGTCTACCCAAATAGTTATATTATTGTATTGAATAAAAAATACTAGAATAAAAGAGAAATAAAAATATGAAGGCTTAGCAAATACCTGCAAGTAAGCATGCCAAAAAGATTTTTCAACAACTACACAATGTCTTATATCATCATAACCAAACCCACTAGTGTTGGGGTTATGTAGCATATCATGTAAGACATCAAAATGGGTTTTAATTGTTTTCATTCTTGATTTGATATGTGGATCTGCTTTTATATATGAATTCAGCAAAGTACATGCAAGTATTTTTTCCACTGCAACAAGATGTCCTGGTTTGAAGCCACGATCGACATTATAGAGGCATGTGTTGTGTAAGTCCATAAGAGCCTAAACAAGCTTCATGTCTTCTTCATCTATCCACATTCGTTTATTCTTACCCGCTCCTCGTATCTGATCTTATGTAAACTTCATTCTAACAACGAAAATTAAACACAACTAATAAATACATGCCTCACATACATTTTGGAGAGAAAAGAGACATGATAATTAAAAAATGACACAAAATAAATAATGACTAAGTATCATAAAAAGAACCCTCAAAAATGGTATTTCAATCTGTTGTTTATTTGTCATTCATTCCATTACATAATTTTTTTTTTTATCTAGTGGTCATCCATTCATTAAACATGTTGTTTGTTAAAGTCTCTCTCCATGTACTCCATTCACTTGATGTTTCTAGTGTTGTAATTGAATCTCCTTGTACTTCATTGAGATCCCTTTCTCCCAGTATTTCCTCTAATGGATCTATAGACATCTCTTGTCTTATAAGATTATGCAATAGACAACATGCCAAAATGATCCGAGTTTGAATTTTAATCGGATAAAAAGAAGGACTCCTCAGAATTGTCCAACGCATCTTAAGTAATCCAAAGCATCTTTCTATGACATTTCTTGTTGAAGAATGCTTCATGTTAAAAAATTCACGAAGAGTATTAGGTTGGTGTCCATCCCTCCAATCATTCAGATGATATATTTGTCCTCTAAATGGTGCAAGAAATCCTTCACAATTTGTGTATCCAGCATCAACAAGATAGTAAAAACCTATATTTATAATATAGAATGTGTTAATAAATAATTATGATTAAATTTTAATTAAGTGGTAACTATTTTTTAAAAAAGAAATGGAGTCTAACCTTGAGGAACTTTAAACCCATTTCTTCTTTCCATTGCTTCTCGAAGAACCCTATTATTAGTAGCGGACCATTCCAAACCAGGTAATACGTAAATAAATTGCATGTCTTGTGAACATACTCCTAATATATTTGTAGCGATTTCACCTTTGCGTGTTCTATACCTAGACTTATCTTCCATAGGTACCCTTATCTTGATGTGTGTTCCATCTAGAGCTCCAAGAGAATTCTAAAATGGATAAAAATAAGGTGTCATTATGGTTACTAAGAAATAATAAACATATTTTTTTAAAAAATAAATTATTTAGTGTACCTTAAACCATTTCTACCTCCCATCAGTTGAGTTTTCAGTAATTGGCTCTGGTTTCTATCATCATATTCTTGTTATCCTTTAACCCACCTAAACTTTTGAGCCTTGAGCATAATTTGGTAAATGTTTGCCTATTCATCTTAAGTTGTTCCACACAACTCACATCACTTGCGTAAACTAGCCGGTATAGATTTTTTCAATTTTCATAGAAGTTCATAACATATTTTGAGTTTAAAGAACTTCTTCGATTATAAAACTCTACTAAGCAGGAAATCAGTTGAAACCACCACTTCACAACATACATTGTATTTGATGTAAAAAAATTAACTACTGCTAATTTATTTTCCCTTATCCTCTTCCTTGCCAAAGAACTTAGACAAGCCATATCTGGTAAAAAAATTGAATAAAAAGATACAACTCAATAAAAAATATAATTACATAATATTGTGTACTACTTGATGTAAACCTTACAATCACAATCAAACTATCAAATACTAATTAACACTTTATTCTAAGCTAACATTTTATTTTAAGCTTAGTTTACGTTATAACACTTTTGGTATATACATCTTAAAAACTGATTGGTTTAGTGAGGTAGTTAGTGAAGTTGAAAACCTGGGATTCGGTCCAAAAAATAAGCTATTCATGTTAGTCATCTACTAAATGGCATGCATTCAAGTCACAACCAATGTTTAAGACTTTGGGTTGCGAAAATTAGGACTTTATTATAGTTTTGGTTGGACTTTATTCTAATTTTATTTTATTTGTAAATAAGCCAACATATATGTGTAAATGTTATTATATGATATATGGATATATAAGTAGTTTATCATCTCATGAACATTTATTAATACATAGAAATCCAAACTCAATATGTTAACATCAAAACAGAGGCTTATAAGTTATAAGGTGGAAATTTCGACTATATATGACTCTTTTTGTTTTCAGTACAAATCATAATCATAGAGTATATAAAATTTACAGGACTTTTGGGATCTCCTAACAACACTAAACCACTTAAAATCTCATCCGCTCTACCATCACGTTTACAAATAAAAAATGAGATGTTCATATTATTTGTCACTTTCCATATTAAATCACAATAAACTATTTTTTTATTTTTTTTAATATACTTTGAAAGAACAAATAACTCTATATGAGGTCCAAATATATGTTTTGGACAATAAGAGAAAAGATGGTAATATTTATAAATAATCAATATATATTCATTCAAGAAAGCATATCCAAATTCAAGCACAAAAAAATACATATACTTAACAAAAAAACATAGAGATAGAGACGGAATAGAGATAATATATATAAGAGTAAAATGAAAAAAATACCTACAACTAGATAAGCTTGTGAGAAATTTGTTGCCTAAGAGATAAATTTCAGAGATTTGTAAAGAGAATACAAAAGGTTGTGAAAGAATGAAAGAAGCGTGAAGCATAAAGGCAAAGGGTATTTTGGAGTTTTTGAAAAAAAATTAATCTTACTTGGGAATGGAATGGGCATTCCATAGGGTAGAGAGTGGAACGCCTAGGAATGTTTTTTGATGGAATGGTCATTTCCAGAGAATGACTTAAATGATCAATCTCATCTTAAATTTGTGTACCAAACATGAGAATGGATCTAAACTAATGGAATGGACATTCCATTCCTGCGTACCAAACATGCACTTAGTGAATTTGTAATTATATATATACATACATATGTATATTATCTTATCAAATTTAATAATTAAATAAAAATCAGTTTAGTAATTTTATTATAACGGTTAACCGAATTAATGGTCAACTAATAAAGAGGGAGTGACAGTATGAGAATGCAATATGTGTTTGACGAAAATGTGAAAATAACATAATTGAAAGGGAGAAAAACAAAAACAAAAAACAATTCTCAATATTTTGTACCATAATTATTAACTTCATTGTAAATTCAATAGTTTGAACTAAAACTAATTAGTATACATAAAATGTAAAGTCGGCATAATATAGTGAAAACCGAAGAGAAAAAAAAAAATATATATATATATATATATATTTTAAAAAAAGTAAGATATCAAAAAGAAGAGAGGAAACATACCTATGGAGATATGAAGACAGTCGTCCAAATTATTAAACTTCCTCAATCAAATTAGATTCAATTGATACTACAACTAAATTATCTTGAATTTGGGTTTAGAGTGAGTCACTGATATTAATCAAATCAAATTCTTACTGACAAGACACTTTTTTAAAATTATAAGGTTTCTAATAAGGAAACGTTATGTCTCTTGCAAGAGATATTCTGAGATAAAATTTGGGTTTAGAGAGTTACTCTTATTAATGAACTCAAATTCTTAGTGACAAAGAAACAATATGTCTCTTGCAAGAGGTAGAAAGAAAAAGTTACAAGGAAATAATGTGTCTATATTAAGATGCATTTAGAAATAAAATGATCCAAATAATTAAATAACTATAATTGAAAAGACATGTATTTTAAATAATAATATATAAAAAAAATATATTTAAGAAAGGTTTAGAAAAAATAAAAGGGCCTTGTACTTTTATAAGTAATATATATATATATATATTAAATAACTATAATTGAAAAGACATGTATTTTAAATAATAATATATAAAAAAAATATATTTAAGAAAGGTTTAGAAAAAATAAAAGGGCCTTGTACTTTTATAAGTAATATATATATATATATCAGTATTTTAAATTTTAAGTAGATAAATAGATAAGTCATCATATATTTAAATTTGAATTTATGGATAAGTTGTGTTATCTCAACAATTTAACAACTTATATATTTTATAAATATCTACAATCATTTTTTAAAAGGCGTTGATACATATTATTCACATTTGCAGAGGAGAGAAGAGTTGCAAAATGTGTTGTCTGTGATTCCTTGGTGTAGCATGGAGGTAACTGACGTCTATGGGGTCATACGTGTTACCAGCAAGTTAACCTTGCATTAGACGTCTATATATGACTAAGATTTATGAGTTGTTATAAGAGCATGAAATTATATCTATGATTTGTGAACAGTAATTCATTGCAGTACACTGTCTATATTTGTGTCAATAATAAAACCTAACTTAATTGATTAAACCAAATTTGATAGAATTTGTATAGTGGCGATTAAATAATAAATATATGATTCCGTCATTTCTTTCGCTATTGAATATAATAGGTTATTATAGGATGGTTGTATTCACGTTGTTGAATACGATAGGTCGTAGGTTATTGATTAACATAGTATCATTATTACAATAGATTATTATTAGTACATTGCTAAACAATAATTATTGTATTGCTACAATAGGCTATTTGTCAGTACATTGCTAAACAATAATTATTGTACTGCTATAGTAGGTTATTGTTAGTACATATTATTAGTATATTGCTAACCAATAATTAGTGTATTGCTACAGTAGGTTATTGTTAGTACATTGCTAAACAATAAGTATTTTATCGATATTAAATATCATAACAATAGTAGTAGTGGTTGTATATCAGATTGTTGCGGTAGTGGATGTACAGTGGTTATCGCTGTTAATTATCGTTGATGTAAGTGTAAGTGGTTAACCTAAATCATTATCGTATACTTAGTCGTCTGTGTAAATAATATTTTGGAATGTTATTACTTTATATTATTGTAAAACTGTTGAAGTATAGGATTAATATTTAAATTCCTATTTCATTTATAATTTGTACATTTACGTGATTAATTTATAAATTGAATTAGAAAATTATTTATATTTAAAATAACATATTCGTAAGCGTGGTTGTTGAATGGTAAATACGATAGTTTATATAGAATGAAAAGAGTGAATGAAACAAATCTAAAACTCTTTAGAATGTTATAAAATATTTTGGTATATTATTTTGGATGATTTAAGTTTGTTAAAAAGCATTGGTGAAAGCGTGAGAATATTACTAATTTATTTTAGTAATATTTTAGTTTTATGTGTTAATTTTTAGATTATTCCATTATTGGTTAGTTAAACTTAAAAGATGCGATATGAATATATATGTATGTACAACTTTGTAATAGGTTGTTAGGCATGATCCGGGACCTGTTTTAAAGGGGTGCACTAGCTGTTATTATGGACATTGGGCTTAATGTGTCCTTATGCGGATGTGGTCCGGGACCATCTGGGTGTAGACGTCTACCCAACCACTTGTGTGTTATCGGTAGTCAGGGACTATTCGTTACACATTGTATTATTGAAGGAGGGGAGCTTGCGGCTCAAGTGAGATCAGTTGACGAGATTTGTTCTTTAATGAATTATTTAAGTGGTCTATGAGTTTTAATTGATATTATGTTTTGTGACGTGCCTAAATCCTTTTTATATACAGATATATAAAGTCGGGTTAACTTGCTGAACAATGGTTGTGTTTAACATTTTTTGTTGAGTTTGTGAGCTCACCCCATTATTGTTTCAGGTACACGTTAATTAGCTTCTGGTGAGGACATTCGGAGGTCGTCAGATTTTGCGATCATTATTCCGAAGTTATTTTTAGTATTTATTTGAAAACATTGTAATAAGCTCACATGCTACTGACTTTTAGTGAGTAGTTTGATGTAATAAAGACCCTACTTGTAAATAATTTTTAGTTGTTACTACTAGCACTTTGTTTATTGTTAGAAGTGTTAGGTATTGGGTTATGCTATAGTGATTATGCCCAAGAATTTTTATTAATGAAAAGTTTTCCTTTTGTTGTGAAATTTTGGGCGTGACAGTTAATGACGAGTTGTCGACACTATTTTTTATTACCATGTAAAAACATATAAAAATCATTATATAATTTTGATTATTATCACAGAACATAAATGTTTTATATAGGAAAAAAAAAACCAAGACAAACACATGCCATAATTCATGAAGTATTAATTTTCACAAAAGAATTTCCAAGCTAATCTAATTTGGTCAAATACTCTTCTTACAATTAAATTGATGCAAGCTCGGTCAAAAGTCAAAATTACCAAACATGTGACCCGCACATGTACGCCTGAGGGTCCTATGACACTAATTTGAATGGAGTATTCCTTTCATTTTTTCTTCAAAAAGCGCGCCCACTTCAAATGCCACACGAATCAGGTGACAAAACCCTAACTAGAGAGAGTGTTTTAGAGAGAGACAGAGAGCTGAAATCTCCATCTCCACAGTTCATGGCGCTTCCAAGTTCCAGTACAGAGGGAAAACAATCTCCAAATCTTCAACTCAGCAACTCCAACCGCAATCACTTCTTCGGTGCGCTATTTCCCAATCTGATTCTGTAATATATACACATACCACATCTGTTTCAAAGCCAATATCGTTTCAAATATATAGTACTGTATATATATATATATTTACATATCTATTACATGCTGTATATCGGAAGCTAGGGCCCAAAATTTTAACATATTGAAGTCTTTGAGATTGTACTTCATTTTAGTTCTGTGATAGTTTGATTATTTCACTTGTAAAATGAGGTGGTGGTGTTAATATATATATATATATATATATATATATATATATAATTGTAGGTTTACTATTTTGTATTTTCGGGCAAGAAATTCAGACACCCATTTCCTCAATTTGGGCGGTAGAGTAGATATCAGTAAGATAGAATCCTTGGCGGTTTGCTGAATACTAACTTTGTAGTTGTTTTCAGAGTTGATTTTTTCTCCCTTATTATGCTTTGCTTATATTATTATGAAATGTGTTGAATAGTTCTGTTATAATCTAGTGCAGTGGTAGAGATTTTTTAATTTCTATGGGATTTTTTGGGTGTAGTATGGAGGGAATTCTTGTGGGGAGGTATTGCGGGTGCTTTTGGAGAAGGGATGATGCACCCAGTTGATACCATTAAGACGCGGATACAAAGTCAAGCTATTTTTGGCGGGCACCAGGTATGCATTGTTTGGTGGTGTTGTTAATCATACATGATATCATATGGAGAAATAAGAGTTGGGTTTTGTAAAATTAATGATGGTTGTATGGAGGTTTAGTATTATATTATTGAATTAATAAAACTAATTTTCCAAACTCTAATACTGGGAGAGGACTTGGATGAACTTGAGTTAGGTTTTTGATTTACTAACTTACTTAGGCTATGTTTGATTGTGTGAGTTGATGCTTTGGAATTAGAATTGGAATTGGAGAAAATTAGTTCAAATTTTAAACTAGTTTTTGTCCAATTTCAGTTCCAAAGAACTTCCATGCAACCGAGCGTAGCATTAAGGTGTTGAAGAATATAATTTTTCTTGTTTTTCTCTCCCTGTTTTTGAGTTTTACTGACATATTACTCTGTTACCATAAAAACCAGAAAAGTATATTACAGATGGTCAGAACGGTTTGGGTTACTGATGGGCTAAAAGGTATTTTATATTTTTCTTGTTTAATGTTCTGATTATGTACATGACATGTATTTTATCTGTATATTGAATGTGTGTCCATGTATAGCCGCATTGGTGATTTTTTTTTTGATGAAATAATTATTTGTAGCTCTTAGTCATTTTGGTGATGATACACCATTGAACGTAGAGAACATTTCAGTATGCCGTTTTTTCCATGTTTGATGTGCTTGACATCCAATATAATGGAACTTGAATAGCTTGGATTCCATTTTGACTCTTCTCGTGTGTGCTCATTTTCTATTCATGGATTGTCTGAACTAATTTTATTGATAGGATTTTATAGAGGCATAGCTCCTGGGGTTACTGGTTCTCTTGTAACCGGGGCAACATATTTTGGTGTCATAGAGTCTACTAAGAAGTGGATTGAAGAATCACATCCAAGCCTTAAGGGCCACTGGGCACATTTTATTGCTGGAGCTATTGGTAAGGTCTTTACTTCTTTAGTTTTCTATAAATTTTGATTCACCTTTGATATCATTCAAGTTCCTACAAACATATAGTTTGCATGTACATTTGTGTGTCAATTGAGGGAGATAAAACAATAAGATTTATAGTGGTAGGTATCAGCAAACAGCCTTTTCTTGAAGCTCTTATATATGGAGTTTATTAAGCCTTCATTATGTAATATATACCTTGGAGGCTTCTCTGTGGGCAAGAAGATATCACTTCATTATGTTATATTGTTGGCCTTTACTTCCTAATAGTTAAACTTGCAATATGACTCTGGCTATAGCTTTATGTAGATCTTGCACATTTATTTATTGCTGTAGTTGGTGTGAATTGAGCATGTTATTCATTTTCATTTATGGTAATGTTATGCACGCGTTTTAGACTACATGTTGGCTATGTTTTCTGAAGATTATATTGGTATAAAAATAAACAAACAAGTGGTTATATATTAACAGAAATGTCTGAACCTTCTTTTTTTAACCTATACCGGCCTTAGGAATGTGGAAAGAAAATTAAGTGGGGGTAGTAAAAATGTTTTACATGCCTTGTTTAGTCTGGTTGAAAGATGATATTGGACGTGATTGAATGCATATGATTGACTGCTGCTTTCTTTCTTGTATATGGGCTGCGCTCCCTGTTTGAGCGCTTTCTTTTATATATTTCTTACTTATCAGAAAAAAAAAAAAGACTGACTGCTGCAGGTTTTTAATTTTGTTAGCGAATAACATACTATATTTTCATGATACAAAGCTTGACTTTGAAAGTTAAGCATGGAACTGTTTTGGTTCTGTAGCTTGGTGGATTTGCTAGATACCACCTCTGTTATTTTTAGGGCCTCGAAGCCTGCAAGTTTAGCTAGTGATCTATATGCTCCAGAAACCAGATGTTAATACTAGTCACTCTTGAATAGGGATGTAGTTCATTTAATTTCTACTCCTATATTCACTTGTGATTATATTCGTCTAGAATATCCCTGTCATTCTACTTGGTATAGATGCCAGTTAATTCTTTTTAACATCTTCTCATTGTTTATTTTGCTATATTTACACAAGATTCATATGGTTGGTGTTTGAGACTTTCTCCGGCATATTTTGTTGCATCCTTAATGTCTATTGGTTCTGTTAAGGTCTTATGAACTACTTACTTGTTGTCTCCATGATTCAGCCGTCTTGGGACACAATTAATTGGTTCCTTCATGGGAATTACATAGATAATTTTTTATGTGTTTATGTAAGCAACATGGGAAAGTATACGGAAAGAATATAGTCATGTCAAAATGGCAAATGGCAATTGCAAAATGGTAGGATAGGGTCATGGTGTGCACATGGCAAAAATACAAAGTTCTCATATGTATTCATTTATTATCTGATTATTTATCTTTGATGAGTTTCTAGATTTTCAAATTGGAAAAATTACATAATGTAATTTGGAAGTTAATAGAAATCATAAAGATGTATTATAGGATGCTTAAAAATTTCCAAAATAGCAGCATCTCTAGTGTCTTCAATTTGATGATCTCCTCTCGAAGGGTGTGGAACTCTTTCGAAACTATTTGAAGTTGACCATGTGATTCCTATTTTTCCATTTTGCACGAAGTTCATAGCCTCAGTTAGATCACATGCTATTGTATGTTTCCTACCTTCATCCATGTCAATTTGGGTCTTCCCTACCATGTGACTCTTTCTGATGAGCGCACTTGGTGGCTTATATGCAAAAGTACCATTTTGATTGATTCTTCATTGTATCTTCAATTAGTGCTACTTCAGCCATATCAGATAAGTTTATTTCTAAATCTGTCCTTCATTTTTTATTTTTATCGCACTGATGATTCATTTCACTAATTTCTTTTTCTCACTCTCCTCGTGTATATGCTCCCTCTTAGTTGGTTAACATTCTAGCCCATAAATAATAGTCGGTCTAGTACTTGTTTTGTAGAACGTATCTTTAGTTGGATCTCCTATCGGACGATATACTTGTTATACACAATGAACCAAGAAAAGCAAAGTAAATACACGACACACAAATAACACAAAAAATTAGAGTAGTGTGGCACGTCATATACACGTCCTTGGTGTAGAACTAACGTAAGATTTCACTATGCAAAAATTTGGAGGTTGCAAGTTTATCCCCAAAACCCTAATTCTCACTGTTACCCTCTTTTCTGCGATCTTCAGTGTCTCAATATATCTCACTCCACACCTTAGACACCCTTATATATCAAATTTGGAGGTTGCAAGTTGGAATATCTAATCCTTAATAAAATGTATGGCACTCTTGTTGTAGTAGCAAAACAAAGTCAGGTCATTTTGTTGCAAACCCAAATTACCAAACAAACCTTTCAGCATCATAGCTTTCTTCACTGCCTCTATAGCTGCTATGTACTCAGCCTCAGTAATACAGTAATAGACAATGCAACATTGGGCTGCCGAGTTGCCTTCCAACTGATCATACTCTTACAAAGAGTAAAGTCCTTATTCTATCAAGATCTCCAGCATAATGCGAATCACCACCCCTTCAACACCCCCAGATATGTCGTTCTTTTTGTCTTTGACTAAGCCTGCACCTACAATGTCCCATAATTACTGGCACTGCTATATCCACTTCACAGTTTGCTAATGGACCTACCAGTCTTTAGGCACCCCATAACATTATCATCACCAACCTTGCCTTAATACCATATGAATCGGGTAGGCCACATGAATTCTCACACTCTCTCTCTCTCCAAGCTTTTTTGATACCATATCTAATTTTTGAAATCATTTTCAATAATCTCATTTGATGTTAATTTTGTTTCATCTTTCCGTCTCTTATATTCCATTATTATTAGTTATCGTGGTTTGAACGGTGTGATTTTCTGTCTTCGCTGTTCAAGTCCAAATTGGCAATTCTACTCTCTCAATTTTTCTCACCAATGAATGCTACCAAGATTATTTCTCACTTTTGTTAGTGGCCTCCACTATTTTAGTCAATATACTCATCCATTTTAGTATTCTCATGCTACATACATGCAAACGTTATTCTTGTTTCTTTTTTAGGACCCAACCTTCACTCAATTCTACGTAGATGGTCTAATGACGGTGGTGTATAATTTTCTTGTAGCCTGCAGGTTATGCTCATAACACATGAAATTTCACGTAATTTGGTTGTCATCATTTTGTCCAACCCGTCTTAGTTCTGCTAGTTTCATAACTATCTATCTCTTTTATTAACAACCAACTACTCCAAAAGCTTAAGCTGTTAGAGAAGGTGTAGTTTTAATACATAATCATTCAACCCGTCCCCTCACGTGTGGCTTACGTTTTGGTCCAACACGTGAAACAACTTTTCTTTCAACTTGGGTGACGGTGATGTTCGAACACAGGACTTCCTGTTGCTCTGATACCATATTAACTACACATTTTTTTTTTTTTGATAAGTAAGAATTTTATAAACAAAGCATTCAAACGGGGAATGCATCCCTTCTACAAAAACCCCTAAGGGCTTAGAGAACCCAAAAACTCTACTTTCTCATCAATAGATCGACAATTGAGACCTTCCACCCAATTAAACATACAAGAAATGAAAAAATCTTTGACAACCCTCACCGACGACTCGATATCCTCAAAACAATGCCTATTGCGTTCCATCCATTAACTACACACTTTCTCTATAAGCTTAAACTTTTAGAGTAGTTGGTTGTTAACATGATATCAAAGCCAAATGTCTCGTGTTTGAACCTCGCCGCCACCCTTTGTTGAAAAATTGTTGTTTCACGTATTTGACCAAAAGAAGGCCACTCTTAGAGTAGTTGGTTGTTAACATCTTCATCGATTTGTTTATCAGCTCTAGGAAAAATGGTTGTTTTGAGTAATCTCTTGGTGATTGAGTGCTATCACTGTATTGTAGATGTATGAGTATCTATTAAAAATTACCCTCCAAGTACTTGGTTTTAGTTGGACCATTCTCGTATCTTTTGTTTCTAGAAATTTAATTCTAAGTTCTTGTTGGAGATTTCCAAGATCATGATATCATCAGCAAGCATCGAGCGCCATGCAATCTTGTTTTTTAAAGCTTTTGTTAATTCAGCTAAGATTAGTGCAGATATGTATTGGCTTCCTTCAAGAAACAATTTCCCAGCATTTAATCAACTAAGGAGAAGTGGTGGCTCAGTTAGTTTGGATTCAGGATGGAACCAAGACAACAACTGTGGCGAAGTCCTATATCTTATGCTTGTAGACACAGTATTTATATATTGAGAATGTTCATAATGAATCCAAATTAATGATTTTTAGGCTTTCTATCTCCTTCTAAGCGCTAAGTGGAGGATGATCGGTCTATTTGTTGAAGTCTTTGGTTGACTTTCCGATGACTCTGACGAACCTCATCTTTCCGAGTCCAGAGCTCGTTCAACAACTCTCACAACAATCAGTTCCGACTCGTCCTTTTTCGATATTGTACTATAAGGTACCAATGAACACCAAGCCAATCTCTTTTAAAGACTAGTTCCATGGGAGAATATGCCAATATGATCTTAATGAGGTGTGGGGCTTTGCATCTGACATTCGTTGGGCTTCCCTCTTTGGGAACCTGTGTCCTAGCCTTTTTGTGCCAGATCGCTTAGCCTCGTTCATCTTCAGCGCAAGAGCGCTCGATCAGTGAGCTATTACGCACTCCTTCAAGGGTGACTGCTTCTAGGCAAACCTCTTGGTTGTCTTTGCACCCCTACCTCCTTTATCACTGAGCGGTCATTTAGGGGCCTTAGCTGGTGATCTAGGAGCGAAAAACTCTTGAGAATTGGGCCAAAGGCATCACAAGATCGAGAGGAGCCATCTTGATTCGGACTAGAGGCATCACAAGACGAGCCCATAGGCGTAGGAATCAAGTTTAGAATCCTTTTGGCAGAAGTCCATCATTTTCATTTCAATACCCGGCGGATGTAATACATTAGGACCAGAAAGAGATTTTCCTTTATTTCCCTTTCCCTATGCCTTCAGGAAAGGGTCAACGCAAGAATCTTACTTCGAAGCAATCTTTGGAGTTTTCCCTTATCTGAGCAGGTCTTGCTAGAAAATAGGATTTCATATTGAGCCCCAAATACACGGGAAAATAGGTAGATTTTATGAGCTGCAATCTGCCTGTGTAGGAATGCCAATTAGTGGTCCAGCTCCTCACTTTAGATGTTAACCTTTATATGAGAGATCTGCAATCCTTGATGTTTAGCCTGGATTTTAACGATTTCTCAAGCTAGATTTGTCATCTTTTTTAAATTCGTCATCTTTCACTAAAACCTTTAAATCTTCAGTCACTGATGCATTTAGTCACTGATGCATTTAAATGATGATAATAATTCTAGTTTTCATCTTCCGTACTTTCTAAAATATGCATACCTCATAGAATGGTACTGCTGTCTTGTTAGGTTTTGGCCATTTTCATTTTCTTATTTTCTCATATGAGGAAGTACTCACTGCATGCTTGACTAAGTGTTGCAATCTGGTTTCCAAGGTTGTCAGACTTACTTAAAAAAAAAAGAAAAAAAGTTGTCAGACTTGATTACTTTGAGACTTTAGTATGTGTTTCTGCTACACAATTATATGTTAGAAGTGTCTAAGACCCGCAGGACAGTGTTAGCAATTATGAAATTGTTGTCAAATTAGTTGCACTTCAAAGAGGTCTAAGAGTTATTTGCCAGGAAAAGATGCTTCTTGGAGTGTTCATAAAGTTCCAGTATTACATACCTATTGAACCCACTGCGCATTCATTGAGGTTTTTTATAATTCTAAGTGAACGCTATTGAGAGGAGCCATCTCGATTCGGACTAGAGGCATCACAAGATGAGTCCATAGGTGTAGGAATCAGGTTTAGAATCCTTTTGACAGGAGTCCATCATTTTCGTTTCAATACCCGGCGGATGTAATACATTAGGACTGGAAAGAGATTTTCCTTTATTTCCCTTTCCCTATGCCTTCAGGAAAGGGTCAATGCAAGACTCTTACTTCGAAGCAATCTTTGGAGTTTTCCCTTATCCGAACGGGTCTTGCAAGAAAATAGGATTTTATATTGAGCTCCAAATATACGGGAAAATAGGACAGATTTTATGAGCTGCAATCTGCCTGTGTAGGAATGCCAATCAGTGGTCCAGCTCCTCACTTTAGATGTTAACCTTTCTATGAGACGTCTGCAATCCTTGATGTGTAGCCTGGATTTTAACGATTTGTCAAGCTAGATTTGTCATCTTTTTTAAAATTTCGTCATCTTTCACTAAAACCTTTAAATCTTCAGTGACTGATGCATGTAAATGATGATAATAATTCTAGTTTTCATCTGCCGTACTTTCTAAAGTATGCATACCTCATAGAGTGGTACTGCTGTCTTGTTAGGTTTTGGCCATTATCATTTTATTATTTTTCCATATGAGGAAGTACTCACTGCATGCTTGACTAACTGTTGCAATCTGGTTTCCAAGGTTGTCAGACTTATCAAAAATAAAATAAAAAATAAAAGGTTGTCAGACTTGATTACTTTGAGACTTTAGTATGTGTTTTTGCTACACAATTATATGTTAGAAGTGTCTAAGACCTGCAGGATAGTATTAGCAATTATGAAATTGTTGTCAAATTAGTTGCACTTCAAAGATGTCTTATGAGTTATTTGCCAGGAAAAGATGGTTCTTGGAGTGTTCGTAAAGTTCCAGTATTACATACCTATTGAACCCACTCGTATTCATTGAGGTTTTTTATATTTCGAAGTGAACGCTAGTGCTGATTCATAATATGTATAAGTTTTCAAGTTGACGCCCATATTTCCATGAGCATTAACATTGTTGTATAATATGTCCTTGTAAAAACATTGCAAGCATGTTTAGTAACACTACTAGCAATATAACTGACCTTGGATTTTCAGCTGCTGGCATGCCTCGGAGGTCTCAGATTTCTGTCTTTTTTCCTCCACGTATTTTCAGGAGATACACTTGGCTCTTTTGTATATGTTCCATGTGAAGTGATGAAGCAACGCATGCAGGTTCAAGGCACAAAAAACTATTGGAGTTCTGTTGTCCTGAACGACAGTGCTTGCATGAAACCTGGCATAGAAATGTATGGTTACTATTCAGGAATGTTTCAGGCTGGCTCTTCAATATGGAAGGAACAGGGGCTAAAGGGATTATACGCAGGGTATATTTTGATATCACCCTGATGCTTAACATGATTGCTATAGGTTGTCAAGAAGAAAGATTTGACTCAGAGATCCTACATTTTGCATTTATGACCAATTCTGAATGAACTCAATTGTCTTAAGGACTACGATAAGCAAACTAGTACTATTTATTTTTAAACCTCACGTCCAGTCACTTCTCCTCCTTGCTTTTCAGTTTTTCTCTCACAGCATGGTGGATGATTCCCGAGGTTGGATTCTAATATATCCTAAAAAATTTCATAATTCCGCTAATAAGTGCTGTTCGAACGAGGAAGTTTAGGACTGGCAATCTTCTTACCGAATAGTTGTCGTTATGCCCTTGGATGTGCATTTCATAGTTGATGATGACAAGCATGAAGTTCTTGCAATTATTCAACTTATGGCTAATTTTATTTTATTTAATTATTAATCCATATGAATTGGTTTCTGCATTTTTTTGGGTTGGCCTCTGTGAATCATTTTCTTTTTCTTTTGTTTTTTGGGCAGATATTGGTCTACACTGGCAAGGGACGTTCCATTCGCTGGTTTAATGGTGTGTAAAATTACTATAAGGCTTTGCACTCTCTCGCCGATCCAAACAATTGACTTGCCTGTTCATTGAATTGTTTCCAGTGATTTTATAGGGAGAGCATGCTTAATCATGTGTGTAGTGTTCCCAAGCTACAGTTATATTTGCAACCTAAGCTATCCTTGGCTTTGGACTAATAATCCTTTTTGAAAATTTAAAGTCGCTTATCTTTTTAACAATCATCGCTCACAAATCAGAAATTTGCTGTGAGCATTCTAGCTTTTTCTTTGCCTTTCTGAATCTAATTTATAAACAGCTACCTTGCAAAAACTACCTTTGTCTGCTGAATTCATAACACATTAAAAGGTCCATCTGGAAATTGGTGACCCAAAAGAGAGGCAAAAGAAAACATATAAATTATCATAAGGGGAACCTTCCGAAGAATATGAAAACATTTATATTGGCATGTACTCCATATTTTATTATATTTTTTCAGAGGAGAAATACGTTCTTTGGTTGTGCACTTTGCATCTAAAAGAATATTTTGATCATGAAAGTAAGAAAAAGGACATCTGTCGCAATTCCTTTTTATATATTATCTGCCTCTTTAGCTGCAGAAGAAACCAGAATTAATAAAAAAAAATTGGGAAGCCAGCTGATTTGTAATTCCAGCCTCTTTTTTTTTTCAGTAGATCTGATTTGCAAAAAATATTGGTAAATTGCATTGCTGAAACCGGGGCTTCTTTTCTTCCATTCTAATTGCTATTCTTTGTCTTCGTCGTCATTATTGTCATCATCAAAATTGCAATATTCTTTCTTGAGTTGGGCTTCTTTGTTCTTATTTCTTGCTTTCATCGGCGTTGCCATAGTCATTATTGTAGTCATCGTGATAGTAATGATGGCGATTATGATATTTTAACATCTAGAATACATCTATTCTGGCTCAAATACTCAGTTGGGATCTATATTTTAAATTATTGTTTGTATATTTATATGGGGTCGGGATACTTTGCAGGTCACCTTTTATGAGGCCTTAAAGGAATTGACGGAGTATGGGAAGCGAAAGT
This sequence comes from Cornus suecica, assembly GCA_963922005.1. Taxonomy (NCBI): domain Eukaryota; kingdom Viridiplantae; phylum Streptophyta; class Magnoliopsida; order Cornales; family Cornaceae; genus Cornus; species Cornus suecica. The sequence continues at coordinate 79,184,398 of OY998238.1, forward strand.
GGATGCTCAATCCAGATTACCATGTTAATAGTTCTCTTGAGGGGCTCTTGTTGGGAGGATTAGCTGGTGGTATGTGTCTTTCTTTCTGTGTGAAATGTTGCTGTATATATACATTCATAACTGAATTTGGCAAGTAATCTGCTAATTAGTCTTTCTTGAAAACAATATTTGTGTGATCTTGTTCATACAGTTTTATACATTCTCAAAATGTCTCAGGTTTTAGTGCATATCTCACCACTCCCTTGGATGTTGTCAAGACAAGATTGCAAGTACAGGGATCAACTGTAAGGTATCAGTTTCTTTAATTTTTGTAACGATATTAAGATATCTTGTGAGCATTAAGTTCCTTAAATATGATATCATACATCTATACAACGCCATGATTGCCAAGCGTTAACCCATGGGCTTAAACCTAAAAAGTAGCCACTTTACATAAAAATTGCCAAAGTTCAGGTTTCTACTTGGTTTACTCTTCCTAAAACCTTGTATCGGGGACCAACACCAAGTAATGATATTTTATCGTGGGTCAAAACCTATTTCTTGCTTTTCATTCTATTACCCTGAAGACATTTACGATGCCACTGGCCATTCCTCAATTTATGGGAACTTAATATTGTACCTTTCCCTATCTTTGTGAAATCATCATGCATTTAAGGTGAATATTCTTGGTCAAACTTGCAGCAGTTTGCTGTTGCATTAACTTAATTGGCGCCCTGAACTGTGTAAAACGACCCTTACAAAGTACCTAGTGCTGGTCTCGCTTATGTGTAGTATTGGAAGGTGAAGACAGAATAGATAACTAATTTTTGCTACTATTTTGCAAAAGTGATTGCTCTCGACTCAATATATACATTTATATTTACTAGTTGAAATATCACACATTCGAGAAAGGATTGGATCAAAATACTCCTAATCTGCTTGGTTAGCAATGGTTCCAATTTTAAGTTTGGGGCTGTCAGAATGGGGCAGTGGCTTCTGTATTTGGTTGAACAGACAAAACACAGGTGATTGTATCTAATATAATTTTACACTCTCAAGGTACAATGGCTGGTTGGATGCATTACATAGGATATGGACGACTGAAGGCACACGGGGAATGTTCCGAGGTAGCATTCCCAGAATTATATGGTATGTTCCAGCCTCTGCTCTTACATTCATGGCTGTGGAATTCCTCAGGGACCATTTCAATAAGCCATTAAGCGATTGTGCGAACTTGTCAACAGACAAAAAGAAGTCTTCCTTGCAAGAGGTGTCCTAAAGAATTCCCTGAAGTACAAATTTCACCTTCTTTTCTTTAGTTGACAGCAGAAATATAGAATACCATGTCTTCAATACACCAAGAGAATTCTCTTGAGGCAAACCTTCAAGGGATATAGGAATTTCACTTAGGCCTTGTTTGAATACAATGTCGGCTAATCATCCAGATCATTTAGTGATACCTCAGCTACATAGAATCAAAGATCGTTACACATTTAGAATCAGAACTTCAGAAGTCAGAAAGAATAATTGCATTCTTCTAATAATTATTTTTTTAATAGATATATTTTTTAATTGATGGAAATTCGTCCCATCATGTTTTTCTCTTGCTTTGTCGTGTTTCTAATTTTTGTATTAATATTTCTTTCCAGATAATGGTTCTTATTATACTATAAAGTCTGATATTTGGGAAAAATCATTCATTTTGTTGGAAAGAATGAACACAGTATGGCATGCTTTTAAATTTCAGTTGAAGGAGAGCATATATAGGCGTATTTTTTCTTTCTTTTTTATTTTTAGGTTTTTGACAGCTCCTTGCGAGATGTGCATAGCATCTTTTAATTCCTTATAATGACTTCCTATAAATGTTCAGTTGAAGGACAATGTCTGAACTTTTAACCAGATAGCTTATAAACGGAAATTTTAAACAATGACCACTTAAACCCTGGGCTAGGAAGGGGCCCTGAAATCAGAAATAGTCGTGTCTTGTATGAGGTTGGTTAGATGATCTAACTATCGGATCAAAAATAAAATATAGATATAGATGTTATAACTATCTAACTTTTAAGTTATATTTTTTTTATCAAAGATTGTGAAAAAAATCACTTGTACAATGAAAGGCTTTTTGAAGTTTTCATCGGGAATTTCTTTCTTAAATGAGGAATCTTGAAAAGATATTAAATTGAAGTGATATAATTAGTGAGTATTTTTTAAATTAATAAAATAGAGAAAATGTATAGAAATATTCTAGGGCTCACACTTTTAGAGTAGTGTATATATATATATATATATATGTATGTATATATATATTATGTATAATAAATGGCTTGCTAAAGGGTTAATTCTTTCTTAACCCACTAAAAAAATTGTAATTCAAGACACGAAGAAAAAGCCAACATAACAAAATATTGCAAATTGACACCTCCAAGTTATTAGTTGTTTCAACGAATAATGTCATCCATCTAATATAACTGAGCACTAGTTTATAATCTGTTTGATCAGATTAACACTTTATGCATATAAGTAAAGACAAAATTATTTGTAAATAAAATTGTAAAACTCAAAGAAACCAAAGCAAAATATCAAAACCATTATCATAGGGCCCGTTTGGTTAGTGCTTTACTTTTGTGTTGTGAAATTTACAAAACATAAGTATATGCTTTTGTTATGGAGTGTTGTGATTCAAAATTGGAAGCACGTTCGGTGCTAATGCTTTGTTTTTTTGTTTTGGTCACTTATTTTCTCTGCTACAGTGGAATTTACTTTCGTGCTGTGAAATTTAAAAGGCATCATTTTGGTACTTTCTAAAAATGAAATTACTTGGTTTATGTTTTTCTTATGTAGAAAATAAAATATTGAGTGCTAAACATACTTTAATTTTGAATAATAATAAAAAAGTACAAAACAAAAAACAAAAAGTTGAACCAAACAGGCATACGTTATCCCAAATACTCAAAAGTGTGTTACAATGCTAGTCAATTATGTAAATTTCTCAAGATTAATTGTCCGATTATTTTAGCCACTGATAAGGAATGTTACTTGTGATGGCTCAAGTAATTCTGTCGTCTTCTTTTTTTCAGTCTGAAAAGTTAGGTAGTTCTATCTTTCATTCCACAAACAGAGAAATCTTAGGGTCACGAAATGATACAAATCTCAATACAAGCATTTGCTAATATGTTAATATGTATGAAGATTAGAAAAATATAATTTGTTAGATCTAAATATTAAAATGCAAATCATTCGTTGTATGTAATATATGGGTAATTTGCATTGACACCCCCTGAGGTTAGGGTCAATGGCAATAAAATTACGGTCAACATTTTTTTGGCACTCAGACACCATGAGGTTCCTCCTTCATTGCAATGACACCCCCTGAGCTGGTGAAATGACTAGAATGCCCATTTAATTGTTTCACTTATTACATTAGGATAATATATAAAGTATGAAATTACCCATATGTCCAAACACTTCACCTTCTGAAATTACTAATTACACTTCCACCCCTTATTACAAAATATATATATATTACGAAAATTAAAATTATGAAAATATATATATATATAATTTGTAAAAAATATATAAAATTTGAAAAAACATATAAAATTCAAAAAAATATATAAAATTTGAAACAATATATAAAATTAAAAAAAAAAACATATAAAATTCGAAATAAATATATAAAATTCGTAAACAATATATAAAATTTGAAAAACATATAAAATTCTAAAAAATATATAAAATTCAAATATATATATATATATATATATATATATAAAGTGTGACTGAAGTTTAAGTGGACAAGCCTCAGAGTCATTAGCCAAGGTAACGGATCCTCTCCAACTCTCTGCAGAGCTATTTCAATGGCCACGATGGCGACACATGCCCCACGATAGTGACCGAAATCGGAATTGAACCGATACTTTATTAAAATATTTTAATCAAAATTAAATATATTGATATTTGGATCAAAATTAACGGTTTGATTCCGGTTATCATTTTTACAGAACCGAAAGTAAATTTTTATTTGGATCAAAATTAACTGTTCAGTTTTGATACTTTGGGTTCTTTAAAAATGAGAATCGGAACCGAACCGTTAATTTTGATTCAAATATTAATATATTCACGATGCGGTTCGCTTTTGATTCCGACCGAAACCGGAATCGAACCGATACTTTCAGTTCTTTAAAAATGAGAACCGGAACCGAACCGTTAATTTTGATTCAAATATTAATATATTTAATTTTGATTAAAATATTTTAATAAAGTATCACTTCGATTCCGATTTCGGTCACTATCGTGGGGCATGTGTCGCCATCATGGCCATTGAAATAACTCTGCAAAGAGTTGAGAGGATACGTTACCTTGGCTAATGACTCTGAGGCTTGTCCACTTAAACTTCAGTCATACTTTATATATATATATATATATATTTGAATTTTATATATTTTATAGAATTTTATATGTTTTTCGAATTTTATATATTTGTTTCGAATTTTATATATATATATTTTTAATTTTATATATTGTTTCAAATTTTATATATTTTTTCGAATTTTATATGTTTTTTCAAATTTTATATATTTTTTACAAATTATATATATATATATATATATATATATTCGTAATTTTAATTTTCGTAATTATATATACAAATTATATTATAAAGAAAAAAAATTAAATTGTAATTTTCGTAATATATATATATTTTGTAATAAGGGGTGTTAGTGTAATTAGTAATTTCAGAGGGTGAAGTGTTTGGGCATATGAGTAATTTCATACTTTATATATTACCCTAATGTAATAAGTGAAACAATTAAAGGGGCATTCTAGTCATTTCACCAGCCCAGGGGGTGTCATTGCAACGAAGGAGGAACCTCAGGGGGTGTGAGTGCCAAAAAAATGTTGACCGTAATTTTATTGCCATTGACCCTAACCTCAGAGGGTGTCAATGCAAATTGCCCTAATATATAATATCCCAAACAACAACATAGACATTGTCAACGGCTTAATATTTTCTTTTTTGCAAGGTAAAATCCATTTTTAAGAGTCGATCCTTAGACCTAGTGCTGAGAACTTACCATCACGACCAACTATGACTTAATATTTTCTTCTTATTATATCTTAGGACAATTACCAAAAATCTCCCAGAGTGATTATAGAAGAATCGGTAAATTATAACCTCTAAAATAGAATAGTGTTGTGTGGTTCCAATAAATTAATGTATGTGTTTGAAGTATGGAAAATAGTTCTCCCATATAATAGTGGATACAAAGATTTTTAATTCATTCAACAACTTCACTTCATAATTTATAATCTTATACTATAAGACAACATAGTCAAAGTGTGGAGTCAACGGTTTGACAAACACTACATATCACACATATATTAAGACACAAAAAGTGACCAAATCACCCATTAAAAACTAACAGCAAACTAAATAATTAGAATGCTGCAATTTATTCTTCAATCCAACCCCTCCACACACACACACACAAACACAGAGGAGGGTACCCAAACCCTAGAAAGTTACACACTTATCCTGGGAACAGCCACTGCAGAGAGAGGCTTTTTCATCTCACAAGACAGCTTGAGCACTTCACTTGGATCAACAGGACGAGCCAAGTCCTCAACCCACTTGAAATGGTGCACCAACTTAGCCACCCAAAGGCTCACAGTCACGAGCCCTAGGTTCCTACCCGGACACACCCTACGCCCAGCTCCAAACGGCGCAAGCCTCAGATCATTGCCCCTCACGTCCATATTAGCCGCCCAGGCGCAAGATAGAAACCTCTCTGGCTTGAACACCAACGGGTCATCCCACACGCAAGGGTCGTGTGTGATGGCCCACATGTTCACCATGGCCGTGGTGTTGGCAGGTATGACCATGCCGTTGCTGAGCTGGACATCCGACGTGGACAGCCGGCACCACGAGAGGAGGGGTCCAGGTGGATGCACACGTAGAGTTTCCTTCACCACTGCCTGGAGGAAGGGTAATTTGGGCACATCTGAGTCTGTGACACTTTTGTTTCCTACTACAGTGTCTAGCTCATCTTGAAGTTTGGCTTGGACATTTGGGTTCAGAACCAACTCTGCCATGACCCACTCGGTTAATAGAGCTGTTGTATCCGTACCTCGAAATATCATTTCCTGCATGCAGCTCAACTAGTTAGCTTCTTGAAGATGGAAAAAAAAAAATCTATATCTAGATTTAGTTGATACACATCAAAATACAAGCACATTAAATCAATAAGAAATTATAATTGCCACAAAAAATAAATACGTTATAGAGAGAGAATACAAAACTTATGATGTTCGAGACAAATAGTGTCTAGATCCTTTGTGGAGATCCGACAAAAAGTGTGTGCAAAAATCAATAACATTTTAAAAAATTTACGGACAAAACATATAAATTATATACAAACCCATAAAACAGCCACCATATCATCCTCTCTGAGCTTCTCGTCACCTTCCAAATCTATCAAAACATCAACAAAGTCCGAACTATCACAGAGCATGCCAAGTTTACGAACTCGGTGCTCCTTAATGATCTGTTTCACAAATGCGGTAACTTTGGGGACGAGTTCGGAGCAACGTTGGCTGATACGAAAAGGGTCGTAGAAGTACTTCAACCATGGTAAATGATCACACCAATTGAAAGCTCCCAATATCTCAAACCCTTCCCTCACCATCTCATTCACATCTCTCGCCTTCTCGCTATCGTGCACCGGATCGTACCTTTCCCCGAAAACCATCCCCATTATGCTGTTTATGGCAGCAGACTGCAGGTGCTTTCTCAACACCACAAACCCATGAAGGGTTTGTTCTTGAGCTATGGCACTTAACATTGCGGCACATTCTAGCTGGCGTCCACTCTCTTGGGCTAAAATGCGCCTGGGTGAAAAGAGGTGAGATGAAGCTATTCTTCTCAGGAGCCGCCAGTACGTGCCGTTTGGCGCAAAGCCGATGGCTCGGCTGAACATGAGCTGCTTGGCTGAGTGTTTGATCGGACGGTTGGCAAAGTGAGGAGAGGTTAAGATTTCCCGAGCCGTTTGTGGGTGGGAGGCCACCACGGCTGGGGTTGAGCCCAAGCTAAAAGCCATGAGCTGGGTGACTGATGCTTGGCGCGACGCCATGGAGGCGAGGGTGCGGTGAGCCAAGCCTCGGCTCAAGCTTAGCAAGCTGCCAAAGATGGGGAGACCTCGTGAGCCGGGGATCGAGACCCGGCCCATCTTGGTCCGACCATTTGTCCAGGCTGGCCCACCGTTGGAGGAAGCCCATTTTAGCAGCCCAATACTGAAAAATGTCATGAAGATTGAAAACAAGAGTAAAGTAGTGTTGAACATGTTTTGGGTATTTAGTATAGCTGGGAGTGTATATATCCACCAATTTGAGTCCTCAGACATTATGGTGAATTCCATGGGTTATGTGTGTGTGTGAGAGAGAGAGAGAGAGAGAGAGAGAGAGGGGGTGGTGGAGGAGAGGAGGTCGTGGTTGCCTTTATATAGATGCATACTTGTCCTTGTGTGCATGGCTAAAGGATAGAGATTAGGAGAGAGGAAATATGAAGGCTTATATGAATCTGTTATTTTCAATGTAGATATTATACAATATTGTTAGGCATACGTGAATCCATGGTGAGCAATAGATCCTTATCATTACTATATATATATATATATATATATATATATATATATATATATATATAAGCATACAAATTAAGGGTTCTAAAGAGACAGAGAAGGGAGAATGGTCATTGTAAATGAGAGAAATTATAGTTTGCATTTCTAAACAAGCATCGTCTCTTAATGATATTACATGTGCAAATTGTCTCTTCCTCGATTCTTCTATACAAAATGTTTCCTATTATATAGGTGTGCATATAATAATATTTTCTAACATATGCTTTTATATACATTTATGTAATTTTATATCTATATATATATGTAAATATATTTATACGGCTTAATCAATTTTGAAACTCATTCAAATAATGTATTTGAAATTATATTAGTGAATAGATTAAATCACACTCGTGCTGATGAAAAATTACTCATTTATACGAGGTTCAAATCCTCACCTCCCCTTTTTTGAAGAGCAGATATGCAACTGAAGCCAGTTCACATGGTGCAATGCGGATTTGGACCCTGCTTAATTTAAAAAAAAATGGCAACTTTTGGTGTCTATATTACGAAAATAATAATTTTCAAAAAATAATTTTAAAAAAAGATCAATGAACAAAAATAATTATAAAAAGCCAAGTTTGAGTAAAATATTTAAAAAGTTGACAAGTTGGTATAAAGGTAGGGCTGAAATGCCCCCAAAATTTGTAAAAGTTTTATGTAATGAAATATATATTTTAGTGATGAAATAAAAGTTTTACCGATGATATAAAAGTTTTACACACCAAATCCAAAAGTTTCATATAATGAGTCAAAAAGTTTAATCCAGTGAAATAACATGAAGATCACGCGTTAAAGGATTTTATGGACAAAAGTTGTATTTTTCTCTTTCTCCTAATTATTTTTGTTCATTAACCTTTTCTTTAAATTACTTTTTGAAAGTTGTCATTTTTAAAATTTTTCCAAATAAAAAGGACATATATATCAGCATATATTAAACAATTTTAATTAGTTTACACACTTTATAAAAATATCCTTTTCTTTTTCCACAACAACTTACTATTACAAAAGGAAAGTTGTGGTTACAAAATAACGTTTCGAAAAAAATAATAATTTATGTAGCCTAAAATATACCTTTTCTCTTCCGAAATTATACAATTATGACGAGTTATTATGACCCTAAGTCCCTAAAATACCTTTAATTTAATTTAATTTTTTTCTTATAAGGAAAAAATATGTAACCAAATGCAAATTTCTTATAGAGATTTTTCTTGTCGCACCTTTTGAGATATCTCGGTTCTGTTACAGAATCAAGCCTAAGATGGCCAAAAAGAGTATATTAATTGGTTCACCTATGCTGATTATTTTGGAAACCAATATTGGATCCTAACAACAAATATAAATGTGTTTTTTTTTCAGTGTTTGCACGTGATTGTTCATGCGTGCGTTTTGCCAGGAAGCTAGGCGAACGTATATACGTTTTGTAATTATATATATATATATATATATACAAACATTCTCACATAGTAGCAACTTGCAACTTGCAACTTGATCACGAGGCCTCACTTCACATGCACAAGTGTGTTTCTAACCTCTTCATCTCATAGTTGTACGAGCTTAACAAAGTGGAATGGGTCATTACCTAATCTCAAAGTTAAACATTAATTAATTAACCTTGATTCTTTAGTTATCTAGGGAAAAACAAACCAAGATTGAATCTAGCATCTAGAGTGTTTAAACGAGTCCAATATTGGTGTAGAAAGTAACTGAATATATACGTAAATTTAATGAATGCTTTGCATGATCGAGTTGCCAAAGCTAGCTAGCTTGAATGTTTGTTTTTTGATATATAATACATGATTAATATATCTTTTCCAAGCTCATGCACATCCTGTAAGAATATTTAATATTATCTTATGGTCCACACTTTATTTGTTTTGGTGACCAAGTATATATATATATATATATATATATGATTCTAATCATATAAAATTGATTGAGATTTATTTCCTTTATTGTTTCACCTTGATGGAATGTGAGATTTATTATATCTTATGAATAAAGAAACCGGTCCTCTATCTATCTATATTAAAGTGCATATATTCCATCATTATGTACATAATAGATACAATAATGGTTTAACCGTGTGCAAAAGTTCAGGAGAGATAAACTCTATTTCCTTATCCTATTTCTTTTAGGGTTTTCTTCTATGTGCAGATTTTAGATCAAATAAGAGTTTTCTATGATGATGGATCGAGATGACTAATGATGATGGATCAAACGTGAAGATTTATGGATCGCAAATAGGTGAATAATTTTTATCATAGATATGAGGTATTTATGATTTATTTTCGCTTAATGAATATAGTGTGATCATGATAGAGATTCTAAGATCCTTAGGGTCTGTTTGGATACAAAAAAACAGTTTTTGATTTTTTACTGTTCACCCAGTTAAAAAAAAAAACACGTCTGACAAACGCGTTTACTGTTCACTTTTTTTCCCAAGAAAACTGTTTTCTGTGATTAGTGTGTAAAAGTGGTGAAAACACCAAATACAACTTTTAGTTGTTTTTTTGAGTTTTTTCACTGTTTAAGGTACCACCTCCTCCACCGCCCCCACCACCAACCACCACCACCCCCCCGCCGCCACCGGGCCCCACCGCAGCCGGCCACCGCCGCCGCTTCTGCCCGTTGCCAATCACCCACCACCGCCGCCCCTCACCACCACCGCCGCCGCCGCCCACCCAATACCATTTTATTTCAATACAAATTTTCATCCAAACGTTTTTTTGTATTTAGTTTTTTGCTGGAAAAAACAAAGACAAATACAAAAACAGTTTTTATATTTGAAGACATAAAACAAATACAAAAAATAGGCTTTCCAAACGCACCCTTAGAATTTATGTTCCGCGATTTATATTTTATATTTTTGCATAAATATCATGAATTTAATTTACACATCCATTTATGATGCTTAGTAATACCAAATCACCTCAAACTCCTACATTATTGCATGAGGCGATCCTGTTACGGCGCATTAATGACTGCCCCCCACGCGGTTCAATACCATTTGAAGTCTTAAATGGTGATAAAGAGAAAATAAGTCAGTTTAAAAATACCATAAAATTTTATTTTATTTTGTAGCTTTCGAAATTGTCACAGCGACTAAAAAGTTCCTAACTTGATGGATTTGAAGAGCTCAAAGTACCAAATTTTTTGTGAGAATAAAGATGAGTTATGTAGTGAGATTGTAATAATTAAGGGGACAAGAAAAAAATATATATTGTAAGGAGATTGAAATAAGAGGAATATAAAAAAGAATACACAGTATACATATCTGACTTAATGAGACATTAGAATGTTATTATTATACAAAACAATTTGCAAAAACATGCAATGAATAAGATAGTTGATTTAATTGTTGTCGCATCCATATCATTCTGTTATTACAAGTTTTACAACCAATGGACCTGTATACCATATCCCAACCGCGCAAAAATGTGAGAAGTTAACAGTTTTAGAAATCCGAGATCAACTTATAAGCTTAAGTTTGAAGTCATTAATTAATTATGGAGGTAACTAAAGGCGTCCATGAAACTTTTCATTCTTTTGAGTTAGTTGTAAGTGAAGTAGTCCCCAAAAACTTTTCTCTTTTTGAGTCGGTCATACGTGAAGTAGATTATAGGCCAAGGAGGGTAACTTTTGTGTAAGTCAAAATTGGTAAAAGTCACAAATCACTTCATATTATTGGGGAGGGAGACATCCTTAGGTAGAAATTATTCATTAAAATGGTGATATTATATTGAGTGACGGATCTAGAAGTTTAAGTAAGTGGGCAGAATTACCATATAAATTTTTAGTTGGGGTTTTAAGGTATTTGTTTTTAAAAATCCAATAGGGGCTAAGCTATTTTTTAAAAAAAAATTAAATGGGAGCATAACAAAAAATATTTGAAATTTAAGGGCAACGGAGGTAAAAAGGAAAAATCAATGGGGGCTGCGACCCCACTAATCACATGTTGGATCGTGTCTGACCACATTATCATGTTGATATGGTATCTCAATTCAACCAAATATAATAATAAATAATATGAAAACACAAACATAATTTTTTTTATTTTGGTATCTGAGTGAATGATGACATCATAATATATATTACATTTGTCAAAAATAAATTTTTTTTATCGGATTGTAATACTACATAAGAATGATGATGTAGTACCACCGTTATAACGAAAATTTCTCCCTAAGTTAATTCAATATACGTGCGAGAATGAAATAAAATAAAAATAGGAACATAATAATCATATTTATTTTATTGTTTGGTTTGCAAATATAAAGTATTGTAGGAAAAGAATGGACTAAATAAAATAATGTTATAAAAAACCCTCTTAGGAACATAATAATCATATATATATTATATTTATATTAATACCGAAATATTATTTTTCGCACTACCAATTAGGGTAAAAAATATATAAAAAAATATTTTGAACTACCAATTAGATTTGTTTTTCATTTTTTAAATATTTTACAATAAATAATTTTATTTATTTATACCAAAATAAAAAATTAATGCAAAAATATTTTTCCGAACTACCAATTATTTTAAAATATAAAAAAATTAAGTCTGAAATATAAAAAAATATTTCAAATTACCAAATAGATTTTTTTTTTTCATTTTTTAAATAAACGGAGTTGTTTTTGTGATTTATGCCAAAATAAAAAATCAATGTTTTGTTTGGATAATAAAATATGAGGGTATTAAGCCTTATTTCCAAACACCACCTATCTCAACAAACCTTGTTTTCAAACAGCATCTATCTCAATATTGAGGATAGTTTCGGTATAGGGTGTAAATGATGTGGGTTTGAAAAAATAAGGGATGTAAGTGAAGATTTTCAAATTTGAAAAGTCTGATTGAAATAAAAGTAAAATTCAAGAAGTGTAAATGAAGTTAACCTATAAAAAAAATAATGAAAGAGAATGATAATAATAGTGGCCAACAATGATGGTGATGGTGGTGTGTGTAACCCATAAAAAATAATGAAAGATAATGATAATAAAAGCCTATATTAATTGGTTCACCTATGCTGATTATTTTGGAAAAGAATATTGGATCCCAACATATATACGTTTTGTAATTAAATATCTATATTATATATATATATATATCTATATATATGTACAAACATTCCCACACAATAGCAACTTGCAACTTGATCACGAATATGGCTCCACACGGTTTGGTTTAGTACAGACTCTTGAAAAATTTGGAATCAAATCATTATCAACGGTTCCTTGAAAACAAGAACCGAAACCAGAACCATTAGTTAAGGAACCAAACCAAACCAAATCATAAAATAACGGTTCGGTTCAGTTCCGAACCACGGTTCCATAAGCATGTCTTTTAAATTATACATAACATGTAACATAAATTATGAAAAACAATCTTACCAATTTCAAAACTAAAAATCATTATCTTAAATAAAAAAATCACACACACACACACACCTGCACCTACACCCCCAAAAACTCTCACACATACACACTAAGAGGATGAGAGAAAGAAGGAGGGGGGGGGGGGGGGGGGGGGGGGGGGGAGTTTTAAAGAGATTATTTATGAAGTTTTCATAATTTTTGTTATTGCATTTTTTTTTTAATTTCAGACATGACTTCAGTCAAGAGAATTGTTGAATGTTCACGAGTTAAAGCATAAAAGTTATGAGTCCGTGTTTGTGTGTGACCAATACATATTTAGAGATCTATAGAAGGGGAGAGATAACTAACCTTTTCTAGAAAGCTTAGAAGCTGTTGGTAATGAGGCGAAGAGTTATGGTGACTGGTGGTGAGAATGAATGTGAGAGATGAGATGGACTATAAATTATACTAGAATTTTTATATATATGCGTGTAATATTTATTTGAATGGTAAAAAATTATTAAGGTAAACTTAAATTTTTATTTAATACACTAATTTGTATTTATTTAGTGTTATAAGTTTATATGAATCTATAATTTTGTTAAATATAATGTAATTTTATAAGTGAGTTATATATATATGTATCTCTAATTCATATCGGTTTGGTTCGGTTCCAGATAATTTGAAATCAAACCCAAATCAAATTAGAACGATTTTTTTTTTTTGAGAACCAAAACCAAAGCAAACCAATTCAAAACCGGAACCAAAATACCGATTCAATTTGGTTTGAATCGATTCTACAATTTTTTTTTTGTACCCCTAATCACGAGGCCTCACTTCACATGCACCAAGTGTGTTTCTAACCTCTTCATTTCATAGTTGTACGAGCTTAACAAAGTGGAATGAGTCATTACGTAATCTCAAAGTTAAACATTAATTAATTAACCTTAATTCTTTAGTTATCTAGGGAAAAACAAACCAAGATTGAATCTAGCATCTAGAGTGTTTACACGAGTCCAATATTGGGGTAACAAGTCATTGAATATATAGGTAATGAATGCTTTGCATGATTGAGTTGCCAAAGCTAGCTTGAATTTTTGTTTTTTGACTTATATATATATATATATATACATGTGTAATACTAAATATTTTGCCAAACCCATGCACATCCATTTATGACGCTTAGTAATACCAAATCGCCTCAAACTCCTACAATTATTGCACGAGGCGATCCTCTTACGGCGCAATAATGACTGCCCCTCGCGGTTCAATACAATTTGAAGTCTTAAATGGTGATAAAGAGAAAATAAGTGAGTTTTAAAATACTATAATACTTATTTTATTTTGTAGCTTTCAAAATTGTCACAGCGACTAAAAAGTTCTTTACTTCAAGGATTTGAAGAGCTCTTATGCAGTGAGATTGTAATAAGGGGAGAAAAAAAAAGGAAAACTATATAAAAGTAATATTAGGGAATGTAAATTATAAATTAGTCACATTAAAGTTTCATATTTTATTTTGATAAAATTAAGTAAACTAATTACAAATAAGTAAACAATTATTATTGAAGTCTAAAATACCCTCAAATACTTTTTAAAAGTATCAAAATACCCAATATATATATATATATATATATATATAAAGGAACAAAAATGTTCTCACCATATTATAATTGTGTGTAGTTAAATAATACAATACATTGATAATAATATATATACCGAATGCATAGTATACATATCTGACTATTTATCCACGAAAAAATGAGACATTAGAATGTTATTATTATACAAAACAATTTGCAAAAAGTGTCTAACAAAATTTCCAAAACATGCAATGAATAAGATCGTTAATTTAATTATGGACAAATTGGGATAATACTTGGGTCCTCCCTAGGACCCTAGCTAGAGATGATGAAGTTGATCGTCCTCTCCTATGTAATCCAATAAATTTAAGACACGTGGTTAAAAGTAATTAAAAGATATATATGGGTATTACTAGACCAGTAAACAGTTAGGATTTGGATCGGATCTGTTCTGATCCGAATCCGAATCCAATAAGCATAATCTGATCCGATTCGATAATCCGATGGATTTTTGCTTCTTTAATCCGAAACATATTTTTTGATATTCGGATCTCTGATCCGATTATGAGTTTTTTTTTTTTTAAAATGAAATTAATAAAGAATATTTATTTTTTATTATCTTTTTATGAACACTAAAAATAAAATTATGTATTTATACTTGTAATGTATGTCCATGAAAAATATGAAATTCAAATAACAAACAAAAATTTAGAACATAATTAGAAATACTAACTACCATATACAACTAATAACATAATTATATATATATATATATATATATATATATATATTAAGTATACGACATTTACTACTCCACATTTATCTATTAATAAATAGTAATATAGTTGATCAATCATTATTAATAAATAATAAAATAATTAAAAATTAATATTTATATATATGTATAATATTAAATATATACATATAATATTAAATATATACATATAAAAATATTAAATTTATATTGATATATATATGTATTATATGATTCAGATCAGATTAGCATAAATCCAAATCTAAATTATTAAGAAATCGGGTTATTGGATTCGGATTTTAATTGGGTTATCGGATTTGATTTTAAATCCAAATCCGACTAATTAGATTAGATTCGGATCAAAATCCGATCCATTGACAGGTCTTGTCATGCCCCAAATTTCCGAGGACACCGAAACCCGAGCCTAAGAGCTAAGGGAGTGAATACGAAAGTAAAAAGAAATGAGAACAAATGGCCTATAGTCATCAAACACCCATACAAGGGTAAAATCACCATTTCACACGTAAAAGATGTCAAAAAGATCGCACGAAATCGAAAAGAAGGTAAACCAAAAGACTTGGCACCTTGAACAAATCATTACAACCCCCCATGTTTACCCAAAGGTAAAATGGTCAACTCAGGGGTACAATAGTAATTTACAAATACAACTACCAATTTTGAACCTAGCACAAGCTATAAGAACAAACGGAACTTAATTCAAAGGTACGAGGTGGAAATCACAACATTTTGAAAATCGACATTGCTACGTGTAAGGTCCAGAATATACTGTCAACTTCAAACAATCATTACACACTCAAATATGCCTCAAATGAAGTGATTAAAAATCCTAAACACAAGATCTTGAAGTAAGCTTTCTAAAAAGCTAAAGAACACCTCAATCCGATGCTTGTAGCTCGAGATATGACCGAAATAGTGAACAATGGTCGAAATGTGCACGAGCCGCAGTCGACTGCAAGAAACATGCAGTTGACTGCACCCAAGCAGGCAGTCGACTGCCCAAGGTCGTGGCTAACCCAAAAATGTGCAGAAATGAAAATTTCAAGGCTCAGTCGACTACCTAAAGGCCCAGTCGACTGCAAGGGTTTGAAAAGGTGAAAAAATGACTCTAAACCACCTTGAACTCCTATGGAACATGGAGGATAACCTCAAAACTATTAGGGAACTTTTAGGATGCTAATAATATTCCCGGAACTCAAACACTAGAGAGAAACAATTATTTTTGTCCAAATCTTTTCCTTGAATTTTCATAAAAGATATCCGTCTTTTTTTTTAGTAGACCACCGACTTTAAAATCTCAAATTCTTCTCAAACAACTTCAAATCATTTAAAACACAAAGTTTTAATCGAGTTCACGGGGGTAGGTGAAAATGAGTTTTTCCATTCAAATAAAAAATGGTTTGTTTGAAAACCTATAAAAATGTCATTTTCGACCAAACTGATATTAATCAAATTCAATACGAGAATCCACAACACATCACTAAATGAAAGGATTCGTAGTTTAACATTCAAATGCCCTAAGGTAATACATGCTATTGTTTTCTACAAAATGAAATAGTCTTTACATATCTGGTGGGCGTCAGGTATTTTCAAAATACGTGGTTAAAAATGACATCTTAACGACACTTTAGGTTTTACCCTTTTGCAAGCGCACAGATCAATTGTAGACAATTTTGCTGGAGTAGGGGAATATTGATCCCATAGAGACAAGGATTGTTCACTTCAATAGTTTAAAAACACTTAATTATATTTTTCCAAAAAGAGTTTGGTTTTGTGAATTATTTGATACTAATGAAAATAAAATAGAAAACAATAATGAATAATGGTTGTGATTCAGAGAGAAAGAAAACCAGGGTTTCCTCATTCCACCACTAACCGCACAATATAGTTCAGATTATATATCAATTGCATGAAGGCGATCCATTGACTATGAATTAGGTCACACCGCGCCAACAATTTGACCCCAAAAGGGATTACCCTCAACCGGATCGCGATAACCCATCTTAAGACTAAACTGATTAGTGCATGCCAACTACTAACAGAAAGTAAATGCAGAAAAGTAAATTAAAGGATGAAAATAAACTAAAGCATGTCGATATTAGTTTTTCAGGGCATGACCTGTGTCAACCTAGGGTTTTGAGTTTTATAACCACCATTGTGTAGAAAATCACAAATTAAGTATCCGAGTTTGATAGGTGCTCAATATTGGTCATTTTTTGCCCTTATCTTGCGTTTGTTATGTCTCTACATTCCGTTACTTAGTATTTTTATCCCGTTTGTATGCGTAAGCATGTTTCAGGAGCTTAATGAAGAAACATAACTAATCTTGGTGAATTAATTGAGTTCGTGTTCATTTTTATCTCAAGAAAGGAATCAAGAGATGTGTTAGAGTAAAGAAGAGCTACCGGAGGAAAAAATGGTTATTTTCCGACATCATTATCTCACTGAAGGGCAAAAATGTCATTTTTAAACATTATTACTTCACCCAAAAGCATCGGGAGTCAAATGCGACCAGTCTAGCTCAAATATGAAAAAACGAGTTTTTACAGCAAAAGATGCATAATACCTTACGTCGTCAGAGAGAAAAAGAGGCAGATTGGACCTGAGCTACGATTTGATTTGTACCCTACGCCTTAGACCTATGCCCAAGCGTAGGTCAGGAGCGTAGGTCCCACCTTATGGCCACATGATCCTTTATGTGCAGAAGTTATTTTGGAGTTGTTTCAGAATTTTCCAGTTTTGACCCTACTTTGATACTTTAAGTGATCGGTGATTCCAGACCTCTACATATAGGCTTATACATATATTTACATAAGATTTTAGAGACATTATTCATGTATTATGAAATTACAGAAAAGGGAAAAGGGTTTCCCTCACTTGTTTATAAATATGAGAGGGTTAGGTTTGGAGAGTGTGCTGTTTTTGAGTTATGGTTATGATTTTCACACACATTCATTCATAGAGTTCTCACGTTCAAAGTTCAGACTTGCTTCCATTGAAGAGAACCACCATTGAAGACCTAGATATTTGGAGAAGAAGGCCATTGAGAGCGTTGCTACACCGACAATGTAGATTCTTTCAGCCATGATCAACTAGTTCGGTATCTAGGGTTTTCTCGCGAAACCCTAGCCAAGTAATGTAGTTCTAGTTTTATATTCAATTGTAGAGAGGGGAAACCGTGACTATATTGTGATGATTGTGTTAGATGAGATACCGTTTTTATTTGTGATAGAAGTTTATATATTTGAATTGATTATTGTCTTAGACTTTTCGAATATATTTATCTTACACAATCACAATTATTCACTACGGCTGGAACTCAGATGTTTAATCTGTGATTTTCTACACAATGATGGTCATAAAACTTGAAACCCTAGGTTGACACAGGCCATGCCCTGAGAAACTAATATAGACATGCTTTAGTTTATTTTCATACTTTAATTTACTTTTCTGCATTTACTTTCTGTTAGTAGTTCACATGCACTAGTCAGTTTATTCTTGAGATAGGTTGTCACGATCCGGTTGAGAGTAATCCTTTTTGGGGTCAAACTGCTGGCACTGTACGACCTAATTCACAGTAAATGGATTGCCCTCATGTAATTGAAATAGAATCCGAACTATATTATGCGGTTAGTAGTGGAGTGAGGAAACCCTAATTTTCTTTCTCTCTGAATCACAACCATTATTCATTATTACTTTATGTTTAATTTTTATTAGTATTAGATAATTCACAAAACCAAATTCTTTTCGGAAAAATATAATTCAATGTTTTTAGGCTATTGAAGTGAACAATCTTTGTCTCTGCGGGATCGATATTCCCCTACTAACATCTGATAATCGTTATTGCATTTTTCCTAAACTTTGTTATGAGAAAGATCTAGAGTTTATATCCACAGATTCTTAGTTGACATACATCTCTACAAAACCATTAGATTTTCAAAAGCATGCGAGTCTTAGGAAATCTAGTGGTATGTTCTCTTTAGAATACATGTCTTCATATGTATCATTCTAGGAATATCTTGATTATTTTTTCCCCTATAATTGATATATTATCATGCATTTTTTATTTTATTATTTATCATTATGTATGCATCGTATTTTGCTACTATTAAGATTATTCATGCATGCATACATTATGACAAAAATGCCATAAAAATTATAAAATAAAAATTCTTAGCATGTTGAGCTTGGCTAAGGGTACAAATGGTTGTCATTTTTCACTCTATTCTCTTATTTACTACTTTATTATTATGCTTATGGGAATTGGAGTTTTTAGACTGACTTGAGGATATGAGTTATTTACTTGACATGTTTAAGTATTATTTTTAGAACTCATTAACTTTGGGTGTTTGTTTCACTTCGGAGATGACTGTAATACTTGCTAAAACTTTTAGTCTTTTTCATATAACCCGAAGTGATATGTAGGTTCATGAGCTATGCTAGATTGGTCGATGCTTTTGAATATCTTTTGCATGCTCATAAATGTTGGGGTAATGTTGAAAGAAGAAATAATTATATATATATATATATATAAATGTCTCTTTAAAACCCCTTAGAGCAATGGTCCGTCTGTTGAGTAACCAGGTCTCAGTACCTCAGCAAATATTAAGTATTAATGTAAAAAGGCAGACGTGATTATCTCAATTTTTCAATCCGAGTAACCTGACCTCTTACCTCAGTAAGCATTGCGTGTTTGAGTAAAAAGGGGATAAAAATTAAAATATTATATATGAAGGGGTGCAAAGAATAAATTCGAGACAAAAATAAAAATAAATTGTATTCCCTTTAAAAAATAATAAGGCCCGAACTAAAGATTTGACTTCTAGTTTAAGTTTTGGACTGAAGTATCATCAAGGTTAGTGAGTAGATTATTAGAATTATTACGTATTTATTTCATTTTAGTTGTGTGTTTTCACTTGAATATTTTTCATATATGCAAAAATTATGTAAAGTTTGTCTTGTGACTGTTTATAACTATAAGGCATGTGTGCTAATTTTTTTCACTACCGTGTGTATAATGACTAAGTCAAATCTATGAATATGATGTATTTATGATTAGCTCGTTGTCTCTACTGCTTTTCTCACATGTTTCCAAGAACAAAAATATATATTATTCTTAGTTTGAGTATATTGCATTCACACATTAGATTTAAGTTCATGCATAGTAGAGATTTTTGTTACCCGAGAATCTGGATATATTTTATAGAGTTCTATGACTTAATATAAATTTTGCTTAGATTCTCTGGTCTTCCCGTATATTTTTTCCTTTGTGTCCTCTCCATAAAATATTTTGATTATTTAATTCCTTGTTATTTCAATGACAAAAAAGGGGAGAAGTAGTTAAAAAGGGGGAGAAATATTTAGTAAGGGGGAATGATTATTTTGGTAAGGGGAAAAGTATTTAATTGAGAGGGATAATTATTTGTTATTGATTAATGATTATTATAATTCATGTTGATAAATTCATTATTTTGTTTATGATCATTTAATATTGATTATTCCCGCTATTTGTTTTCCACACTTTTTTTTACAGGTATGTTTGTTTAAGTGTTGTGATTGCATGATTCGTAGATCATCATGAGATCAAGAAAAAAGTCTATGTCTATGTTTGTCGGTGTGTGTTCATAGGTATATGTTTTATTTTGTTTATCGTGATGATATATTTATAAAACATGGTTTTGTCTCAGAAATGCCAATGGGAGATTATAAGAACATTTATTTAAGTAATGACATTATTCTGATCAAAAACCATCTTGAGAGTTGTGTGTTTTTAAATCGAGTTTTTAAGTGTTATATGGTAAAACATTTATGTGTAAAATCAAGTCTAAAGTAGTAAAGATACAAAGGATATCGAGTGGAACAACAGATAGAAATGGCAATGTAAAGAAATAAAGATTTCAAGAAATTTGTATTTTGTTTCACCGAGTACTCTGTGGGAGTATTACTGAGTACTTGGTAAGTACGCAAGAGTGAAAAATTACAGAAAGCTGTGCGTATTATCGCACGATTGCGCACGGATGGTGTTCACCGAGTACTCGGTAAAACAGCCACCGAGTACTTGGTAAGTGACAAAAAATTAGAAATTGCAAAATTATTTTGGAAGGTTTGTCTTGCTAAGTAATTGATTCCTAACCACTTTGGGACATGATTTGAATCTATTATTGGTATATTGGATTATTATTGACATATTAGTCTATATTTGAAAGATTTAATGGTAGAAATACGAACCGTGATTGGAAAATGATTCTTACCATTTGGAATTACCTAGATGATCAATGAAAATAACCTAGAGGGAGGTGAATAGGTTTTTTGTCGATTTTATGATCAATTAAAATTATATAGCGGAAAATCAATTTTAATATGTCATAAACCCTAATTTTCAAATCAATTCCCAAATTAGATCAATTAAGAAAATATGTATATAAGTGCATAAATTAAACAATGAGAAGACACATAGATTTTTTACGTGAAAAACCTTGGAAATACTCCAAGTAAAAACCACGGATACACTCGGGTATCGATGCACTATGAATCAGAGAAATTGTACAGATTCTATGAAAACAGAACTTACAACCTCAGTAATTTGTTGTTCTTCACTCGACGTTTGAAAATGTAGATTCACTCATGTTCCACGAAGCTCTCACTCCGATCTCCGTACTCTGACGACTCTACTTCTCAACAGATCGAATAACTACGAAGCCTCCTGTTTCGATCTCCGCACTCAGACAACTTCGTTCTTCAATGAATCAATGCAACCACGTTGCTATAGATGGTGTGTGAATTTTTCAGCAACTAGAACATCCAATTGTTCATGAGAATTATCGATGTAGAAGCACAATTGGAGACACTTAATAACAAGAGAGAAGTTGTGTATATTTATTCACTCAATAATATTCTCTCACCATATATCTTTGAAGAAGATGGAACTGTAGAAAATTAGCAGAGATTTTTCAAAAACGCGCCTCCTTTTGTTGTAGACCTGGTATTAATAGGCAATGATGAATCAAACCCTAATTTTTCCATTTCTCGTAATTTCACACCTATCCAAGTCAAACTCTCTTCTCTAATATATATCATGTATATAACACGCATTATAATGTGTATTAGTCGTGAACACATCATAAAACCAACCACAGACAAATTTGGACATCGCAGTAAAATTTAGAAAATTTCTTGCCGCAGCTACGCTTGAAGCGTAGGTCCAAGCGTACCTTCAAGCGTAAAACTCCACGTTCCAACAACTTTTTGATTCTGAAAGCGTAGGCTTAAGCGTATGTGTTTTTGTTAAAACCACTTTTCTCTGTAACTGGGCCAAAACAACCCTCTTGAATTCATGATACTTTTTACTTGAATTAACGGCTTTGGAAAAGGTCATTTTCGCCCTCCAGGAAACATTTTTTCTCAGTATGCTCACTTTCATGCTTCACTTGTATTCTTCAGTACTTCAATGCTTGATTTTTCCTTTGACGAAACTTATAGATGTCATTGAAACCAAACCAACCTATCTAACACTCAACATAGTTATTGTCTATAACAAGCCATAAATAAACAATACTCAATTATGTTATTACAATCTTCCCCTTGGCATTTCTGAGACAAAATCATGTTTTACAATATAGTCTCACAAGTAACAACATAACATTTATATCTATGAACACACACCAACAAACATAGAGATAAACTGTCACCTTACTTTCATGACAGTCTACTAATCCTGTAACCACAACACTGAACAAACCATTAAACGCAAGTGTGAAAAACATATATAAACTAACATAATGATCATCAGAAAATCATAACAACAATGCACACATAATGATCATCATTTCTCCCCTTGAGAATAAACTCCCCCTTGCTAAATACTTCTCCCTCTTAATCAAACAATCTCCCCCCTTACTTAACACTTCTTCCCCTTTTTGTCACTAAAATGTCAAGCAAAGAGAGTATATGCCATAGTAACAATGTAGAGAGATGCAAGAAAATACTCAAATAAAACTCTACAATACAAAATTCTATTAGATCATATCCAGATACACAAGTTAACATGAATCTCTATTAAGCATGACCCTATGACTAATACATGAATACATAATGTCATAAATAAAAGCAAAACAAAAAAAAATTGTATTTTAGAAATATTTTAGAAATTTTGTATTATAGACAAAACCATGTTTTACATTATTGCCTTATAAATAATAACATAACATCTATACATATGAACATACACCGACAAACATAGATATAAGTTATCACTTTGCTTTTATGACGGTCTACCAATCTTCTAACCACAACACTGAACAAACCATTAAATGCAAGTGTGGAAAACATATATAAACTGATCATAAGAATAACATCACAACAAATATAATGATTATCAAACATACACTCCTTTCTCCCCCTGAAGATAAAATATTCTATAAGATTATAGACCAAGCACTAAATATGAAGATAAAATATTCTATAAGATTATATCCAGATTCTCGAGTAACACATATCTCTACTATGCATGACCCTACTACTAAATGCATGAACGCAAAATGTCATGAATAAAAATAATAAAACTATTTTTATAATTTGAAATATGTGAGCATGGCAATATAGACAACAAACAAATCATTAACACATCATATTCTCAGTTTATCTCAACCATTATACATATGATGTAACATAAAATCAATACACATACCTTGTAGACTAAAAAATGTACAAGTCAAGTTTTGTGTGTATATATATATATATATATATATATATACCAAGGTAAGATGAAAATTCTCATATGCAATTACCAAGGTAAGATGAAAAAAATACATATTAAACTTGATAATCTCCGCACCAACCATGATGATAATTCAATCCAAGATCCAAATTAGAAGTAAAAAAAAACTTTCTCCTTTTCACACAATTTCCTCCTTTTCAGCTTTTCAACTTTTTCACCATATCTTTTTTTGTCTTTCTAAGCTCCGAACTTTCCAGCGAGGATTTTTAGTCCCAACCAACTAGGCTCGAGCTACTTCCATGGGATTTATGCTCATCAGTTATCTCTCCTTTTTGGATTGAATAACTGCTTTTTGCTTTTTGCATTTTTATTTTAAAATCATCTTATCATTTCCTCTTCTTTCACCATTACCACAACATTCATACTGATGCAAAATATATTTCACGCATAGACCAATCTAGCATAGCTCATGAACCTTCATACCACTTCAGGTTAAATGAAAAAATTAACATATTCAGTAGGCATTACAATCATCACCAAAACAACTAGCACATAAGATTAAAGTTTTGTAACATAAATTAATCATGTCAAGTAATCATTAAAAAATATTAGGTCAGGTTGATATCTTTATTTCACATATGCATAATTAGACAAGTAAATATGAAAATAGAGTAAATCATGACAACTTTTGTACTCCAGCCAAGCTCAAAATTTCCAATTTTTTTATTTTATGAATTGTTTTTAAAAATAAATGAAATTCATGCATGAATAAATATGATACAAATACAGGAATACCTATCAATTCTAGGAAAATAATACAATGTGTTCCTATAATGATAGATAAGAAGATTTTTATTCTAAAGAAAGCATACCAATAGATTTCCTAAGACTAACATGCTTTTGAAAATCTAAAGATTTTGTAAAGATCTGCCAACTGAGAATTTGTGGATATGAACTCTAGAGACACTATACCATCTTCAACAAGATCACGAATGAAATGATGTCGAATATTTATATGTTTTGTCCTAAAATGTTGAATATGATTTTTTGAAATATTAATTGCACTTGTGTTATCATAGAACACAATCATCGTGCCTTGTGAAAAACCATAATCCCGTAACATTTGACGCATCCACAAAACCTGAGTACAATAACTACCAACTGCTATATACTCAGCCTCAGCAGTGGAAAAATAAACACAATTTTGCTTCTTGTTATGCTAAGAAACTAAGGGTGTATTTGGAAAGGGGTGTTTCCGTTTTTGTTCTTGTTTTTTTCCACTATTCACGGGAACAAAAACGCGTTTGGGAGCCTTTGATGGTTTTTGTTTTCGTGAAAAGTAAAAGAAGCGTTTTCTCACCCTTAGTTCAAAATTTGAGAACACCAAAATGGTATTTTTTTGTTTTCGGCATTGTTTATTCTTAGCAAAAAAAAAAATAATTGTTGCAGATTCCCTAACCTTCATCTTCAATCTCCAAACCCTAACTTCCATCTTCAACCTCCAAACCCTAACCTTCAATTTTTTTTTATTTTTTTTTGTTCCCGAAAATTTTTTAGACTACATTTTCAACAAAATGTATTTTTGTTTTCGGATTACCCTTAGGATAAGAACAAGAATTTTTTTGTTCTCAAGAGATAAAAAACGAAAACACTAGTTTCCAAACGCACCCTAAGCAATTTCCAACTTAGAAACACCCTCCACTGGTACTTTTTCTATCATCAACATTACCAGCCCAATCAGCATCAGAAAAATATGCGATCTCAGTATTAGTACCTGATGGATACCACAGTCCATAATTCACTGTCCCTTTAACATAATTTATAATCCTTTTCATAACAGTAATATGAGACTCCTTAGGACTTGTCTGGTAACATGCACATAAACCAACACTAAAAGCTATGTCAGGTCAACTGGCGGTTTAATACTATAAACTCCCAATCATACTCCTATAGAGTGTATGATTTACATCTTTACCTTTATTATCAAAGTTAAGCTTGACACTTAGTGCTTGTTTGGTAGACGGTGTGGTGTTGGTTTGGTTGAAGTTGGGTTGGTTGGAGTTGGTGTGGTTTTATTTTGGTTCCAAACCATGTTTGGTGCAGATGGTTTTGGTGTGAGAAAAAGTGACACTGAAAAACCAAACCATGTTTGGTAGGGTTGGTATGGGTTGAAATTCTGAATATGAATATATTAATAAATATTAATATATTAATAAATATTAATATTAATATATTAAAATATATTAGTATATGGGTTTCACATTTTATTTATTAATAAATATTAATATATATTAATATTAATATATTAATATTAATATATTAAAATATATTAATATTATAATATTAAAATATATTAAAATATATTAATATTATAATATTAAAATATATTAAATTTAATATATTAATATATTGATATTATAATATATTGATATTATAATATTAATATATTTTAATAATATATTAATATTAATATATTAAAATATATTATATATTAAAAATGATATATATATATATATATAATATATTTCGGATTGCTACAGTGGCCGCACCAAACCAAAACCATCAAAAATGATGGTTCCAAATTCCTTCACAAAGTTGGCACCATGGAGTTGCTACAGTGTTGGTACCAAATTTCCACACCATTTACCAAACATGGTTTGGTGCCATTTTTTCAAACCAAACCCAAAATTTTGGCTCCATTTCCTCTACCAAACATGCACTTATACTCATAGGAGTGCAAACATCCTTAGCCTTTTCTAAACCAAACTGCTTTACAATTCCAAGGCATAACGAGTTTGAGAAACAAAAATCCCATCACTTAATTATCTAACTTGAAATCCAAGAAAGAAGTTCAATTCACCAATCATGCTCATATCAAATTCATGTTTCATTTGATCTCCAAAATAATGAGCAAGTTTATCAGAAGTAGAACCAAACACAGTATCATCAACATATATTTGAGCAACAACTATATCACTCTCAATTTTCTGAATAAATAGTGTTTTATCCACTCCCCCTCGAATATAACATGTTCCTAACAAGTAGTCGGATAATCTTTCATGCCAAGCTCGAGGAGCTTGCTTTAGCCCATACAGAGCCTTTTTTGGCTTATACATATGACTACGACAATGAGGATCTTAAAATCCTTTTGGCTACTCCACTTACACTTCCTTATGAAGAAAGTCATTCAAGAATACACTCTTTACATCCATATGATACAACTTAAAACCAAGATGACATGCTATAACAAATAAAATCCGAATAGATTCAAGTCTTGCCACTGGAGAAAATGTTTCATCAAAGTCCATACCGTTCAACTGAGTATAACCTTGAGCAATGATGTGACGTTAGGTGTGTAAAAATATATGGTTAAAAAAAAATACCTTAATGACTCTAGGTTTTACCCTACGCAAGCGCACGTATCAATTGTAGAATAGTAAATGGCTTGAGTAAGGGATATCGATCCCACAGAGACTGATATTGTTCACTTTAAAAATTTAAAAACACTAAATTATATTTTCTGAAAATTGTTTGTTTTATCTATTTTAACTAATATTATCTAGAAAGCAAATTAAATTTGTTGTGATTCAGATGAGAGAAAAAACTAGGGTTTTCATCACTCCACCACTAACTGTATAATATAGTTTCTGACTGTATCAATTGTACAAGGGTGATCCATAACTGTGAATCAGGGTGTACCGCAAATAGCTAAATACGACCCCAAAAAAGAGTACCATCAATCGGATTGCGACAACCCATCTCATACCTGACCTAACTAGTACATGTCAATTATGCTACTGTAATATACTCCTAATGCATGAAAATAAACTAAAACATGTCTATATTAAATCGCCAAGGAATGACATATGTCAACCTAGGGTCTCAAGTTTCATTACCACCATTGTGTAGAAAACCATAATTAAGCATCCGAGTTCCTGCTCATATTAAATAATCATAGTTGTGCAAAATAATATATTCATTCCATCTAAAAGAAGAATTTAGAGCAAACATAGAATTTTATATTGCAAGTCAGTACAGTCTTTTAACTACTACAATCATTACAGTATGGTCAACAGTTTCCCCTCTTTACAATTGAAAACAATGAAAGAACTACATTACTTGGCTAGGGTTTTGTTAGAAAACCCTAGATATCAGGTTAGTTATCCATGGAAGACAGTGACTGCATCGTTGATGTAGAAAGGCTCTCCATGGTCTTTTTCTCTGGATCTCTAGGTTTGAATATAACTCTCAACAGCAGCAAGTATGAATGAATGAACCTCTGAACCAGCCTCTACGAACGTCTCACCAAAACCAACCAACAGACTCCTTTAACTCCGATATATGATCGTGTGTATATAGACAATGGTATAGAGAGGTCCTTTTTAGTATTTTCACTCTAAAACTCATGTAAACCCTAACTTATGATATATATATAAGTGTATGTACATGTATATAGAGGTCTGTAATCACATACATGTCTTCCAATTGAGCCAGGGGTGAAACAAAAAATCCACGAAAAACCACCAAAAGTTGCTGCACCTACGCTTCAAGCATAGGTCCCAAGCATATCTCCAAGCGTAGGTCCAAGCGTAAATATTTAATTTCCAACCACTTTTTGAAACTGAAAGCATAGGTATTTTGTGGAAAATCATTTTTCTCCGTGAATACACCAAAACGACCATCTTGAACCCATAATATTTTTTACTGAAGATGATGGCTTATGGAAATGCCGTTTTTGCCCTCCGGGAGCCATGTTTGTCTCGAACTGCCTCTTTGACTCTCCTCTTGGATAGAAAGAAAAGGTAATAAACATCGGGCCCACAACCGGTCGATAGTCTAGGTGGGGACAAGCTGTAATCCCTCAAATATCCTTAATAAGTATGTACGCTCCTACTGATACCCCTTCCGGATTGCTCGGTCTAGTAAATCCTTTACCGATGCTGTAAGGGGCACAGGTAAAAATATAGTCAAAACTCTGGGATCACCCTCCATAGGCAGCTCCGGTACCTTCTCATCTGCTCGATCATTGCCCTAAGTGGTGTCTTTCTCTTGCTCGGCATCACCCCCTTGCCTCACAGTATCACTCTTAGTATCCTTTTCTATTTCCCCAGCCTGTGGCTCAAGCACAAGTGGTGGTGATGGTGACCATGAAATAACAAGGCGACCATGTGGCAAAAGGATATCGTGTCCTTGTGTGGAACTCTCTAGCACCTCTGCCTCAACAAACGAGGATGCCGAGTCAACATACTATGGTCTCTTAGTGCATTTACTTTGGCGGTGAATCGGGGATGGTGTAGGATATGACGATCTCGACCTCTATCGCACCAGTGGATTTGCCGTAATTGCAGGCCGAGCCACTCGACTTGTTGACAACTTGGTCCGTGCCATGCTTGCAATAGGGAATTTTTGAAAAGTAAGCGATAATGAACCATACACCAAATCAAACTAAAAATATATCTAAATATATCCAATATGACGATTAAATAAGCTGTCGTCCTACACAGTTTAATATCTAATCCGCTTTCGAAGTTGAGAAACTCAACTTTTTAGAAAATGGATCAAAACACGATTTTGATTGGACTCGTTTGTCAATACTAGTTTAGAATAGTTAAATAATTCATATAAAATCAAAATAATGGAACTAAACTCACCAAATCGAAAGAAATAATGATTTTCAAAAAATTGAATTTCAGAGACTTTTTGAGTTCTTCACGTGAATCTGGACAAATCACCAACTAATCTGATGATCCGCTGGTAAAGAATTATAAGGAATCGGATGAAGAAACGTTAGAATCAAACCTCGTAACTATTGGTGGAGAATTAAGAGAGAACGAATAGTTTGAATGGAATGGGGGGAAACCGCTGACGGGTCCTGTTTATAACAGGCCCGCAGCTACGCTTCAAGCGTAGCTAGACCTACGCTTGCTGGCCCTTTTGTTTTGTACTCAAATGTCATCTTCAATTCCACACACTCTCAATGCTTCCTAGGCTCAATTTACACTCCTTACTTAAATGATGATGGCCTCACGAATCACTTTTTCAGACTCGATCTTCAATACTGAAATAACTAAATTACTGTCTGCAAGTACAAACTAGGCGTAAAAGCTACTATCCACCACCTAGTAACAATATTTAACATTGTTGGTACGACGTTTTTGTTTCTCACTACTCCGGATCAAGCTCATCCAGCTCGAGTGGTGGTTCAGTTAGATCGATCATTTCTACCCCACACTCAGTTGATTGCACCTCTACGTAATGCTTCAATCTTTGTCCATTTACGACAAACTTATTTCCAATGTCAGGATCATCGAGCTCCATGAGTCCATGGAGGAAAACTTCATAATCTTGTATGGCCCATCCCATCTCGATTGGAGCTTGCCAGGAAATAGCTTGAGTCTCGAATTAAACAGCCAAACCTTTTGGCCCGGCTTAAAAACTTTCTTTCTAATATGTTTATCATGAAACTCTTTTGTTCGAGCCTTGTAAATCCGAGAGTTTTCATATGCATTATTTCTTAACTCCTCAAGCTCTTAAAGTTGGAGTTTCTGCTATGCATCGACTTTCTTTATATCAAAATTCACTTTTCGAATAACCCAATATGCTCTGTGTTCCAGCTCTATAGGGATATGACACGCTTTACCATACACAAAATGATATGGCGAATACCAATAGGTGTCTTAAACGCAGTCCTGTACGCCCAAAGTGCATCGTTTAGCCTTCGAGGCCAATCCTTCAAATTCGGACGCATAGTCTTTTCCAAAATATTTTTAATCTCCCTAATAGAAACCTCCATTTATCCTTGTGATTGGGGGTGATATGGCATACCAATTCTATGAGTGACACCGTACTTCTTACATAGAGCAGGAATAAATTGGTTGTCAAAATGGCTTCCACCATCACTGATCAAAACCCTTGTCATACCAAACCATGAGAAAATGTTCGATTTTACAAACTCTTCCACCACATCATGGTCAACACAAGTATATACTCCTTATTGTCTAGTTTTGGAAATGGTCCCATGAAATCAATACCCCATACATCAAATAACTCTACAATCAGAATCGGGGTTAAAGACATCATGTCTCGTCGAGATATGGATCCAAGATTTTGACATCGTAGACATGCCTTGCAAAACTCGAAAGCATCCTTGAATATGGAAGGCCAGTAAAATCCACTCTGCAACACCTTGTGGGTTGTCTTCTGAGCTCCGAAATGCCCTTCACACTCCAACGTGTGACAAAATGTCAGTATGCTTTGCACCTCACTCTCGGGGATGCATTTTATGACAATCTAATCAGAGCAATACTTGTACAAATGCAGATTATCCTAGATATAAAATTTGACTTGGCTGAAGAATCGGTCTTTCTTATTCTTAGACAATCCTTTTGGGATTCAACCTGTGGCTTTATAATTTACAATATCAGCATACCACGGTATTTGTTTCACCACAACCACATTGAAAAAATGTTCATCTGAGAAAGATTCCTTAAGAGGAGTAATTTCTTTTATGGATTCGATAATGATCATTGACAAATGATCTGTAACAACATTTTCTGAACCCTTCTTATATTTGATTTCCAGGTCAAATTCTTGTAGCAACAGAATCCACCGAATCAGTCAGGGCTTAGAGTATTTCTTTGTCAGTAAATGCCTCAGAGCGACATGATCCGAGTAAACAACGACCTTGGTGCCCAATAGATATGATCAAAATTTATCCAAGACAAAGATAACTGCCAATGACTCCTTCTCGGTAGTTGTGTAGTTCATTTGAGCTTCATTTAGAGTCCTACATGCATAGTAAATAACATATGACAACTTATCTTTTCTCTGACCAACACAGCTCATATGGTATAGTCAGAAGCATGACATATGAGCTCAAATGGGAGAGACCAATCTGGCGGACGAATAATCGGGGCTGATGAGAGTTGAGTACGTAATTCCTCAAAAGCATGAAGGCACACTTCGTCAAAGACAAAAGTAATGTCCTTAGCCAATAAGTTGCATAACGGCCTGGGGATTTTGCTGAAATCTTTAATAAACCTTCGGTAAAACCCGACGTGGCCCAGAAAAGAACGTATCTACTTAACATATGTGGGAGGAGGCAGTTTTGAAATTAATTCAACTTTTTCTTTATCTACTTCTATCCCTCGATTAGATACAATATGGCCCAGTACAATCCCCTCTTGAATCATAAAATGACTCTTTTCCCAACTTAGGATCGGATTCGTCTCCTTGTAACTCTTAAGTACCAGTTCTAGATGTTTTAAACAGTCTTCAAAGGTTTCTCCAAAAACTGAGAAGTCATCCATGAATACTTCAAGAAATTTCTCTACCATGTCAGAGAAGATAGACATCATACACAGTTGGAATTTTGCTGGCGCATTACATAAACCAAACGACATCTGTTTATAAGCAAATGTGTCATATGGAGAAGTGAAAGTGGGTTTCTCCTAATCTATAGGATCAATCACCACCTGATTGTAGCCGGAATACCCATCCAGAAAGCAGTAGTAGCTTTACCTGTAACCTCTCTAGGATTTGATCAATAAATGGTAAAGAAAAATGATCCTTCCTGGTGTTCAGATTTAGCTTTCTGTAATCAATACACACACGCCACTCCGTGGTCATGCGTTGTGGAATTAGCTCACCTTTTGAGTTTGACATCACTGTGATGCCCGACTTCTTCGGCACCACCTGAGTTGGATTTACCCATGTGCTATCAGAAATGGGGTAAATGATATCTGTATCTAGTAATTTCACTACTTCTTTCATCACCACCTCTTTCATATTTGGATTTAGCCTTCGTTGCATTTCCCTTGATGGCTTTGCATCCGCCTCAAGATGTATACGATGCATGCAAATCGAGGGGTCTATGCCTTTGAAATAAGTAATGCTCCAACCTAT
This sequence comes from Cornus suecica, assembly GCA_963922005.1. Taxonomy (NCBI): domain Eukaryota; kingdom Viridiplantae; phylum Streptophyta; class Magnoliopsida; order Cornales; family Cornaceae; genus Cornus; species Cornus suecica. The sequence continues at coordinate 79,217,385 of OY998238.1, forward strand.
TATCTCTTTATTCTCACTCAGAACCGCAACCAGAATTGATTTCTATTTTTCTGTCAATTTTAAAGATATAATCATAGGAAGATTCTCACCGGGTCCTAAGAAGTCATATTTCAAAATTTCAGGCAATTCCTTGAGTTCCAAGGTAGGAGGAGTAGTTAAGGAGGGAATTGATGGAATATTTGAAACTATTAGGAGCGGTTCAACTGGCTCTCGCCATGATTGAGTATATAAAGAAGTGTTTATCGCATCCGGTTCTTCATTTTGCAACTTTCAATATGTCTCCCAATCAACAACTTTATCATCTGGGCATTTTCCAATCATAAATAACTCTAGCTCATCTCTCTCCAGGATTTGAGTTGAAAAATATGCTATGATATCATCCAATTTATCACACTCATTAATATGAAAACATTCCCCAGATTCAGGCAATTAGTGGCTTCCTTCGAACACATTAATTCAGACCTTCATATTTTCAAAGGTCAGATCTATGGCTCCGGTTCTGCAATTGATGCATGCATTTACCATAGCTAAGAATGCTCTTCCCAGTATTATTGGAATATGCTTCTTTGAGTCAGGGACAAGTTTTGTATCCAGGACTACAAAATCAACCATAAACTAAAATTTGCCCACTTGAACAATGACATCTTCAAGCACTCATCTTTGCCTGTTTGATTGATCGATCAGTAAATTGAAGTACGACCTCAGTGGAGCTGAGCTCACCTAATCCTAGTTGTTGGTAAATTGAATAAGGAAACAAGTTAATACTCGCACCAAGATCAAGAAGAGCTTTACCAATTTCCTGGTCATCGATGACACATGGAGTAGTGGGAGAACCGGGATCATTCTTCTTAAGTGGGGTATTGCTTAAAAGTAATGAACGCACTTGCTCAGTCAAGAGTATTTTCATTGGATTCTTCGCTCTGCTCTTTCGCTTATGGGTGCAAAGATCCTTGAAAAACTTAGCGTAAGGCGGTATTTGGGCGATTACATCTAAGAGAGGTAAATTAATCTTAACTTGTCGGAATGTTTCCAACTATCAGATTCTTTCAACTTTTCGTACTTTACCGGATTTCTAAGACGCTGAGGAAATAGCGTTGCCTCCTCATAACATGCCCTGTCTGGCTCTTTAAGTAATGTTTGATCGACATTGTCTTATAATAATGGTTGATCCTTCTGTACTCTCTCAGCCTCTTTTCTTGCAACTTCTTTCTTCTGCCCTTGTTCTGCCTCCTTTCTTGTTTGCAACCTCTTTTCATGATCCGCCTCAACTCGACTCTCCACTTCCCTTCCACTTCTTACAGCTGTGATTGCTTGAACCGTTTCATTAGGTTCATTGACCAATGACCCGAGCTCTAGTGCTTGTTGTGGCCTTGGGTTAGCGAACGACTGACTAGGCAATCTCCCTAGCTCTCTTACATTCCTCTCATTAGCCATTTGGCCCATCTGCATATCCAGTATCACTTGTTCTAACTTATTGGTCTGGAAACCGGGTGGAGGAGTTTGGCTTCTTGGAGGCTAGGTTTTGTAATTATATGGCTGCATAACTTGATTGTTATTGAAAGGTTGAAAATCTTGGGAATTATTGAATGATTGGAGAGCTTGGGAATTATTAGATGTTCTATATTGGTAGTTGGACTAAGAATTTCTAGCCATGATTGTTGGTTGTGAGTTGAATGATTGTTGACTCTATTGAAACCTTGGTTGTTGGTTATATGATTGTTGTCTCTCAGTGAACTTTGGTTGTTGGTTATATGACTGTTGTCTGTCTGTGAATTTTGGATGTTGATTGAATGATTGCCCTTGTTGGAACTTTGGTGGTGGATTTTCTACATTGGTAGATTTGTAAGACATGAGTGGGTGATTTCTGGCATTGGAAGTGTATGAATTGGTGAAAGGAGTATTATTGGAATAGTTCCACGATGTGTTGGCATCGATAACCATTATCTCCTGACACTCATGTTGGGAATACTTAGCTTCAACTTCAAACTTCTCTCTAGGAGGGGATTAAATTCGCTGCATAAACTTTTCAATTCTCTCTAATTTATCTCCAAACAATGCCATGGTATATCTCATATCATCATGCTCTACAACATAAGATTTCTCAGATCTCCTATCCTGTTGTCCATCTCTAGACCTCAACTTAGATTGATATTGAATTGTGTTTTCACTAATATTATCAAATATCTCAAAAAGTTCTTTAGCTGGCTTTAAAATAAACTGACCTTGTGTGACCACATCTATCAAAGTCTTATGCGCCTTTCCAAGTCCCATGTAATATTTTTTAGCAATATCTTGTTCAGAAAACCTATGGTGGGGACATTTATACATAATTTCATTATATCTTTCACATGCATCATGAAAATGCTCACCAAGCAACTGCCTAAAACTTTTGATTGCATCTTGTGCTTCAGAGGTCTTTCATATGGGATAATGCTTTTCTATGAATTATCTCTTAAGGGCTTCCCAATCAATTTTAATTTCTTTTGCTAATTTGATGTACCATCTTTTAGCTCTCTCTTTCAATGACCAAGGGAATAATCTCACTCGCAAGTCATTTTTGGGCAAATTGTCAAACCTAACTGTATAGGCCACCTCTAGGAAATCATTGATGTGCTGGTATGGGTCCTCTATTCTAAGGCCTAAAAATTTTAGAAGCATATTGATCATGCTTGTCTTGATCTCAAAGTGTTTCACTCATTTTTCCTCTAGAAAATTAGCATAAGAGTTGTACGCATCGGGCACATAATATCCTTTCAGTGATGTCTCTGGTGCCCTTTGTTGGTAGGCTCTTTGGTCAGCTATTGCTTCTTCTTTCAAACGATGACGTTCTTCAATAGATCAACGTAAATGACGGAGAGTCTTTTCGATCTCAGGATCATACTCGACTAATGCAGTGCTTAAATTAGAACGGGTCGGTCTATCGGTCATATGGTACTCAAACAACTATATTTGTTTTCAAATTTTTTGTGAAATAAAAATTAACTACTTCTAAATTACATAAAATAAAGTAAGAATTAATATGCAAAAACCTAGTTAACATAACTCACAAAAGTTCCAGGCGCAATTTTATAAGCTCCGCTTTTCCCTTTTCTACTTTTCAGAGTACCTGTCAATCACACAAAAATATAACTTTAGCTACAACTACAATGACGCAGTAAAAATAAACTACTAAAGCTATTGAACAATGCTTAGTCCCCGGCAACGGCGCAAAAAACTTGATGTGACGTCAGGTGTGTAAAAATATATGATTAAAAATAACATCTTAACGACTCTAGGTTTTGCCCTAGCAAGCGCATATATCAATTGTAGAATAACAAATGGCTTGAGTAAGGGATATCGATCTCACAGAGACTGATATTGTTCACTTTAATAATTTAAAAACACTGAATTATATTTTCTGAAAATTGTTTGTTTGGGTGGTCAAAGACCAAATTATATATTTTAACTAATATTATCTAGAAATCAAATTAAATTGGTTGTGATTTAGATGAGAGAGAAAACTAGGGTTTTCATCAGTCCACAACCGCATAATATGGTTTCTCACTGTATCAATTGTACGAGGGCAATCCATAACTGTGAATCAGGGTGTACCGCAAATAGCTAAATACAACCCTAAAAAGGAATACCATCAACCGGATTGCGACAACCCGTCTCATGACTGACCTAACTAGTACATGCCAATTATGATACTCTAATCTACTCCTAATGCATGAAAATAAACTAAAGCATGTCTATATTAAATCACTAAGGCAGGACCTATGTCAACCTAGGCTCTCAAGTTTTATTACCACCATTGTGTAGAAAACCATAATTAATCATCCGAGTTCCTTCTCATATTAAATAATCATAGTTGAACAAAATAATATATTCATTCCATCTAAGAGAAGAATTTAGAACAAACATAGAATTTTATATTGCAAGTCAATACGATCTCTTAACTACTAAAATTAGTACAGTATGGTCAACAGTTTCCCCTATTTACAATTGAAAACAATGAAAGAACTACATTACTTGGCTAGAGTTTTGTTAGAAAACCCTAGATATCAAGTTAGTTATCTATGGAAGACAGTGACTGCATCGTTGATGTAGAAACACTCTCCATGGTCTTCTTCTCCGGATCTCTAGGTTTAAATGAATGAACCTCTGAACCAGGCTCTACGAACGTCTCACCAAAACCAACCAGCAGACTCCTTTAACTCCTTTAACTCCGATATATGATCGTGTGTATATAGGCAATGGTATAGAGAGGTCCTTTTTAGTATTTTCACTCTAAAACTCATGAAAATCCTAACTTATTACAGTACTCTACCTTATACTAGTATTGTTGGAGGTCTCTGTACTAAAATAAACAGAAAAAAGGTAAATAGAAAAATAAGAGATGTAAAAGTGCGATATATTTCGTTGTGCATCAAACAACGAAACAACAACCAACGACGATCATTTTAAGGGAGAATGAGTAGAAATAGCCTTGCAATGCATCATATATAAGTGTAGATACATATATATAGAGGTCTGGAATCGCAGACATGTTTTCCAATTGAGCCGGGGGTGAAACAGAAAAAATCCACGAAAAATAACCAAAAGTTGCTGCACTTACGCTTCGAGCGTAGATAGACTACACTTCAAGGATAGGTCCCAAGTGTAGAAATGTGATTTTCAACAAATTTTTGAAACTGAAAGCGTAGGAAAAAGTGTAGGTATTTTGTGGAAAAATGCACCAAAATGATTGTATTGAACCCATGATACTTTTTGCTGAAGATGACAGCTTCTGGAAATGCCGTTTTTGCCCTCCAGAAGCCTTTTTTGCTTTGATCTGCCTCTTTGACTCTCATGTTGGATAGAAAGAACATATTCTTCAATTAATTCACCAAAGTTAGCTTTATTTCTTCATTAAGCTCCTGAAACATATCTTAACACAAAAATACCAAATAATGGAATGAAAGAATGTAACAATAGTGATTTACGAGGTCAAACTGTCTAATATTTGACACCTATCAAGCAACAAGCCTAGCCTTATTCCTAACAACCGTACCATTTTCATCCTTTTTATTCTTGAAAATCTAATTTATCTCCTTCGGTCTAGGCACAAAATACGACACATCATTCTTAAAAAACTGCTGAAGTTCCTCTTGCATAACATTAATACAATCACTGTCTTGAAAAGTTTCTTTAACATTTTTAGGTTCTAAGGAAGATGTATAACATGCATATGAAACATCATTCCTAGCCTTTCTCTGGGTCACATCATTTGATCAACATATCCTATAACATTATCTGAAGGATGGTAGAACTTTACCCTTGGAGATGGTTCTTTAGAATGAGTAGCCTGAACATCACAAGTTTGATCATGCGATTCTATATGACTAGAACTATTATCATGAACCACATTGTCTTTTTCACCAACATTTGAAGAATCATTTCTTAATTGAAAGAACGGCTCATTATCTTCCTCCTCAACTGATGTCGGATGCTCATCAACATATGAGTCATCAACCACTACATTGGCAGTTTCCATCATCGTTTGAGTTCTAAGGTTAAAAACCCTATATGCCCGAGTTGTCAATGAATACCCAAGAAATATTTCTTCATAAATTTTAGATTTAAATTTTCTAATGGATTCCCGATCTTTAAGAATATATCATTTTTCTCCAAAAACCTTGAAATACTTCACATTAGGTTTCTTGTCATTTGACAATTCATAGGGAGTTTTTAAAGTGTCAGGCCTTATATAAACTCTATTTGAGGTATAACATGCTGTGTTTACCACCTTGGCCCAAAAATACCTAATAACATTCCTACCATGTAGCATAACATTGGCCATTTCTTGAATAACTATGTTCTTCCCTCTCAACTACTCCATTTTGTTGTGGAGTTCTGGTGCTGAAAATTCATGTTTTATTCCTCTCATCACAAAACACTTCAATTTTTGAATTTTCAAACTCTCTTCCATGATCACTCGTCACTCTAGAAATGAAACAATTCTTCTCAATCTGAATTATTCGACAAATCCTCTTAAAACTTTCAGGAGCTTCAGACTTTTCACTTAAAAATCTAACCCATGCAAACCTTGAGTAATCATCCGCCATGACAAAAATATACTTCTTTTCTCATTTTTTCATGGTCTTAGTAGTTCCCATTAAATCAATATGCAACAATTTTAAAGGTCTAGAAGTGCCAATGACATTTATTTTTTTGTGTTGACATCTGACTTGTTTACTCTTCTGACATGATCCACACACAATCTTTTTTGCATAACCAAGCTTAGGGAATGCCTTAACAATTTAACTCTTAGTAATTTTAGTTAATTCTCAAAAATTAACATGTCCCATCCGCTGATACCAAATTTCAACTTAATCAAGTTTAACTTTATTGCATGATAATTCAGAACTAGGAACAATGCAATAACAGTTATCAGTTGAATGCATACCTTCCATCACGTAATTCCCAGAAGAGTCAATAATTGAACACTTATCAGGAGAAAAAGTTACTTTATGATTATTATCACATATCTAACTTATGTTCAACAAATTTGATTTAAAACCTTCTACATAAAGCATATCTTCTAGTTTAGGTAGATCAGGAGTCATAATTATTGGCCTTGAAATTTATTCTCGGACAATAAATCCTATTTTGATACTAACAAAACATTTAAAGCGTGTTTAATACTAATGAATTACCGAGTTCATGTTTTCAGCAAAAGACAGGTGAACGACTCGGAAAACAAGCACAGAAAGAAAACGACTCGGAAAGCAAGATCGGAAAGAAAGCTTGAATTAAAGCGAAAAGCCGTGAAAGAAATTGAAGCGTAAATGCAAAATAAATTAATTCAACGGCAAAGGCGAAAGTTAAAGACTCAAGACTTGGGGTAGATAGGTCGAGGAGCGATCATTGTAACAAGGTAATTTTATGTGTCGATTCTATCATATAAGCTAAAGTATAAAATGAACCGAACTCAAATGGAATGAAAAACGTTTTGCTGAACTTAAACGGAAAGAAAAATATTTTTATTAAATGTTTTTCAAGTTATAGTCGACTAGAAGAATCCTTTGTATTCTCTAGTAGTCGACTAAAACAATCAGTAGCATTAAGTTTTCATCCATTTTTGAAGTAGTCGACTAAAGCTCCAAAGTAGTCAACTAGAACCACCCATCTAGTCGACTAAAACCATTAGAGTTGACTAGACTACATGAAGTAGTCGACTAGAACCAATCTAGTCAACTAGAAGTTCAAAGTAGTCGACTAGAACCAATCTAGTCAACTAGAAGTTCAAAGTAGTCGACTAGAACATTAAAGTTGTCAACTAAAAGCTTCTGAAAACCTGCAGATTTTTCAGGAAACATTTTCCATGTTTTGTGGGTTTTGCTCAATGGTGTTCAAACGACTCTTGTTTCTCAAATACAATATTCATTCTTCAAAACCCTAATATATTGATATATATAGAATGATATGTGTTCATTGAAGACTAAGAGATTGAAAAACAAAAGAGAAAGAAGAGGAAGAAAAGGTCTAAAAAATTTTGCAGAAATTTTCTCTACAAAAGCCATTGAAACCAAGCTTTGAAAATATGATTTTCTCCAAGTTTCTTTGAAAATCAAAACCTCTAGTATCTCTTCTTATTCTCCAAATATCATTCATTGATTATATCCTTTGAGAATACATTTCTAGAGCTATTGTAAAATCACCAAAAACACTTGAGCTTATATTGATTTATCTTCCATAAAAACCTTTGGGTTTTGAGTGTTTTTGTTCTTGAGTGATTTTATTGATTACATACGAATTTGTAATCTCGGATAAGTGAAGTCCACCGATTGTTCAAGAGAGGGTTGTTCTCTTGATTGAGAGACAAGCTTGAGAGGCTTGTGTTGTAAAGGTTTGCCATTCCACCTGTGAAGGAAGGGCCATAGTGAAAGGATCGGAAAAGTCTCAAGAAGGGGTTCTTGAGCCGAGGAGTAGGGGTTACCGAACCTCGAAAAAATCACGGTGTCAATCTCTCTATCTCTTTCTCTTTACTTGATTAATTTGCATGCTATAATTGCTTGAATATCTTGTATGCTAATTTCTCTTGAAATTAATTATTATAGAAGTTTAAATTGAATCATCCACTTGCTTATTGAGAAATTGATTTTTGATTATAGTGTGTTCCAATTTCGAAAAGAGTTAGAAATATTTTTGAACACCCTATTCACCCCCCTCTAGGGTTAATTAGTGACTAACAATAATCGTACCTTTTCCTATAACCTTCGACTTCTTTCCATCACCAAAATTGACTATCCCACCATGAGATTCCTTGAGAAATCCAAACAATGAGTTATATCCAGTGATATGCCTTGAACATCCACTATCCAGATACCAAGAAGTAGACTTGCATGCTCTAAGAGCTGTATGAACTACAAAACAGTGTAGCTCGCCTTTGCGAATTCATGCCTTCTTCATATTTGGAGCTCCATTTGCCAATCTTGACAAATTCTTCACTTCTTCATTCAACACTCAAATTTGATCTTGAACATGATCTCCTTGTTGGATTATTTGTTGCTTCACTGACTTCAACACCTTATCTCTTAGATTTGAATACCTTGGTCGAATGTGACCTCTGACACCACAGTGGTGACATACAGGAATGAACCTTTGAACTCTATCAGTCAACCTCATATGATATCTAGCGATAATAAAAGGCTTGTTTTCAACAGGTCTTTTGACATAGGCTTGAACACCAGGATTCCAATTTGAATTTCCTTGTGAAGAACTAGACGCTACATGGGAGGCCTTTACAAAAATAGTTTTTGCAACAACATTCGAATTTGTCATTACTCCAACAAAACCCAACCCTTTGTATTTCCTACTGATTTTCCCTTACTCAACATTGAATCGAGCTTAAGGGTTCATTCAGACCATTTACAAAGATTTAATCTATCATATTTCAGCTCTTTTTCCAAATTCTCAATCTCAGTAGATTTCTCAACCACGTTCTTATTGACATCATCTACTAACTTCAAAGCCCGAGTTCTTTCTAGTTCAGACTTCTTCAAATCTTCAACCAACTTTGCCTTTTGAGTCTGTAAGAGATTTTAAGTTTGAGAACTTTTTACTAATTCATCTTTTAAATAATGTAATTCTTTGTCCATGTTAAGACTCTTAATCAATAGTTTCATGTGATTTTTATGAGGTTGTGAGGTCTTATTAAGTAATTTTTCATAAGACTCTTGAAGAGTGTCATAACAATCTTTATCACTCTCAGAACCTTCTTCTTCAGACATCGCCCAACTTGTAGCAACTTCTTTAACCTCCTTGCTTTGTGGAATGAACATAGTGAAATTCTTAGAATTATCAGCTATATCCGAGTATGTTGCATCACTAGTTGATCCATTCTCAGAGTCATCATCCCAACTAAAGCTAATGCTTTGGATTTTTTCAAAGTGTTTGCACAGTCTGCAGCTATGTGACCATATCCTTCACATTTAAAACATTGGGGTTTCTTCTTTTTAGGATCAAACTTGTCTTTCCTAGTTTGAGTCTTATTTATACTTCTAAACTCACCTAACTTATCCCCAAATTTTTATCATTGGCCATTCTGTTTAGCCCTAACAAATTTGTTCAACCTCTTAGCAAACATGACAATATCATTTAGACTTAACTCATTTTCTTCATCAAGTTCAAGATGATCCCCCCTAGTGGTTTTTAAAGCTATGCTCTTCTCTTTTATGCCACTAGCCTTTTTAGGGGAATTTTTGAACATCTCCATCTCTTAAGATTTTAATTTCCAGCCAATTCTTCAATCTTAATTTCTTTATGACTCATAATCTCTGAGATGACAGTGACCTTAGATTGAAAATGTTCAGGAAGAGATCTAAGGATTTTTATTACTATGGTAGTCTCATGAATAGGCTCACTAGGTTATTACAACCTGTTACAATATCAGTTAACCTAGCTTCAAAGTCGGCGTAAACTTCATCCTCCTCCATCTTCAGCTGCTCAAATCAAGAAGTCATAATTTGAACTTTAATCTTTGAAGTTCCTTCATGAGTAACTTGGAGAATGTCCCCAACTTCATTGGCAATTATGCACGTAGCAATCCTTTTGAACTCACTTGGAGTAACAACATTGTATAACACATTCAACACTTTTGAGTTCCAATTTGCGTTATTCATTTCAACAGTAGTCCACTCGCTTGATGGTTTTTCTTTCACTTCATTAGTCGCATCGTCATAGTGGGAGGTGAGTATCCTACTTCTACAGCATTCCACGCTCTCTCATCTAAAGATTTCAAAAACGCTCTCATCGTCGCTTTCCGATAAGTGTAATTCGACCCATCAAATAAGGGGGACCTAGATATGGAACCTCCTTGAAGAGTCATCTCCATCGTCTAAGTACATAATCTAACCCTAGGTAGTTAACCTAAAACGGGCAACCACTCTTTGATACCAATTGAAATTACCTAGACGATCAATGAAAATAGCCTAGAGGGGTGAATAGGTTTTTTGTCAATTTTATGATCAATTAAAATTATATAGCGGAAAATCAATTTAAATTTGTCACAAATTCTAATTTTCTAATCAATTCCCAAATCTGATCAATTAAGCAAATATGAATATAAGTGCAAAAATTAAACAAAGAGAAGACACAGAGATTTTTTACGTGAAAAACCTTGGAAAGACTCTAAGTAAATACCACAGATACACTCGGGTATCGATGCATTATGAATTATAAAAATTGTATAGACTCTATGAAAATAAAACTTACAACCTCAGTAATTTGCTATTCTTCACTCGGTGTCTGAAAATCTAGATTCACTTGCGCTCCACAAAACTCTCGTTTTGATCTCCGTACTCTAACGGTTTTGTTTCTCAACAGATCTAATAACCATGAAGCCTCCTACTTCGATCTCTACACTTAGACGGCTTCATTTTTCAATGGATCAATGCAACCACGTTGCTATAGATGGTGTGTGGATTTTTCATCAACTAGAACATCCAATTGTGCATGAGAATTGTCGATATAGAAGCATAATTGGAGACACTCAAAAATAAGAGAGAAGTTGTGTATATTTATTCACTCAATAATATTCTCTCACCATATATCTCTGAAGAAGATGAAGCTATAGAAAATTAGCAGAGATTTTTCCAAAACGTACCTCCTCTTATTGTAGACCTGGTATTTATAGGTAATTATGAATCAAACCCTAAGTTTGCCCATTCTCGTAATTTCACACCTATCCAAGTCAAACCCTCCTCTGGTGTATATCATGTATTTAACACACACTATAATGTTTACGAGTTGTGAACACATCATAAAACCAACCACGGGAAAATTTGGACAACGCGGTAAAATTTAGAAAAATTTAGAAAATTTGCATCGATACGCGAGTGTATTCGTGGTTTTTTACTTGGAGTCTTTCTAAAAAAAATTCACGTAAAAATATTGGTGTCGTCTCTTGCTTTATTTTCTGCACCTATATTATTTATTGCATGGATTATTGTTTTAAACGAATTGAATTAAATTTGACTTTTCTGCAATTAAAATTTTAAATTTTCAATTAGTTCATAAAACCCTATTCACCCCCATTTCTTGGCTTAGTTCACCGTCTTCTCGGTAATTTCAGTTTCAGACTCTTTAAGAATAAAATTCTTTTAACACGTGATGTGTTTTTTAATTTTTGGAATATAGTCTGATATTTCAAAAATATTTTTACAATCATATATATATATTTTTTTAATTTTAAAGTCCAAGTATATTCATAATCATGAAAATATCTTGAATTCCATAAATTATTTATTAGACTACATCACATGTTGAAGGAAATTATTTTTTGTATTGCTCTTTTATTTTTCATTCTCTCTCACCGAACCAATCTTACCTTTAGTATTTTTTTGGTAACATACTCTAATTTAATAAAAATGACATAATTTAACCTTTGGTAGACGACGCGTGAGGCGCGTGACACCGAGGATTCTAACGCGCCGGAACTTCAGGTGGCGCGTGGCGGCGCATGCGGCGGCGGTGCTCGACGGGAAACTCTTCCCTGTTTGATGGGTCGTCCGAAAGTATGGGTGGTGTGGTTGTTTGATCACTGGAATGGTTTTAAATAGGATTGCAAAACACGACTCTTGTTTTGACTGTAGGCTCTGATACCACTTTGTTGTGTCCAAACCAATACCAAACTCAAACACACACACACACAATAGACACCAAATTTATAGTGGTTCGGTCCAATTGGTACCTACGTCCACTTTGAGAGATTTCACTATGTTTTGGTTGAAGAAAACCGATGATGGGGAGGAGGATACAATCGCTCTACTCAACCTCACACTCTCACTCACATCACAAAACACTCTATGGTTTACTCTCTCTGTCTTGCTCTTGTTGCGTTTTTGATACAACAACAAACTCCCCTATTTATAGGGTGGGGAAGAGGAAAAATCAAAGGTTGGCAAGGTTAGGAAAGTTATGCACAATCCCAAAATCAAAGTAGGTTAGGCACCTCCCATGGAATTCCTTGTCCAAGTTTTCCATCTCTTCCTTTGTTGAGTCCTTGTTGGTGCATGCATGGTATGGAACACTACATTGTGTTTATGTGTTTGGTTTTTGTTAATGCGATATGTGTTGATGAAATGATGCAATTCTTTATTTACTTATGTTTGGTATGCGACGCCGAAGATAATATTACACAATAAGAGAATTCCATCATATGAATATGAGGTTTTTAGAATAAAGTACAGTCAATTTTACAAAGCCAAAATATATATGACTCACGTATATAAATGTTACTTACTGTAAATGCTAATAAATGCACAACACTAGAATAGAATAATTTATTCAATTTTGACTTTCTTTATATACATTCCCTTTTTGGGCTTTTAGCCCATTAAGGCAACATTGCTTTGTTTATATCATTATTACATCATTATTTTTATTTTTAAAGAAATATAAACTGAAATGGGCTTAGTCTTCGGGCTTGTAATGACCTTGTTGGGCCATCAGCCTGATGGGCCCAATGCCTGATGGGCTTCAGTAGGCTTGGGAATTTCCACACTTACACATGCCCTCTTCTTGGTGGTGAGCCTTCGGGCAGTCAGGCCCATTATCAAGAAGGTAAAGTGGAAACCGAGGTGCATTAACCTTGTCGGGGTGATGTGGCAGGTTTATTTAACATGACAACTATATCATCATTTAACCGTTTGAAGTTCATGGATCAGGTAGCCTCGATCTGCGGGAGGGGGGGCTGAGGAGGCGCATGTGAAACGGCGTGACGCTTCACTTCTCATGTGCACGGATTTTTGAAAACCTCGGTGACCTCTATGAATACCCATTGTATTTGCTGTATACTCATTTCATTTCAAAGCCAATAGATCTCAGAAAACTCTCTGCCACTTGAGTTCTTCGCTTATCATTGTCGAAATTTGTTCACTCTTCCAGGAAAACTCACGAAATCTCATCGGGATTCATCCTAGAGTAAGTTCTCTTCTTTCAGCTTTCCTACCTTTCTGTCAATATGTCTGATAGTGATGACACTCGGTCGGGTAGCGACCGTCTTCCCTCTTCTGTGAATCCCGATGCTTCCCTTAGCTCTCTATCGGTAGAGGTGATTAGGATGGTGGGATCCAGTCCTTCTGAGGTTAACAAAAACATTGTAGTGGGTGGGGATCCGGCTGCAGGGAGAGCGGGAGATCAATTTTTTGCCGATCCCCTCCTTCCTGCTCATAGGGTAGAAACGGTACTGTAAAGGCTTAGGGTCAAGTGCGGGATACCCGATGGGGTGATAATTAAGAATTATCCCAAAAAATACGACTTCAGGAAAGGGGAGGGAGTCAAGGATCATTAGATCCTGCTGTCAGCCTTCTACCGTCAGGTTCTTAGATTCCTGATCCACCATTTCTTTCTTTACATCTTGTCTACTTTGTGTCTGGCCCTGCTTCAAGTGGGGCCTAATTTCTTCAGGATTGTGGCTATGCTCCCGATGATCAATCGGGATATGGGTCTTGATCTAGGTCTGGCTAAGCTCCTGTTTTGTTACAAGATACAGGACTAGAAGGACTGTAGGGGTCGGTACAATATTTTTCCTTTAAGTGGGAGAAAGATTTGCGACAACACTGAGAAGTCTAACAAGGGGTGGAAGGAAAGAATGATCATGGCAAAAGGGAATTGGAGGCTTCCTGACTCAGCTAGATTTATTATCCCTAGTGAATTTGAAAAATCCTTGTTCCCTCCTTTCAAACCATACCATAGAGGGTCTTGCTATTGTGAATAGTGCGATGATAAGTTGGGTCATCATGTGCTAGATTTTCAGGGAGCTCCCGACCGGTTTAAAACTCCAAACTACATAAAATCCCGATTTGACATCCTTAAATCTAAAATTTGGGGGCAGCCCCTGAGGATGTGTGGCGTTTACCTGACGGGTTCTAATTTGCAGGCACTCACATCAAAAGGAGAAAATACTATGCTGAGGATCCCGCAAGCTGTGCTTAAGAAGAAGGCCAAACGGGTACCTGGCCCTCAAACGAACCCTTCGGTACTGGAGGAGGCTCAAAGTGGTCAGGGGTCCCAAGGTACTGCAACTCCTCCCTTTGGGATTTCCCCTCCACCACCGATGGGAAATATTCCGGTTACTCCACCCCCTCCAATGGTAAACATTCCAGTTACTCCACCCCTTCATTCAGGAGCGGATACTGCCGGAACACCCTTTGTTCCTTCTTTGGGGGACATTCCCATTCTTGAACACCGACTGGTTGAGGGAGATGTCAGTCTGGTAGGGACACAACGTCCCCGATCTGAGGAGGTTTCCCCCAATCGGTCAGTTAGGCCCTATCTGAGTACAACGTCGTCGCCAATCATAGTGGGGGAGGCTGGGGCTGTAACTGAAGAGGAGCAACCTGTCCCATGGGCACCCAAGATAACACTTTCGGGTGGTGAATTTTTTGTCAGGGGGCACGAGACCATTGGCAATGATGTTGTCCTTCGGGCAATGGGTTCCCAAATCTGGACCCCTACAGACCGAAAGAAATTGAGACAGATCGATCGGGCAGATCTGGCTTTGTCTGGTCCGGAGATCGCCATGGAAGTACGTATTTAGTATACTATTTCATCAATCATACTTGGTATTTCTCTACTTTATTCATTGATCAGGCTAACAATTGCACTTTTGGCAGATGCTTTACTTGACCCAAGCCTACAATGTAAAGATGGAGGAGGACACTGAGCTGCTCCGCAAATCTAATGAGCTTCTGAGGCTGAAAGAAGATTCAAGGAAAAAGGTTTCCACCTTGCTATCGATAGCCAATGATAAGCCGGAGGCTCAGACCAAGAGGGCAATCTATGCGGAACATCAGTTTCAGGCTGCCCAAGAGAAGATCAAGGAGACGGAGGCAGTCCGGCGGGCCTTATTCGCGGAAGCGGAGGCCTTGAAGGCTGAGAATGAGGGCTTCCAAAGCGAAGATTTTGGAGGAGAAGGATGAGACCGAGAATCTCCTTGTAGTGGAGAGGTCCACGGTGGAGATGTACCATCGAGGTGGCAATCAGATGTATAAGCGCTTCTGCGACACTGCCCAGTACCGAATCGGGTTCGGTTGGAGGACAAGCTTCAAGGACATCCAGAAACCTGTTGAGGAGAGGGACTTCGCCTTAGTGGAGGAATTGGATGAGACTTTGGGCATTGCCTTGCCGTACGAGGATCTGGTTGGAGGTCTTGATGACGTTCGCTTCTATGAGTTCCTGACCAAGCTTCTTCTGGGGATGAGTCTTACGTCCGATTTTGATCCTTCAGTTCCCGATGGGGCCATTGTTCTTGTGAGTTCAAATGCAGCAGGCACTGATGCTGGCACTTAGGATTTTTCATTTGTAAAACACTTTGTAAGCCTTGGCCATTGGGGCCCATATTTTGAATGAAGATCATGGTTCTTGTCTAGTTGAGTTTTGCAATACTTAGATTATTTTATCCAAAAAGTACTGTGTCTTTTCTGGATCAGTGGGGTTATTTTTGCAAAATAATGATCTCTTCAAGATCAGTGTTGTGTCTTTCGGGCACTTCAGGCCATGCGATAGACAAGACAACACTTCGTTTATTTTTGAAAAATAGTGATCTCTTCAGGATCTGTGTTGTGTCTTTCGGGCACTTCAAGCCATGCGATAAACAAGACAACACTTTGTTTATTTTTGCAAAATAATGATCTCTTCAGGATTAGTGTTGTGTCTTTCGGGCACTTCAGGCCATGCGATAGACAAGACAACACTTTATTATTTTTTTGCAAAATTTGTGATCTCTTCAGGATCAATGTTGTGTCTTTCGGCCACTTCGGGCCATGCGATAGACAAGACAACACTTTGTTTTTTTTTGCAAAATAGTTATCTCTTGGGGATCAGTGTTGTGTCTTTCGGACATTTCAGGCCATGCGATAGACAATACAACACTATGTGTATTTTTTGTAAAATTTGTGATCTCTTCAGGATTAGTGTTGTGTCTTTCGGGCACTTTAGGCCATGCGATAGACAAGATAACACTTATCTTATTTTTTGAATCAGTATATATTTATTATCTATTTTGCCACAAAAATGATTTTTTATTGACCGGGCGCTGGGGCCTTTTTACAAAAATGATCAAAGTAAAAGTAAAACCTGGTCATTTACGGGTAGTACATCTTCAGGCGAGAGGCGTTCTGGGAGTTTGGTTCAATTCTACCATCCATATTCCTTTGTACGCGGTATGCTCTGCGTCCGATGACTTCGATAATGGTGTACGGGCCCTCCCAAGGTCCCTGAGCTTGCCTACGAGCCCAATTTTTCTCCTAAGGACCATTTTTCTGACCTGGAACTCTCTTCTTTTGACTTTTTGGTTGAAATGGTTTCGGGCACGCTGTTGGTAGGCGGCCAACCTGATCCTGACAGCCTCCCTTCTTTCATTTAACAGATCAAGGTCGTGAGCCAGGTGCTGGTTATTTAGTCATTCCACTCAGGCCTGGCTCCGGAGGGTTGGAACTCTAACATCCGTTGGGATCACAGCCTCAGCGCCGTACGCCATGGCAAATGAAGTCTCCCCAGTGGGTTGTCGGGGGGTCGTTCTATATAACCAGAGCACTTCAGTTAGTTTTTTGAGCCAGGCCCCTTTGGTTTCCTCAAGTTTTTTGGCCAGGGTGTCGAATATGATTCGATTTGTTCTTTCCGCCTATCCGTTCCCTTGTGGGTACCCGACGAAGGATGTATTCTGATTGATACCATGCTCGGCAAAGAATGCTTTCACCTCCTTGTTGTCAAGATTTGTCCCGCTATCTATCATGATTGTCCTTGGTAGCCCGAATCTGTATATTATGGAGGTCCATATGAACTTGATGACATGGCTTCTTTTGATGGTGGGATAGGCTTCAGCTTCTACCCATTTGGTGAAGTAATCAGTGACTAGAAGGTTATAAGAATTTGACCGAATCACCTTCGAGAGAGGTCCTACAATATTTATTCCCCATCGGGAGAATGGGTGCGGTATTATGGTTGGGTGTAGGAATTCTGATGGCCGATGGATATTGTCCCCGTGCATCTGGCATGGCTTACACCTTCGGATGTAGTCTTCGGCATCCCGTGATAGATAGGGCCAAAAGTATCATTGGGAGATTATTTTATGGGCGAGGGATCTACCTCCGGAGTGGTTCCCGCAAGATCCATTGTGGATCTCCTTCATCACTGCTCTTGATTCCGATGGAGTAATACACTTCAAATAAGGACCTGAGAAGGATCTTTGACAGAGTTGCCCGTTTATAATTAAATATCGGGCTGAATTTCTCCTGATCTTGTGAGCTTAATCTTTGTTTTCTGGTAGTGTTCCATTTCTTAGGTAATCCATCAAGGGATCCATCCAGCTGGGCTCCCATGGGTTAAGCATCACTTGTTCGGGCTCTTGAATACTTGGCCTGATTATAAAATCTATCACGGCAACCCGGGTCTGGTCCTCTCCGGCTGAGGACGCCTGTCCGGCTAGGTGGTCAGCTACAAAATATTTGCTTCTTGGGATCCGAGTGAAGGTTATTTTTTGAAAGCTCTTTGTTTCTTTCAACACAAGTGCCCGATAAGATTCCATTTTTGGATCTTTTGCCTCGTATTCTCCTTTGATTTGTCGAATGACTAGTTGAGAGTCGCTATGTACTACTAGGGCCTGGATCTGGAGACTTCAGGCTAATCTCAAGCCAGATACGATCGTTTCGTACTCTGCCTCATTGTTTGTGGCTGGGAACTATAGTTGCACTGACATATGGAGGTGTGTACCATCGGGTGTCAAGAGCTCCAAACCGATCCCTGATCCGGCAGAACTGGCTGATCCATCCGGGAAAAGCTTTCAGGTGTCTTGCTCAGTCTGCTGGTCGGGTTCTTCAGTTTCATTTTCAAGTAAAAAGTCTACCACTGTTTGTCCTTTGATGGAAACCCGGGGTATGTAAGTTAAGTCGTATATGCCCAATTCGATGGCCTATTTGGAGATTCTGCCTGAAAGGTCAGGTTTTGACATAATAACCCGGAGAGCCGTGGCTGTCGGGACAATGATTGGATGAGCTTCGAAGTAATGCATCAGTCATCTCTTAGCATTTACCAGTGACAGAACCAACTTTTCTTTCCTGCTGTATCTAGTTTCCACCTCAGCCAAGGATTTGTTGGTGTAGAAGACTGACATCTGTAGGTTCCCATCCTCTCTGATAATGGATGCACTAGTTAAGATAAATGATACCGCTAGGTACAAATGTAAGACTTTATCGGGACCTGGTGTGGATAGGATTGGGGGTCTGGTCATATATTCTTTTAGCCTCGCTAGGGCTTAAGACTGCTCAGGGCCCCAGACTTCTCCTTTTTTTTTTCCTTGATTGCCTGAAAGAATGGCCTGCACCGATCGGTGAGTCATGAAATGAACCTGCCAAGGGAAACCACTCTTCCCATTAAGACTTGAACGCCTTTATATGTCTAGGGATCCCCTATCTCCATTAGGGCATTGACTTGTGTCGGGCTGGCCAGGATCCCGGTTCAGTCAATAATGTGTCCTAGGAATTATCTGGATGATACACTATAAGTGCATTTTTATGGATTAAGCTTCATGCCATGCAACCTGAGGGTGTTAAACACCTGGCGCAAGTGGATAAGATGGTCTTCCCTTTTCCATCTCTTGACCACAATATCGTCAATATAAGCCTTAATTACTGTGCCCATCATCCTTTTAAAGATCCTGTTGACTAACCTTTAGAAAGTGGCACTTGCATTTTTCAGACCGAAAGGCATAAATTTAAAGCAATAAGTACCTGTTTCAATAATGAATGAGGTATTTTCCTCATCCATCGGGTTCATTTTTATTTGGTTATATCCCGAATAAGCATCCAGAAAAGTTAGACGATTGTAGCCGGCGGTAGCGTCAACTATCTGGTCAATCTTTAGTAGTGGAAAGTTGTCTTTTGGGCATGCCCTGTTCAGGTCAGGAAAATCAACACAAACCCTCCACTTACCATTCTTTTTTTGCAGGACCACTACATTGGCGAGCCATTCGGGATACCTTAGCTCCCTAATAAAACCAGCCTGGAGCAACCTGGATACCTCATATGCTATAATCTGGTTCCGATGTGCTCCTATGCGTCTATGCTTTTGCCTAATTGGTCTTATATTTGGATCAACGTGCAATGAATGTTGAGCAATATTAGGATCGATTCCCGGCATGTCTGTATGCTCCCATGCGAAGACATAGGAGTTTTCCTGCAACAATTGTGTGTCAGTTCTTTCAATTCAGGGTCGGTAAAACTTGTACCTGCAAAAGTAACTTTTTATGGGCTATCGGGTATAATAGAGATTGACCGTAATGGCTCGACCATGATTGGGGTACCCGGATCCCCTTCTTTTAATTGGTACTTGGAGCCTAGATTCTATTCCTTGGAGTGGGATGGCATTAGGCCTTTCCCCTTCCGGATCTCCTTCAGGGTGATCACATAGCATACCTTGGCGGTCACTTGGTCACCTATGATGTCAATGGCGCCAAGACCGTTAGGGCTTATGCATCTCATGACCTGGTGAAGAGTTGAAGGCACACCCTATATTCGGTGAATCCATCCCCTTCCCATGAGCAGATTATACGAAGGCTTGACATCCACCACAATAAACGTATCGATTAGGGTCCTTTGAGCAGCAAATACCGATAATTGGACTTCCCCGATCGGTTTGATTTGCCTTCAATCGAATCCTGCAATAGGGCACCATGATGCCATAATTTCGTTCGGGTAGATCTCGATCTTTTCAAAAGCCCATTTAGTAATGACATTTGTACTGCTCCCAGGATCGATCATGACTCTCTTCACAAGGCAGTTGGCTACCATCAGGGTCACAACCAGAGGATCATCATGTGGGGTCTGGATGTTCCGAAGGTCTGATGCAGAGAAAATGATTTGTGTTTCTCCTGTCCTGTGGTGGACCTCATTGATTTCATTGACTCTTCTCATCTTCCGGGCTCTCCGCAGTTGGCTCCGGAGGGATCCTTCCGTTTCTTTGGAGGCGGGGCCACCAAGAATCATATTGATGATCCTGACAGGCTGTGCGTTTGTGGGGTTCCGAGGGGCGTTAGGGGCACGTTGATCGGCCCTCAATCTGTCCCGTTGGACGTAATCTCGGAGCCCTCCGCGAAGCAGCAGTGCCTCCACCTATTGTTTGAGATTACGACATTCGTTTGTGATGTGCCCGAAAACACCGTGGAAAACACAGTGCTTTGACTTGTCCCTTTGGTCAAGTGGTTGTCGATGGTTGGGGGTTATTGGAAGATCCCTTTGGCCTTATTTTCTTGGTAGAGTTTGGCAAGGCTGACCCTCAGGGGGGTGATTCTCTCTTCAAATTTGGAGCGCTTGAATGGTTTTGGGGCTGGTGTTCCCGAAGGAGCCGATGGTCCTGATGAGGTTGGTCGCTTTCGATCGGTCACCTGATCTTTCGATTGATCTTCAATGCTGATTAAGGACGCCCTCCTCTGCCTGACGGTCTCCTCTTATTCGATCCTCAGGTATCCCTGGGCTTTAGATTTTAATTCCCCAATGCCTGATGGAGGGCACTTCACTAAGGACTGGTGGAATTTAGTTCCTGGAATAAGGACAATCTGGAAGGTCTCAACCGCAGAGTGCTGGTCACAGTTATTGATAGAAGAAGATTCGATGTTGAATCAGGACAAGAAGCTCTTCAGTGACTCTCTATTCTCCTGGATCATAGTGAAGAGGCAGGATATGGTCTTCTTCTGTCTCTTGTTCCCATAGTATTGGGCGACAAAGAGCCTGGTCAACTGTTGCTAGTTGTCGATGGACCGATGTGGCTGCTTCCTGAACCGCAATAGAGCTGCATCAACAAGACTTATGAAACACACCTTGCAAAACAAGGACTCGTTCTCGGCGTACATGGTCATCTTATGATGGATCTGATAAATGTGCTCCTCGGGGTCATTGGTGCCATCGTATGATGTGAACCGAGGCATAAAAAATTTCTTTGGAAAAGGTTCCCGGGTTATCTCGGGGACGAAGGGTGATTGTATCAACTTTGTTGATGCTTGGATGGCTAGGTCATCAGTAGATCGGGTTCTTAAGGACTTTCCTTTGGAATTCAGCCATCATTGCCTAGAGTTTGGGGGGGGGGGGGGGGGGTCATGGCTTCATCGGCGGCATGAGCCTTCCTTGAGCGCTTGGAAGACTCGGCGTGTTCTTTCGGCCTGTCGCTATTTTACTGGTTCAAAGAATGGTCAAGCGCTGCTACTGGAGGGGCAAGCGGTGGTGGAGCTTATCTCCCCATGAGCTCTGCGTTCTGTTTCTCAAAAGCCAAGCTACGCTCCTCAGTGGCTATCAAACGTTGCAGGATTTGCTAAATGGATTGGGGACCTTCTGCACGGTTATATACGGTGGTCGGAACCTACGCCTGCGAATGAGTGACCGACTTGCTTGATCGGGACTGTGTGATCGGAGATTTTAGAAGGTGGTGAAGAGGTGAGACAAGCTCTCAGATCTTCGGATTGAACAAAAATAAACTCAGCTTAAAGAGATGGGAATAATGAGATGTTTTTCAAATCCCGAAGAACATATTGAAAAAATCAAAGAACTCCTTGAACTTCCCACAGACGGCGCCAATGTGTAGATGCCAATAAATTCACAACACAAGAATAAAATAATTTATTCAATTTTGGCTTTCTTTATATACATTCCTTTTTTGGGCTTTTAGCCCATTAAGGCAACACTGCTTTGCTTACATCATTATTTCTATTTTTAAAGAAATATAAACTGAAATTGGCTTAGTCTTCGGGCTTGTGATGACCTTGTTGGGCCATCATCTTGATGGGTTTCAGTGGGCTTGGAAATTTTCACACTTACACTTAGATTTATGTAAATAAGGAAGCAAATGATTAACAACGTCAAGCTTCAATTTATTCTGGTTTGGCTCGTTCACTTGTGAGTTGTGCTTTGGATCATAGAGAGTTAGACAACTTGAGTGTTGGATGGGGTTTGTCATTATTTCAAAAATCTCAGGCTTGAATGATTTAATAAAAAGGGCCAAGCTTGATACATATTTGTCTTTGTGCTAAGTATGAGCATGATTTAAAATTATTTTGGCTAGTTGATGAACTTGTATGAGCCCACACAAGTTTGTGTTCATGAGCTTTTGTTTTGAACATATAAGAACCTATACCCGTTTATGTTTATAAATGTCGGCATGAGCCTATTTCCATGAACACTTACTAGCTTACATGTGTCTGTTTTCATGAACGCATACTAGCCAACCTACATGAACCGAGATTATCAATAATGGGATACATTTACTCTTTTAGTATTTGAGACAAACAATCTAGCTTGAGCTTGGGGTTGACTGGTTTACTTAAGGAATTAGCTCAAGCCACTTAAGGGTTTATCTAGAGCTATCCTGGACAACTTGGTTCGTTTGAAGCCCTATATGCAAAGTTATAATATATGGTTTTCTTACAGCATACGTCAGGTCGCCATCCCTATCCTTTCCCAATGAAACTTCATTTTGTTTGAGTGAATGAGGAATGCCACATGCTAGAAAAAGGAAAGCTCCTATGCGGGTTTGAGGCATATTGTGTAGAGATACAAAAGATTGTTCACTTACATCATGTATTATAATACTTATCATTTTGCAGAAAGACATTGATCACATTCCAAATGGCCAGTAGATTGGACAAATGCAGTTGTCATATGTCTCAAAAACTAGTAGGCCATAATTTATATAGCATCACATGTTATACAAACAGTCTCCATAACCTTGTCAGTGAGAATCAATGCCTTCTTCTTTGCGGCCTGAAGGGTTTTCTTGTTCGTAGTTTATTTATAAAGCAAAACAGAGCTGTTTACGGACATTTTGTGGTGGACTTGTTTAAAGTTTCGCTTGAGCTTATTGATTAAGTAAAGGGGACAGATTTGAGCATGATTTTTGAGCCCTTTCGACAAACAAGTCAATTTTAGATATTGTTGGGCTTGCCATGTCTGTTCGCGTAAAAAATAAGCTGTGTAAGGATATTTTAGGTTCATCAGTATTAGGTCATAAAGAAATGTTCCTGAATATAGACTTGTATAAGCTTGTATAAGTTTGTGAAGGAGTTAAAGCAAAACCTCAAACTGATAGCAAATACAGTTATAGTATTGAGGTTGATGTTACTATTCAAGCTTTCCATTACAATCTCGAGCGGAGGTGGAAGTCAACTTTTTAACCATGTCATGATCGTAAGTCAAAGTCTGTTGAACCTACAAAAAAACATGTTGAGTCGAAGAGACTGAAGCTTGGCATGGCTCAGTTCCTTTGGAACCCTAGTTGGTTGGCTTTAATTTAGTTCCTCTTTCTTATGGCAATCTTATATATAAGCATATAGATGTATATTTTATCAAATGACAGTTTGGTAGATCGTTAGAGAAAATTTTAGCGTACACCATGTCTAGTGTTACTAAAATTTATGAAGATACTGATCATAGAGGGATGCATCTCTTTGTTTGAGGTAGACCTCATGGAGGGAAATGAAGCGAAGATATTTTGATGGGGTTGAGACTTTGAGTCTCCTTGTGGATTTGGATGTTCTAGGCTCCGTTCTTACTCTTTTGGGTACCGTGTCGGGGGGTTCAAATTATAAATATCTGGAGATTCTCATCTCTTGTGAATGATTTAAGCTCATAGTTTTTTGGTGTAGTTGTTCCTCCGCCCCCTTTTGGTGCCGTTCAATAACTAATTATGTATCGGGAAATAATAAAAGAAAGAATTTGCAATTGGTTGGGTGATTCACAGCATGTTGCCAGATCTTGTAAAGTTATAACAAATCATTGGTCTTGCCGCATATGCTATAATACTAACCATTTTGTAAAAACATTAATACTAGTATGAATATTAATTTCATCGAGTCTAGGTAACATAGTCCAAAACCATAGCTAGCTATGCTTGCTCTCTCATAATGATTTGTGAAAAAAAACAAATTTCATATCAGGGAACGTTGAGGTTTATTACAATAATCATTTCTAATTCTATGAGTGAGATAACAAATATTAAGAATTAATGTAAAAAGTTTATTCTATTCTTAAATTATAAGAAACCTTATATGTATATAACCTTGCCACAATATGGATGTTTTAGCAGTTTTGCATTATACATACATGTAATAGCCAAAACATTATATGGCCCAATAAAGATGGGCCGTAAGACTAATGGGCTTATAGAAGTCTCTAGAAAATGAGTGATCCATAAGTCAGGGATTTGTCCCACTTATGGAAGATAGAGCCCAAAAAAAGAAAGGAGTTTATCAAATCCCATGATGTAAGGGATTGTTAAATTTGGGTAGATGGACTTGACCCATCTACCGAATTATGTATAAGTACATGGCTAAATGATGAATAAAGACATTGAATTTTTAACCTAATTCGTTGTGTATTTTTTTGCATCTACACAATTGGCGCCGTGTGTGGGAAAAACTTTCCTTGAAATCTTTTTCAATAGCTTCACACTATCTACTAGGAGCTTAGATTTCCATCATCCATGGCGGTTATCAACCATTTGCAACAGTCCGAGTTTCTCCGAACGGAGGCCAACCTTCGCAAACCGAAGAACCTATTAGGCGAGCCTTGGAGGATAGTATCGCTGAGTTGGAGAGGCAGAATGCCGAGTTGGTGGCAAAGCTGGCCCTGCTGCAAAACCCTCGAGAAGCTCAGAATGGCGAATAATCTAACCACCAGGAGCGGTCTGCAGGCAACTAATCGGAAAGGGACAATCACCACGCAAAGTCCAACAACGATCGGGAGGAACATACAGAGTTATCCCTACAGGTGCTTGGGATGCACAATCCCGAGAAAACTCTAACCATGAAAAAATTGGAGGAAATTATGATCAGATTTCAAAGGGAGGTGCTTCAGGATTTGAAGATTAAGACCCCCAACGATCTAGCCTCTGAGGCATCCATCGACGTCGTGTAGACACCATTCACACTGGCGATCACCAGCATGCCCTACCCGGAGAGGTTCAGGCTACCGAAGTTTACCCTGTTTGATGGTACAAAAGATTTGATGAAACACATTTACCATGTCAATACAAAAATGAATGTCTATAACGAAAATGAAGCCTTACTCTGCAAAGTCTTTCCCATCAGCCTAACCAAAGCAGCCTTGCTATGGTTCAGGAAGGAATCACTTCGATCTATTGGAAGTTGGCTAAGATTTTGTGAGTTGTTCATTGCCCAGTACTTCGGTAATAAAAGACAAAAAAAGACCATCTCCAGTCTATTTACCATGATCCAGGAAAAAGGTGAATCCCTAAAAAGCTTTGTCTCGCAATTCAATGTCGAGATGTCCTCGATTGACAATTGTGATCAGCACTCAGCCATCAAGGCCGTCAGGATGGCCTTGATCTCCGAAACCATGTTCCATCAGTATTTGGTCAAAAGGCCACCAATAGACATCGGGGAACTCAATTCCAGAGCACAAGGGCATCTCCGGATAGAAGAATAACTGGTCATACGCCAAAGAAGGATAACCTTTACATGCGTAGAGGCAAGAGTATCCGAACTTAAAACTAAGGATCGGGCACCAGATTGGAAACGGCTAGGCGTTCCTCCCACTCCTTCCCCAGTCCCAGAGAAACACCAAAGATTCGAAGACAAGATCACTCCATTAAAGGTTAGCCTGGCCAAATTGTATCAGGAGACTAAGGGTAAATGAATCTTCCTATCACCACCACCTATCAGACAAATAATGGAACATAGAGACATGTCAAGACACTGTGCCTTCTATGGCGAGTATGGACACCATGCCAACGAGTGCAGAAGCCTCAGGAGGCAAGTAGAAACCATAATAGCAAAAGGAGAATTGATCGAATATGTTGCCAAGGAAGGCACCCGATCCGATCAAACATCACATACACTCGTCAAGGGGGCAACGGGTCATCCCGTAAAAGTCATTCACATGGTTCACGGAGGACCAAGCCGATCAGAAGTGGAAGAAGCCTGTAGATCCCAGATGCGTCAAGCCCAGAGACTGCGAAGGGTTGAAGAAATCAACGAGTTTCGAAGCCCGAAAGAGGATGCACGGATAACTTTATCTTCTGCAGATATGCGGAACATTCAATCTCCACATGACGACCCCTTGATAATCTCCCTCAAACTACTTGATCAAGAGAGTAATGATCAACCCAAGAAGCAACACCAACATAATCACCAAGTGGGCCTTTGAGAAGCTAGAGATTAACCCCTAGGAGATAGTCTCTTCCAGAAGCCCGATAGCCGGATTAGATGGCAGAAGAGTGGAACTAGTGGGAGAGATCTAACTGCCAGTAACTGCAGCAAGGCGCACACTTAGAGAAACTTTTGTGGTGGTATATGTCAAACCCTCATATAATCTCCTCATGGGCAGGGGTTGGATCCATCAGATGCACGGAGTTCCTTCCACTATACATAAATCATGTGATGCATCGATCCAAACGTAATTGATGTGATTGACATAAGGGGAGATTATGTGGCAGCCAAAGAATGTTACGCCGTCACCTTGAAAGGTCTGAGGAAGAGAACATAATCATAACAAGATTCATGATCCAAGGCGGTACTAAGTGATCAATAACAATCATATGATAAGGGTGCGGGTTCATCTATAGTAACTGAACCTTTGCTAGAAGTTTATATTTGCCCCGGCCACCCTGAAAGGAAGACTTATATTGGCATTGACCTTAATACAGAAGAAAAGAAAGAATTGAAGGCCCTTCTACACTTCAATGCTGACGTATTTTCCTGGGGACATATGGATATACTCGACATCGATCCATCAGTGGCCCAACATTCCCTCAACGTGGACCCCAATACGAAACCCGTCAGGAAGAAACAAAGACATATGGGGTCCCACCGAAACCAGATT
Organism: Cornus suecica; assembly: GCA_963922005.1. NCBI lineage: Eukaryota > Viridiplantae > Streptophyta > Magnoliopsida > Cornales > Cornaceae > Cornus > Cornus suecica. The sequence continues at coordinate 79,244,732 of OY998238.1, forward strand.
ATAGCTGAAAAGGTTGATCGACTTCTCCAAGCCAGATTCATTAAAGAGGTGCAATATCCTTCCTGGATGGCAAACGTAGTTGTGGTTCAGAAGAAGAACGAGAAATGAAGGGTGTGCGTGGACTTCACGGATTTGAACAGAGCATGCCCAAAGGATTGTTTCCCCTTACCAAAGATCGATTAGATGGTAGATGCCACCGCAGGATTCGAGCGCTTGAGTTTTTTGGACGCTTACTCTAGGTATAACCAGATACGAATGAACCTAGATGACGAGGAAAAGATCGCATTCATCACTGAATCAGGTACATATTATTATACAGTTATGCCTTTTGAACTAAAAAATACAGGTGCAACCTTTCAGAGGTTGGTCAGTAAGGTTTTTCAGGGCATGATGGGATCTACCATAGAAGCCTACATTGATGACACTGTGGTCAAAATCAAGGCGAAAAGTGACCATCTGACCGATCTGTAGCACGTGTTTGACACCCTCAAAAAGTACAAGATGAAGCTCAACCCGCCCAACACAAGTCAGAGGTCTCATGGAGTTAGGAAAACCAAAGTCCCGAAAGGAGATTCAAGTACTAACAGGGAGAGTAACAACTCTCAGCTGTTTCATCTCTCGCTTCACTAATAAGTGCCAGCCATTTTTTCATGCTATAAAGGTAGCAAAAGGAGAGGTCTGGGGGCCGGAGCAATCAGAAGCTCTGAAAAAGCTCAAGAGCTACATGACCAAGCCTCCCATACTGGCAACCCCGGAAGTAGATGATCTGTTACACTTATATCTAGCCATATTTGCAACATCTACCAGCGTCGCTCTGGTCAAGAAGGGCATTGGGTACCAGATGCCAATCTTCTACACCAGCAAAGCCTTTGCTGATGCAAAAACCCGTTATTCCAAACATGAAAAACTGGTACTATCACTGATTAATGCAAAACGACGTCTTTGACATTACTTTGAAGCACATTCGATCGTGGTACCAACTGCAACCTCGATCAGATCCATAATGACGAAGCCCGAATTATTAGGGAGAATATCCAAATGGGCAATAAAACTAGGAATCTATGACATAACCTATGTTCCCCAAACTTGCATCAAAAGATAAACAGTAGCTGACTTTCTGTTAGAAACAGACTCTATAGACTCTTTAGAAGAAAATGAACTAGGCTTATGGGTAGTGTTCGTGGACACCCAACGGAGAAGGGATATATGTAGAGCTCGTAACACCCAATGGAACTAAAATTCAGCAGTCCATTCGATTAGAGTTTCCAGCCTCCAACAATGAAGCCGAATATAAGGCCCTTCTAGCATGAATTCGGTTGGCCCGAAGCCTTAAAGTATAGAAAGCAGAAATACGAAGTGATTCTCAATTGGTCGTACGATAGTTGAATGGGGAGTATGAAACCCGAGAGCCTAAAATGGAAGCATATAGGAATTTGGTACTAAAGGAGGCCGAGGAATTCCAGCAGTTAACCTTTGAACATATCCCCAGATGGGACAATATCAGGGAAGATCATTTGGCTAACTAGGCCTCCGTAGCAGGGTACGAACCGAACAACACCAGTGGACTTCATCGTCCAATCAAGCTTGGAGCCCTCCGAGGACATAATGGTCATTCCTTGGGAACCAAGTTGGATGGACCCCATAGCAGACTATTTGAGGACAGGTATGTTACCTGAGTCAAAACCAGATGCTCGGAAGATAAGAATGAAAGCAACAAGATACATTTTTTAGAACGACCAACTTTATCGCAAGTCTTTCTCCGGGCCATATTTAAGATATCTCACACCCTTCGAAGCTTCTGCAGTCATAGAAGAGATACATGCTGGATTGTGTGACAATCATTCCGAAGGAAGCTCTTTAGCCTATAAAGTCCTCACCCAAGGGTACTTCTGGCCTTATCTATCGAAAGACGCTAAGGTATATACCCAACACTGTAAAAAATGCCAATTTCATGGTGATGCCATTCATCCACCTCCAGAACTACTAAATCTAACAACTATCCCTCACCCCTTTGGCTAATGGGGAATGGACATTGTAGGTCTTCTCCTGCAAGCCATACGATCTACTACACATGTTCTTCTGGCGATGAATTACTTTACCAAGTGGGTGGAAGCCGAGGCATACTCAACTATTAAAAGTAGCCACGTTATAAAGTTCATCTGGAGTCACATCATTTGTAGGTTTGGTTTAGCCCTAACTATAATGATGGATAATGGCACCAACCTGGATAACAGGAAAGTCAAGCGTTCCTGGCAAAACATGTGATCAATCAGAACACTTCTTCCATTGGTTACAGAGAGGGAAATGGACAGACTGAAAGGACAAACAGAATAATTTTTGATACATTTAGAAAAAAGCTCGAAGAGGCAAATGGAGCTTGGTTGGAAAAATTGCCCGAGGTCTTATGGTACTATTGGACCATTCCAAGATAACCAACAGGAGATACCCTTTTCGCTATGGCCTATGGGGCCGAAACCGTTATCCCAACCGAATTGAAGGTGCCTACGCTAAGAATTCAGGCCTGGGAAGAAGGTCCAAACAATCAGCACCTGGCCCATGATTTGGACCTACTGGAAGAAAGAAGAGAAGTTGCCAGGATAAGGTTGGTTGCCTATTAGCAACAAGTCAGGGCTCGGTTTAATCAGAAAATCAAAATAAGAGAGTTTTAGGTAGGCGATATGGTGCTCAGAAGAAAAATTGGGATTATTGGCAAGTTACTAGAAACATAGGAATGACCTTATATAATAATTGAGGTCATCGGACGCGGTGCTTATCGAATACAAAAGAACGAGACAGGCCGCATCAAGCCCAACTATCAGAACGCTTATCGTCTGAAGAGGTATTATCCTTAGATAGTTTTTTTCTTAAACAGTAAAATAAAACTGTGTCTTGCACATGACACTCCTTCTAATTATACTAAATCATTTGTGCCCGATGTTGGGCACATTTGCTACATGTTTCCCAAGTTTTTAATAAAAAATCACATTATATATGAGTAATCATACCTTGTTAAGACTAAATATTAATATAAATTTTAATAAAGTGTTGAGTTCAAACCTGATTTGAACTAATCTGAGGACATAAACAAGTCTCAGGAGCCAGATGCCCGAAGACTCCATATTAACAGAAATTTTTCCTAAGTGTTGAGTTCAAACCTGATTTGAACTAAACCAGAGGACATAAACAAAGTCTCAGGGGCCAAATGCTCGAAGACTTCACACTAACAGGAAATTTTCCTAAGTGTTGAGTTCAAACCTGATTTGAACTAACCAAAGGACGTAAACAAAGTTTGAGGAGCCAGATGCCCGAAGACTCCATACTAAAATGAAAATTTTCCTAAGTAGTGAGTTCAAAAATGTCTGTCTCGAGTTAGTCAAATAGCTAAACCGAGGTAACAAGAACAAAATACCACCAAATTGGGAAAATCCTTTTCATTAAAATAAATATAAAATATAAAAATGCCATTCTAAAGGGGTAAGTACATAATGAAGTGTAGATAACCTAAGTCCTATTTAACTCGGGGGGAAAGCTAGTCTTCTCCCGTCAGGAGGGCAGCAAACCGCTTCTCATTCTCAGAGGTCGGTTGGTCTTTATAAGGAAGGGGCACTCCCATGAAAGCATCAAAATCTTCAGCAGTCTTAAACTCCCGATCAACAAGGGGAATATGTTCCATCTTGTACCTATCCTGCCATGCCCTTACCGATCGAACGTCACAAATTGTGACATACCGTTTGTGCATATCCAGACTTCCCAAACGACACATCTCTACCTTAGATCGCTCAAGAGCTAGAAGATTATCTGACTCCGCCTTTTCGGCATCTATCTTTTGGTAGGCTGCCTTTGCCTCTGCTAGTTTAGTAGCTAAAGACCTCTTTTCAGCCATACGATGCTCGTTATTTTACTGAAGTTGAGCCTGATCTTAGCCATTTTCTGGACATCGGACTCTAGGGCATGATTGTAGGCCTGGATCCCATAAAGAAGCTACACAGATAGGAAAAAAAGTGCATGTTAGTGCTGAACGAAGTAAAAATAATAAACTAAGGTACAAAACAAAAAGTCGAATCACCAACTTCCATGGCCAACGAGGAGCCTTTTTGGAAAAGCTCAGTTGTAGAAATCTTCGACTGAGCAACCCTATCAGTGGGAGTCCAGACTCCTTTCGCCATAGCCAGAAGACCATTTGGCTGACAGATTGTAAGATGGTCAACACAGATCGGAGAACCGTCTGGAAGTAGAAACTTTTTCTCCCAGGGAATTGCGGTACGAGGGGTATCCTGGGCCTGAGGAGATTTGCTCGTTGAGACATCAGTGGTCTGGGTCCTGGGTCTTTTGTTGGCCGCTCCACCACCCATACCAGATCGAGACCTGGTGGTTGCAGCATTTGCAGGAAGATGCTGAGGTAGATCAACAGGACTTTGTGCGGGAAGGAAGTACCGGGGGTGCTATCGAGAGTGGTATGGCATCAACCAGATTAAGCCCTTCAAGAACTTGAGTGCGTCTGGAAAATAGGGGCCTGAGGGGAAATCCATCCTGTCAACATCAGTGCCCAAGTTAGAAATCATCTCCAAATTGGCCTTGGTGAGAAAAATAGTGGCAGATCGAACATTGCTCCTGATCTTGGGCTTCAGAAGTGTAAACCGTTCTTTGATGAGGGATAAAGGAATTTCTATATCCTCGTAGCTGAGAAATCTATACGCGTACTCTCCCCGATGTAAGTCACACAAATCACAAAAATAAGTAGCTTTATGGAGAGGACGATATAGAGGTAAACGGATAGGACCGAAGGTGTTGGGGATCGGAAATGTCAGGGAGAATCGGTAAAACCAGTTGCCACTAACAATTACCATTCTCTCCTTCCATCCTTTATCAGATTTTTCCGTATCAGAGCATATGCCCCGACCTTAGAAGGGAAAAATGTTGTATCTACCCTTGGATTCTTTGGCATTTTGGAAGAAATAACAGAGAAGCAGGTCGGCTAAACCGAGATTAAGGTCCAGATCCCTATTGTACAGAAGAATCATGGCCGGAATCCTAAAGCTATTCGGCTTAAGCTGAAGAGAATGTAAGCCTAGCATAAAAAGACATAATGAAATAAAGGATGAAGAGGGAATCTTAGAACTTTGAGATAAACCGTCGACAGCAAAATGCTACCTGGTTCAAGTCCCCCACTTTTAGAGAAGTATAAATAGCTTGGGTAAGGGGCCACACGAACATCACCGAGTACATTAGTTTCAGCCCGAGGGTGTTTTACATCCACCTCAGGCCTTATTTTCTTAAGAGGAGCGACCGAGAAAGGTTTCAGAAGGGTTGGGGTTTACAGGCTCTTCATTATCATGAGAACCCCCTTCAACGGGTGTTTCTGGATTCGTTGGTGAACCCGGAAGGTCAGTGTTCAGGGGAACTATTTTGGGAATAAAGGTCTCTTGACGGACGGATGAAGGACTATCACTACTGGTTGAATCAGGGTTTGTTCCAGAGGACAAAACGACCTCCTCTACTGATCTAGTGTCATCACTATTATACATGGTTCCAGAAAGGTAGAAGAGACAGATGGGGGATAGAGATGAAAATTGAAAGAAAAATATAGTACTATCTGACTTACGGAATTTAGAGAATAGAGGCAGGGAGGACTTCAGAAAGGGTTAAAAGCTGCTCGGTGGAAATTCCTAGGAAATGCTGACTGAGAATTACAAAAATCAAAGAAGAGAGAGCTCCAAACAAGAGAATTGAGAAATATAAAGTATGAAATGGTTTGCTAGTGATGGGGAAAGGAAAGTATTGAGGATTATATAGGGGTTCAATGGCAAGCCAAGGGTCATGCACGAAGTCCAAAGGACGTGTGCCATAAATTCAGCCCCCCACCCACAAAGATTGAGGGAGCTTGAGCTGTTTGTTTGATGTGCAAATTATTTCTCACCTACCTCAGCATTAAATGGGGTGCCACATCACACTTGTAGCCGCCACTTTTCAAAAAGAAACCTTATATATAGTCATCTATGTGTATACATATGTGGGTATTCGGTCATGGGCCTAAGGAAAAAATATATATGATAGGCCTATAACCTCACGGGCCTGTGTAATAGCCAAAACATTATATGACCAAATAAAGATGGGCCATAGGACTAATCGGCCCATGAAGTCTCTATAAAATGAGTGATCCATAATGGGCCCATAGAAGTCTCTATAAAATGAGTGATCCATAAGTGAGGGATTTGTCCCACTTATGGAAGATAGAGCCCAAAAAAGAAAGGAGTTTATCAAATCCCACGATTTAAGGGATTGATAAATTTGGGTAGATGGGCTTAACCAGATCGGTGGGGGAGGAAAGACCCAATAAGAAAATAAAACATAAGGGTATGGACAATGGCTCTACTTCCCCTGACCAGTCCACTTCCAGCCTCACCTCAATGTCCGCAATGATAGCTCGGGTAAAGGACCTCTGGACACCAGAAGAGCTTGAACTGCAGAGGGAGGCCAATCCTGACCTTATTGTTGGTCGGACTCCGGGCTTTCTACCAGAGGTATGTGTCTGTTTGATTTCATGTTTATTCCTGCTCTTATATTTAATATTGATCCACTTTGCCTTCAAATTTTCTTTTAGGCTCTCTTCAGCGTCAATGCATTATGTCTTGCTCACGAGGCAGATGTAAAGGAAGTCGAGCGCCTCATGACCGAATTGGCTGAGAGGGATGATAAGGAGAAGGAGCTGAAGGCTCAGCTGGGGGATCTTCCTTCTAGAGTTGCTGAGCTGGAAGAAGAACTTGCTCAGGCAAAGGAGTTGAATATCAAGCTGTCCAGTGAAAATGAGAAGCTTGCATCAGATCATGAGGCTCTTTAACACCAGTTTGGCATCTCCCAGTCTGCTCTGGGGATGTGCAAGAAATGTGGGCTTGACATGCACCAGCACTATTCAAGGATGAATAGGATAGTGGTTGGTGAATTCTGGCGGAAGGGCTTCATTGCTGGAGAGAAGGATCCTGCAAGGAGGAAGGTTAAGGATCCTGATGCCATGGATAAGCAGTTAGGGGTTCAGAAGCCATATGCCAGCCCCGAGCCTAGTTATGCTCAGAACCTTTTCACTGAATTCCTCAAAGGGTATCTTCCTGCTGACCCTCTCAACTCCTCTATAGAGTTCTTCCCTCCGACCACACATGTAGATTCCTTAGGGAAGGACTTCAGCGGTCCAAGCCATACTTAGGCTTTTCTATACTCATTTTTGTAATGTTGTACTTTGTACTATGCCCTTCGGGCAATTTTTGTAATACAAGACAACAATTTTATTAATGGAATATGCACTTTTATTTGCTTCTGTCGATGTGAGTCAGACTAACTTGCATCCACTTTAATACTTTACTCTTTTTGTAAGTGTGAATCAGGCTTATATGCCCCTGTCATCTCATTACTTGGAAATTATTTTAAATTTCATTCCTCTGAAAGAGTGAGTCAGGCTTATAAGCCTCTGTCATCTCACTACTTAGGAAATTGTTTTATTTTTCATTCCTCTGAAAGAGTGAGTCAGACTTATAAGCCTCTGTCATCTCACTACTTAGGAAATTTTTATTTTATTCCTCTGAAAGAGTGAGTTAGGCTTATAAGCCTCTGTCATCTCACTACTTAGGAAATTTTTTATTTTATTCCTCTGAAAGAGTGAGTCAGACTTATATGCCTCTGTCATCTCACTACTTATGAAATTTTTATTTTATTCCTCTGAAAGAGTGAGTTAGGCTTATATGCCTCTGTCATCTCACTACTTAGGAAATTTTTATTTTATTCCTCTGAAAGATTGAGTTAGGCTTATAAGCCTCTGTAATCTCACTACTTAGGAAATTTTTATGAATCAGGTTATTTGATTGCAAGAATGATGACCATCTTTTATTATAATTAGAAATTTTAAAACTGACTGAGTCAGAATAACAACAACTGACTGAGTCAGAATAACAAACTTAGAAATTTTAAAACATATCAATAAAGCTAGGATTAGATGCCTCTGCTTCATTAATCTGAAAACAAAATGAATGTCAAGGATAATACCTCTTCAGTCGTGAGGCATTCTATGAATTGGGTTCCATATTGCCGTCATTATTCCTGAGGCGATAAGCCCCACGTCCTATGACCTCTGTGACTGTGTATGGTCCTTCCCAATTATCTCTGAGCTTTCCGATTAACCCGATCTTCTTTCTTAATACCATATCGCCCACCTGGAACTCTCGTCTTCTGACTTTTTTGTTGAAGGCGTTCCTGACCCTCTGGTGGTAGGCTTCCAGCCTGATGGCGACTTGATCTTGTTTTTCTTCGAGCAGATCCAGTCCATCAACCAGCTGTTGGTCGTTCAGTTCCTCCTGATATAGTTATGTTCTGGCTGTCGGCACTATTTGCTCTGTTGGAATGACTGCTTCCGTCCCATATGCCATTGAGAATGGTGTTTCCCCTGTAGGGATTCTTGATGTTGTTCTGTAAGACCATAGTACCTCTGAAAGCTTGTCTGGCCATACTCCCTTATGGTCTTCTAACTTTTTCTTCAGGGTATTCAATATGGTTTTGTTAGATCTTTCGGCCTAGCCATTTCCTTGAGGGTATGCTACCGATGAAGTTTTTAACTGAATTCCATGTTCATTACAGAACTATCTGGTCCACTGATTATCCAGATTCGTTCCGTTTTCGATCACTATCACCCTCGGCACTCCGAATCTGCAGATGATATTGGTTCATATGAACTTGATTACATGCCTGTGAGTGATGGTGGAGTAAGATTCTGCCTCAACCCACTTTGTGAAATAATCAGTTGCCATCAGTGCTTGATTTACTGATCTGAGAGCCATGGGAAGTAGTCCAACTACATCGATCCCCCATTGCGCAAATGGGTGCGGGCAGAAAATGGGGTTAAGATGTTCTGGTGGCGGATGGATGAAGTCTCCATGGAACTGACATTTTTAGCATCTTCTAACATAAGCTTCAGTATCTTGGGAAAGGTATGGCCAAAAATACCCTTGGCTTAGGACTTTATGGGCCAACGCTCGTCCCCCTGAGTGATTTCCGCATGATCCTTCATGGATTTCCTTCATTATGGCTGATGCCTCTGAAGGTGTGAGGCATCGAAGGTATGGACCCCTAAAAGATCTTCTATAAAACTGGCCTTGTAGCAAGGCATATCTGGCTAACTTCATTCGAATTTTTCGAGCTTCTGCTTTATCATCAGGAAGTGTGCCGTTCCTGAGGTATTATGCTATGGGATCCATTCAACTCAGCTCCCAAGGTATTGTGCACACGACATCTGGCTGGTGGATGCTCGGGACATCAAGATAGTCGATCGGGGCGACTCTGGTCAGATCTTGATCATTGACTGAAGCCATGTTGGCCAACCGATCTGCATTTTCATTTTCCTCCCTGGGGATCTGACTGAGGGTATACTGTTCCAATCTATCCAGCTCCATCTGAGCCAGCTTCTTATAGGGCTGCAGCTTTTCCCCTGCGTCATACTCGCCTCGAACTTGCTTCACCACCAGTTGTGAGTCACTGAAAATACGGAGCCTTCTAATACAGAGGCTCTGAGCTAGTCGCAACCCAGCCAGGAGTGCCTCGTATTCAGCTTCGTTATTGGTGCCAGAAAAATCCAGACGGACTGATTGTTGGATTCGGGTTCCGTCTGGTGTTATAATTTCAAGCCCAATTCCCGAACCTGCTGAACCAACTGATCCGTCTACATAGAGCATCCACTCGGGCTCATCTGGGTCCTGTAGGATTGACTCTGGCTATGCTTCTAGGAGAAAATCAGCTAAGGCTTAACCTTATATGGTTGTTTGTGACCCATATGTGATGTCAAATGTCCCGAGTTCCAACGCCCATCTGGTTATTCTTCCCGTCAGTTCAAGTTTGGACATGATGGCTCTTATTGGCATGGTGGTCGGCACCACGATTGGATGGGTTTCAAAATAGTGCCTCAGTCGTCTCTTTGCGTTGATTAGAGAAAGAACAGCTCGCTCCGCCATAGTGTATCTGGTTTCTGCATCAGATAGGGACTTGCTGCTGAAGAAGACTGGCTTCTGGCACTTTTTGTCTTCTCTTACAAGCGCTGCGCTGGTTGAGGTTGCTGATGTGGCAAGGTACAGATGCAGTGGTTCTCCTGGATTTGGTGAGGCGAAGATTGGTGGATTCTGGAGATACTGCTTCAATTTTTGAAGGGTCTTGGCCTGTTCCAGTCCCCATATGCTTCATTCTCCGCCTCTAATTGCCTGAAAAAATGGTCTACATCGGTCTGTCAGTCGGGATACGAACATGCTCAGTGCGGCTACCCTTCCTGTTAGAATCTGGACCTCCTTTTGCGTTTTTGGCTTTTCGCAGCTCATCAGAGCCTTGACTTGAGATGGGCTAGCTTCAATTCCTGTTCGGTTGACGATATGCCCGAGGAACTGCCCGGATGAGACTCCGAACGAACACTTAGCTGGATTGAGCTTCATCCCGTACTATCGGAGTGCATCGAACACTTCTTCCAGGTGCTTGAGATGGTCGTCTTTCCTTCTGCTTTTTACCACAGTGTCATCTATGTAGGCTTGAACCGTTTTCCCCATCTGACTTTTGAATATCCTTCTGACAAACCTTTGATAGGTGGCACCTGCATTTTTAAGTCCGAAAGGCATTACTCTATAGCAGTACGTACCTTCCTCAGTAATGAAGGTTGTTTTCTCCTCATCAGCCTGATTCATCGGGATCTGGTTGTAGCCGGAGTATGTATTAATATAAGAGAGTCTTTTATATCCCGAAGTGACATCTACCATCTGATCAATTTTCGGCAGGGGAAAGCAATCCTTCGGGCAGGCCTTGTTTAAGTTGGTGAAGTCCACGCATACCCTCTATTTCCCGTTCTTCTTTCTGACTACCACCATGTTTGACAACCATGATGGGTACTTTACTTCCTTTATGAATCCAGCTTCTAGCAGCTTTCCCACCTCCTCAGATATGATCTGGTTCCTTTCTACCCCGAACCTCCTCTATTTCTACCTCACCGGTCTTACATCTGGATCAACATTTAGGTTATGCTGAGCGACCGAGGGATCTATGCCTGGCATATCAAGATGAGACCAGGCGAACACGTCTGAATTTAGTTGGAGGAAGTGAATCAGCTTGTCCTTTTCTTCTTTCTGGAAGTATGAACCGATATATGTGACTCTAGTGTGGTCCGTCCGACTATCATTCACATATTCTTGGGGCTCCATGGTTGCCTAAGTATCCTGACCCTCTGAGGAAGGGTCTGACTGTAATTGATATTTCTCGTTGTACAGGGACTCTTCTGGCGCTTCCAACACTTGTTTGTTTTTTCTGATTTAGATCATTCACGGATACTGAGTAGCACTCCTTCGCTGCTACCTAGTCTCCAGGGATATCTATCACGTCCACTCCATTTGGATCGAGGCACCGCATGACCTAATGGACTGTCGAAGGAACATGACTTAAAAATAGGAATTAAAATCGGACCGTTAATCTAAAGAACTGAATCAGAACCGAATTTATTTTTCGATTTGGTTTCGATTCGGTTCAGCTGCATTACTACTTTCCAAAAAAAAAATGCCAAATACCAACAAATAATATAATTATAAACTAACAAGATATTCAATATGATCTAGACATTGACCATGCCATGCCATCTAGCATGAAAAAAAGTTAAGATCAAGTAATAATAATAATAAAAATAAATAGTAAGGAAATGGACAGTGATCATAAACTAGGATATCGGTTTCAAATGACATGAAAAAGAATTGAAATCAAATAAAAAAAAATAGTGAACAAACTTGGCAGTTAGCTTTAAGGCCCTGTTTATATTGGCTTTTTACGCGATGTTTTTGGCTTCCGGTGGGAAAAGCTTTTTGAATGATGTTTGATAAAAAATTTAGAATAATTATGTATCTTGGAAGAGCGTTTTAAATAAGTTGAGGGTACCAACTTCTCAAAACAGTTTATGCTTCTCTTTATCTTCTGCAGGAAATCAGAAGCATAAGTTATGCCAAATAGGATTTAAGTGTCTCTAACTCTCTATATACATATTATAACTTAAAATATAACCTTTACTATAAATATATATGTAAATAATATATCAATAATAAAAAAATAAAAAAGAACCAGTTCGGTTTCGGTTCCACAAAATTAAGAATCGGAATCAAACCTATATATTCGATTCTTTAATTTTTAAAATCGGAATCGAATCGAACCGAATCACCTTAAAACCGAACATAATCAACAGTTCTTATTTGGTTATGCTCGGTTAAGTTATTCGGTTATTTGTGCAGTCCTAAGTGACAGGAAAAGGAGGAAGTGATTGAGGAAAAAGATTTATGAATATATATATATATGTATATAATGACACATAATTAAATTTCTTTATACCCATTTTGCCCTTGCATTAACTTTTATTTCTTTTTTGGTGATCTGGCCCAGAATTAAATAAAGGGTTAATAGCAAAACACCCCCCTGAACTATACCATCTCTCTTACTTTACCCCCCTGAACTATTTTTTGTGCAGAAAACCCCCTGAACTATAGTTTTTCCTGCACAGTTATAACACCGTTAAGTAAAATTGCACTGGGATCCCCTGAAGTTCCTGTTAATTTCGCTCGCGCCCTGAAATTTTATTTTTTTTGCAATGACACCCCCTTGAAGGGGTGAAATGACCGGAATGCCCTTGTTTTGTCTCCCCTATTTCATGAAATAAATATCTAGGTGATGAAATTACCTCCATGCCCCAAGATTAAAACTTTATAATATTTGGGGATATTTCCAAATATTTTTTTCAAAATAAAAGTTAAAGAAAAGAGGTTGGAAATATTTCAAAACTTTTAAATAATAATAATAACTAATTAATATGCATTACTTGAAGTGTAACTCTAATGAATATTTCAAAAGATATAGATTAAGGAGTTATAAATATTTTCATATTTTTTTAAAAAAATAATTAATTAATATATTAATTAAAATGTAACTCTAATGGATATTTCATAAAATATGGAGTAAAGATATAAGACAAATATATTTCGGCAAGCAACAAGTATTAATCGTTAAGAACAAATTTTGTGACTTCCTACTCCAAATCTTCAACCTAATAATTACTCACTTTCTAAGAACTAATTTTTTACGACCGCATATATACATTGAAACTTTAAGGTAACAATTTTGCCACTCACTTGAATTTCTATGTCACACACTGCTTCTAGTAAGGCTCCAACTTCATTTAAGGAAAATATTTTGAACAAAATTTGGCCATATGAGATTCTCTATAATGATTGTGGCTTGTTGCTTGATGAAAGACAACTATGTAACTAATAATAATAATACTTACAAGAAAAAAACCCATTCAAAAATAAAAATTTGAATGAAAATTAAGAAATAAATGATCAACCTGCAATTTTCATCTTGATAAATATTCGAAAAACTAAACCATTCAATTTTAAATGAATCCGGGGGTTACAAGTTATTGACAGTCTTATTTTAAAGGGTTAACACTTGTTGCTTGCCGAAATATATTTGTCTTATATCTTTACTCCATATTTTATGAAATATCCATTAGAGTTACATTTTAATTAATATATTAATTAATTTTTTTTTTTAAAAAATATGGAAATATTTATAACTCCTTAATCTATATCTTTTGAAATATTCATTAGAGTTATACTTCAAGTAATGCATATTAATTAGTTATTATTATTATTTAAAAGTTTTGAAATATTTCCAACCTCTTTTCTTTAACTTTTATTTCGAAAAAAATATTTGGAAATATTCCCAAATATTATAAAGTTATAATCTTGGAGCATGGAGGTAATTTCACCACCTAGATATTTATTTCATGAAATAGGGGAGACAAAACAAGGGCATTCCGGTCATTTCACCCCTTCAAGGGGGTGTCATTGCAAAGAAAATAAAATTTCAGGGCGCGAGCGAAATTAACAGGAACTTCAGGGGATTCCAGTGCAATTTTACTTAACGCTGTTATAACTGTGCAGGAAAAACTATAGTTCAGGGGGTTTTCTGCACAAAAAGCATAGTTCAGGGTGGTAAATTGCACACCAGGGGGTTTAGTTAGAGAGAGGATATAGTTGAGGGTTTTTTTTGCTATTAACCCTTAAATAAATTGGGACCCGCATCTGATGTGGCTTTTGTGTGACAAGATCTCACTATTGGATCTGCACTGGCACCCTTCCAGTGAGAGGTAGAATGGAGGGAATTTTTTTCCTTCCTCCGATAAGCGGTGAACTGGAGGGGATTTTTATCTCCTATGGCATAAGTTTCAACTAATCAATGAAAGTGCTATGGTGGGGTAGCTTTACTCACTCGGCTCCATCATTTGAATTTAGATCAATCCAGGGATGGATCTGGAAAATTATGTGAGTGGAGCGTAATTGTGTGTAATGACTTTTTGTAATTTTAGTGGGAACGTTTCATAATTCTAATGAAGAGCTTTGTGTATTTTATAAAAAAATAAAAAATAAAAAAATCAGTGGTGGCATTGACCCCCACTAGTCTCATGCTAAATCTGTGTATCATGAGGACCTAATTATATGTTTTATTATTGTTATTCTTCCTCCGTTCCAAAACACTTTACTTATTTTATTTATCCAAAATTAATGGTTCAATTTTCAATTTTAATAAATTATTATCATATACCTTTTTAAATTATCCCTCTTCATTAATTTCAAAAGACAATGAGCTTTACTAAAAATTACAAATATACTACATTATCAAAGGCAAAATAAAAAACACAAAATATCAAAAAAAATATTAAAAAATCAAATATGAATAACTAATTTGGAACATAGGGAGTAAGTATCATTAAGGATTTAATTCAATATTCCATTGTATTGCTCCTTTATTTGAACTTTCAAGCTAGAGCTGCACAGAAACATTTCACTTCAATGACATATTTTCTGAGTATAATATATGTAATTGGCTCTACTACCCCTTGTGGGAGAGCTGGTAACCATGAATATTATTACCAAAAATGCCCTTAGTCATTTATCAAAATGCTCTTCTTTGTGATTAAACACTAAATCTAAAATTTAACATCATCAAAAAAATAGCCTTAATTATAATTTTACATTTCATCTCTTTTTATAAAATAAATAAATAAATAAAAATAAAATGATAATTAAACATTTCATGCACCAAAAAATGAAATAGAAGTTATTTGCAACAAATGTAAATGATAGGAATGTACTGCATATTAGATTTAATATGCATTAGGAATGTTTTGTGTCATTCAATACTTGAATAGCATTTAAAGTATTTCTTGTAATTAAGTCTTAAAAAAGTAAAGGAACCCTGGGTCACCATTGTGACATGACCCATGGGCCTATCCTCCCCAATGTGCATAATTCAGACCACAAAATTCAACATGGACAAATTATTGTGTCAGCTACGCATTTGATGGGAGGCGTGAGATCTTGACCAGGATATTGTTGTCGGCAATGTTAGGTCCAAGAGGATGATGAGGTTGTGACTCGTCAGTGGGGTCTATCTATTCTCAACCTCAATGAACTTTCATTTCTTAAACACAGTTTTTGTGTTGCTTTTAAAATTTGAAACTAAATAAATTGAAATTGAAATTATATTAATCCCCCGTCCCAATTTTGTTTTCCATATTTAATTTTTCAAGATTTTATTTAGATATTTTGAATTTCTCATATACGCTTTGTAATATATTCGTAGTTTGTAATATGACCCATGTTTTTTTTTTGAAGTTAGTGAAGATGAATAATTTGAAAAAATATATAATAATATTGTATTGAAATTCAAAATTTGAAAACTAATTTGAAACAAGTAAAATTGAAAAGTGGATAACTAAATTGAAAAAGATAAGGATTACTTTTAGAGAGAAAACTAAAATAAAAAGTAAACATGGTTGAAAAATAGGCTCTTAGAATTATTTTCCCCACTTCAAAACACTAAGGGCCTTTTGGTAGACATGTTTTTGTGTCTGTTTATGTTTTTGTGTTTATAAACTTGTTTGGTTTGTGTTTTTGGACTATGTGTGTTAATAAACACTTTCTCATTTACCAAAATTTTAGGCATATTCCAATAAACATGAATTTGGTGTTTCTTGGGGTGTTTATACTGGATCCTAAATTTAAAAGTCTGTTTGTATTATTATTTATTTATTAAATAATAATAAATAAATAATAAGACCAAACCGCTTATCAAATAGACTTTTCCAGATCAGACCAGACCGGACCGGATCGAACTAGACCAGACCAGAAAAATCGCCTACCAAACATGGCCTAAAATGTTGGGAGGATTAGGCAAAACAACTCTGTAAAGAAGCTTTATATATTTTTTACGAATTATATATATATATATATATATTTGAAATTTATATATTTATTGGAATTTTAAATGCGCTTGTTATCCACATTATAGCCACCCATTTATACTCTCATAGAAAGTTTTCTAGGTCAGGTGTGAGCGCCTCTTTATCCAAAATCTCTTTGTAGAACAAATTGAGGTCCGTGCAAGAACAGAATTTCAGAAATTTAAAATGGCTGAGAGTGCGGTGCTTCTACTAGCAGACAAGCTTGCACTACCCTATCTCCAAGAACAGTTGAATCTGTTGTGTGGAGTTAGGGAGGACATTGAATACATCAGAGACGAGTTGGAGCGCATGAGTGCATTCCTCAGAGTTGCCGATTCACTTGAAGAGAGTGACCAGGAAATCCATGTTTGGGTTAAGCAAGTGCGGGAGGTTGCTCACCACACCGAAGACGTTATTGATCTTTTCATGCTCCATTTCCGCACTCGACATCATCGTCAGGACAACAGATGCCTTGTCCTTTTTCGGAGGACTTTCCGTTTTATCAAAAACATAAAACATCGATTTCAAATTGGTTCGGAGATAAGAAGCATCAGAGATAGAGTGAAGGAGATTGCCGAGGGGCATCAGCGATACCGTCTCAAGCCTAATGTTTTGCTGCTGCAGGAGGGATCAAGCTCAACCACACAGGCTAGGGCTAACAACACATGGTATGATATGCGAGGCGACGCACTCCTAGTACCGGAAGCTGAGCTTGTGGGCATCGACAAGAGCAAGCAAGAGCTAATTCAATTCCTGGTGGAGGAGGCGGATGATCAAAATTCAAGAGGACTCAAAGTGGTTTCTGTGGTGGGAATGGGAGGATTGGGCAAAACCACCCTCGTAAAGAAGGTTTACGATGATGCCCCAGTGAAGAAACATTTTGACAGTCATGCCTGGCTTACTCTTTCTGAATCACCCGACATGAAACAGCTCCTAATAGACATGATTCAACAACTCTACGGTGAAGCGAAGCAACAAGTCCCTCAAGAATTGGGAGTGATGGACATTAACAGGCTGAAAGCTGTTATCAATGAATTTTTGCAGCAGAGGAGGTACTTGGTTGTCTTGGATGACATTTGGAATACTAATGTTTGGGAAGCTGTCAAATATGCTTTCCCAAACACCAACGATTCCTCGAGTCGAATTATGGTCACGACACGTTTTGTAGATATAGCCTCCACTTGTTGCAGTGAAACTGATGGTGAAGTTCATCGTTTGAATTTTTTGTCGGAGGAAGAGTCTTGGAGCCTGTTTTGCAGAAAGGTATTTCGGGGAATCTGCCCTCACTATTTGGAGGGTATTTGTCGAGGAATTTTGAAGAGATGTGAGGGGCTTCCCCTAGCAATCGTGGCCATTGGTGGTGTTTTGGCAACCAAGGACCAGAGCAGAATCGATGAATGGGATATGCTTGGTCGCAGCCTTGGAGGGAACTTACAAGACAACAATCAGCTTCAAAGCTTGAAAAATATACTCTCTTTGAGTTACAACGATTTGCCTTGGTATCTCAAAATTTGTTTCTTGTATCTAAGCATTTTCCCCGAGGATTACGAGATTGATTGTTGGAGACTGATTCGACTGTGGACAGCTGAAGGATTTGTGCAAGTGCGTGAAGCCAGCGGAAAAACAATTGAAGAAGTTGCAGAGGGGTATCTGTACGACCTTTTGAACAGATGTTTGATTCAGGTGGCAGAAACAACGGTTGATGGAAGGCCCAAAACGTGTCGTGTCCATGACCTTATGCGTGAAATGACTACTTCCATGTCAAGAGAGCAGAATATTGTATCAGTAATCGCAGCAGCAGCAGCGAGCGACAACACATCATTGCCGGATGGAGTTCAAGTTCGACGCATATCAATTCACAGTAAGATGTTGGGAAATACACAAGAAGAAAGCAGCAATCGATTATCCCAAATTCGTTCGTGGTTTATGTTTGGGGTAGTTGAAGCTTTAACAGAATCATCTGCACCCTTACTTTTTAGTGGTGAATTGATGCTGTTAAAGGTTTTGGACTTGCGAGGTGCTTGTTTGGAGACAATTCCAGATAAGGTATGTAAAATGTTCAACCTTACGTATTTAAGTTTAAGAGATACCAAAGTGAAAGTAATTCCAAGGTCGATCGGTAATCTTAGAAATCTAGAAACATTGGATCTTAAAAAGACCTCTGTAACTGTGCTGCCAGTGGAAATCCTTAAGCTCCAACAACTTCGCCATCTCCGAGTGTATGGGGACAGTGTTACCGGTTTTGAAGGATTGGAGGGAATCGGAGGATTGACGTCCCTGCAGGAACTCCGTAACATGGAGGCAAGTGATGGGGGTATAGTGAGGGAGTTAGGAAAGCTGACCCAACTGAGAAGTTTAGATATTACAAAGTTGAGGAGGGGAGATGGAAAGGCTCTGTGCTCCTCCCTGGAAAAGATGAGCAACCTTCATACATTGAGTATGATGTCGATTGTAGTGGAAGAGATCCTTGATATTCAGTCTCTGTCTTCACCTCCCCCGTTGCTTCGAAAGCTACGGTTGCGAGGGGGTTTAGACAAGTTACCAGATTGGATTCTCTCTCTTCATAACCTGGTCAATTTACGATTAGCGTGGAGCAAGTTAAGGGATGATCCGCTTCAAATGCTTCAAGATTTGCCCAACTTGATGGAGCTTGAAATTACTGATGGTTATCAAGGAGAGGAATTGTGTTTCAAGGCTGGAGGGTTTCGGAGGCTTAAGTTGTTATACCTTACGGAATTAAAAGGATTGAAAAGGGTGGTAGTGGAGGAAGGTGCGATGCCTTGTCTAGAGACGCTTGATATATGGGATTGTGAAATGGTTAAGGAGGTGCCATCAGGTATTCAATTTCTAACTCAACTTGAAAGACTTCTGTTGTGTAACATGCATGAGGAATTGTTGAAGAAGCTTGATCGGACTCAAGGAGGCGCCGATTACTGGAAAATAGCGCATATCCCAATTGCCCGGAGTGGATTCTATGAAAATGGTGAATTCGTATCAGACAAAAATCTGCATAGGTTGGGTTCATAAAACATTAGTTCCATTTCCATTACTTGCTCATTTTTCCTAAACAAAGCACTTTGTTTCGTCCTTTTTTTTCTTTCTAATTTACAGTAATCAGATTAATTTGTCCCGTTCGCCTCAAAAATAGAAAAAGGATAAGCACATGTAACTCTACTGTGTAATATCTTCATATGTATGGATACCTTTGATTTTGTCACTTTTATTTACAGATATTGTCACTCTTAGGAAAATTAACCCATTTTACAAAATTAATTGCTCTATATATAATTATGTACAATATGTAAAACTATAGCGTGAATTACACATATATGAATATAAATTATATTAATAAATCAAATTAAAAAGTTTATTACATTCTCGCTGCAACTACTTGATTCAATTTAAAATCACACAAGAGTGCTACCTTCGCAAAATTACGAAAAAAGGAATGGTTTATAAATATGCAAATCATTTAACATATATAACACCTACAAAGTGCATTTGTAACATTGGACTTGCGTCACTAACTTTTTCGTACAAAAACACTCAATAATAAGATAATATGCTATATATGCATGTAAAAATGAGCCTTATTATGAACATTAGCAATCTTTTGCACTTCAACAATAGAACCACTGATTTACCCAAAAGAAAAAAACTATGGAACAACTATAATTCAAATCACTAATTATACATCAACGAGATTCAAACAGGTGCAAATATGAGTATATGCACATATATAACATGCATATAAATCCAACGAACACTATTCACTGAGTAGCCAACTTCATCCGTTTATCTTAACCCAAAATTAATGCATTAAAAATTACAAATAATTACCAAAATTAATACAAATTAAAAGAAGACTTACCTGAGTTTGCTTAACCCTAAATTGGATATTGGTGTAACCGTTTAAATATAGTAGATTTCATCTGGACCAACATTATAAAACTAAGCTCACCTATGGCCACGGCAGTAATAAGATGATGGTTACAAACATAAAACTAATTTTTATTCAGCTTAACAATTATATTAAATTATTGTTTTGAGTATATTAAATTCTTGTTGTCTAGTCCCATAAAAGCTATTAATTGAACCTTGTCCAATTTTTTTGGTCTTGATGGGTCAGACATAAGTTTTACACAACTTGAAATGATTTTAAGACTAATAGTATTTTCTCATCTCTTGTGTTATCTAGTGAGATCTCCTCATTATTCTATCACGTCAATCTGATATTGATCATGAAGAACATTTGAGCATTAATATTGATGCTAGCAATACAACAAGTTGTTTTTAAATTGTTGAAAACACTACTTTCTTGGTAAATATATCACCTAAAATAACAATTGGCCAATAAAATAAATACGTATAACACAAGTCCAAACATAACAACAGAATAATCAGTAAACAATGTTTTTAAAAATAAAATAAAATTGAAGAATTATACATATTTTTTGACAGATTTAATTTATCATGTAATTTAAAATAGCTAAAAATACCTGAAGAAATTATTAGTTTGAATAGCGACGCTCAATACAAGCAACTCTTGACTACTTCAATCAAGCTAGGATTTTTATTCTTTAATTTGTGAATGAAATTGAAACAAAAACAAATATGCAAAGAAAGTCAAACAAGTTGAAGACACAAAAATTTCATACATCCACTGACTCACTGAGTAGCAACTGTTAGAGTGATTATCAAATTAATCCGACTTCAACATAGGAGTTTAATAGTATGAGATCTATATTCAATCCATTGGTAACATTGTGACTCCAGACAAAAGATAACCTATGAGACGAACTCATTATCCTTCATGTCTAATATATGGTTGCATATGCTAATCTACTACTAAAATTATCTGCCACTATATATTGCATAAATTTTAGTCTTTCCATCTCGAATATTTAAAATGTAATTGCAAATTTTACGGCACCTATAATGAAAAGGAAAAACAAACAAACAAATAAACTTTGTGTCCTATTTTGAGTGGAGACAAATGTTATTCAAAATGTATGTAATACTATAGTATTATTTAAATCTAATTTAATGTGTCACAGTATATATATATACATATATTATACTACAAAATATAAATATAAACTATATAATAAGATTATATATATATATATATATTAAACTGAGTATAAAATAAAATACAACAAAACCTGTATGGTCGAGTAACCTTCCTTAGTGTATTACTATCGGATTTACTGGCTAATCAGTGAACATAATGTCTTGAACTGTTCAGTCATTGATGTAAACCAAGACAATAACAAACACACAGTTTCCTTCCACACGAAATTGGTTCTCACTGTTGTGTTCATTTTGGCCCTGAACAACGCCTGGTACTTCATGAGTGCTCCAGACAACTTAGCCTTGAAGTTTCATAGAAGCAGCCCCACTTCATACTCATATAGGTGACTTCTTATTAAGAATATCCTACCATATCCCACTTGAAATTTCAAGCTATAAGAGTCATTAAAAGCATAGTTTATCTTGATTCTTGTTGTAGGTTGCACTGTCTCATCATAAAAAAGGGTAGAAGATTTATTTCTTCCCAGTGCTTCTAGTAAGTCATTCAAAATTTATGTTATCCATTTGAACCTAGATCTTAGGATCTCCAATGAACTAGGTTGGGTTTCCATTAAGATGACTCGTTATCTTTTGGCTTTAAATCCATTCCCCTCAATGAACTATACACTTTCTCTTTAGTCAAATCTTTTGTAAACGGATCAGCTAAAATTTTCTTTGACTTTATATAATCTATAGAGATTATTCCATTTGAGAGCAACTGTTTCACGGTGTTATGTATTCGATGTATATGTCAAGACTTTCCGTTATACATATCACTTTGCACCCTAATAATCATTGATTGACTATCACAATGTATACATATTGTTGGCACATGTTAAGGCCAATTTGGAATATCTTCAAAGAAATTATGAAGCCACTCAGTTTCTTCACATGCTTTATCTAAAGCAATAAACTTAGACTCCATAGTGGATCTGGAAATACACGTTTGTTTCAAATATTTTCAAGATATTGCTCCACCTCTAATCGTGAAGACATAACCATTTGTGGACTTTGAATCCTTTATATCAGATATCCAATTTCCATCACTTTATCATTTAAGTACTGCTAGATAACTGGTATAATGCAATCCATAATCCTTTGTATATCTTAAATACCTCAGGACCCTTTTTATCGCAGTCTAATGCTGATTTCCTGGATTGCTTGTATATCTACTTAATTTATTAACTGAATATGCTATGTCTAGTTGTGTGTAAGTCATTAAATACATTAAGCTACCTATAATGCAAGAATACTTTAGTTTAGATATGCTAGGACCGGTATTTTTCAATAAATTAAAATTTACATCAACATGAGTCTTAACAAGACCATTGTTTTCTTTGTTGATAGGTATCAAATATTACACATTTAACCCCTTAAATCACTATTGTTATGTCCATTCATTTAATTATTTGGTATTTTTATGTTCTTTGTGTGTTAAAGCATGTTTCAGGAGCTTAACGAAGAAATGAAGATAACTTTGGAGAATTAACTAAAGTACATGTTCTTTTTCTCCAAGAGGAGAGTCAAAAAGGCAGTTCGAGACAAAAATGGCTCTTGTAGGGCAAAAATGACATTTTCAGAAGTCGTCATCTTTAACAAAAACTATCGTGGGTTCAAGGCTGTCGTTTCGATGTATTCACGAAGAAAAATGGTTTTGAAGAAAATACCTACGCTTGTGCCTATGCTTTTAGACTCAAAAAGTGACTGAAAATGAAGAATTACGCTTGAAGGTACGCTTACAGCTACGCTTGAAGCGTAGACCAGGTATGCTTGAAGTGTATATGCAGCAAGTTTTTGTGATTTTCAAAGGTTTTTCCTGTTCTACCCTCGTTTCGATTCCAAGACGTGGCTGCGACTCTAGACCTCTGTATACATGTATATACACCTATATATATATATATATATATATATATAAGAAGTTAGGATTTATATGAGTTGGAAAGTGAAAAGACTTAAAAGGACATCTCTACACCATTGCTTATATATACACGATCATAAATCATTTAGAGGGGTTGTTGATGTGAGGGGGGTTCGTAGAGAGACGTTCATTCAGAGAGGTTAGTTGATTCATACAAAGAGTTTTCTCGCATTTTGACTTGCTGCTATTAAGAGCCATATTCAAACCTAAAAATTCGGAGAAGAAGACCATGGAGAACGTTTCTACATCATCGATGTAGTCACCTTCCATCATGGCCAGCTAACTCGGTATTTAGGGTTTTCTAGCATAACCCTAGCCAAGTAATATAGTTCTTTCATTATTTTCAATTATAACGAGGGGAAACTGTTGACCATACTGTGATGATTGTAGTAGTTAAGAGATCATACTGATTTGCAATATAAAATTCTATGTTTGTTCTAAATTCTTGTCTTAGATGGAATGAATGTATTATTTTACACAACTATGATTATTCAATAGTGGTAATGAAACTTGAAACCCTAGGTTGACACCGGTAGTGCTTTGACGATTTAATATAGACATGCTTTATTTTATTTTCATTCAATAGAAGTAGATTAACGTAATATATTGGCATGTACTAGTTATGTCAGTCATGAGACGGGTTGTCGCAATCCGGTTCATGGTACTCCTTTCTAGTGTCGTATTTAGCTATTTGCAGTACGACCTGATTCATAGTTATGGATCGCCCTCTTACAGTTGATATAGTGAGGAACTATATTATACGATTAGTGGTAGATCGATGAAAACCTTAGTTTTTTCTCTCATTTGAATCAAAACCAATTTATTTTGCTTTCAAGATAATTTTAGTTAATTAAGATAATTTGGTCTTTGACCACCCAAACAAACCTATTTTCAGAAAATATAATTCAGTGTTTTTGAATTGCTAAAGTGAACAATCTTAGTCTTTGTGTGATCGATATTCCTTACTCAAGCCAGTGATGTTCCATAATCGATACGTGCATTTGCGTAAGGTAAAACCTAGCGTCGTTAACGTGTCATTTTTAACCATATATTTTTACACACCTGACGTCACATCAAGTTCTTGGCACCGTTTACAGGGAGTAAGCATTGTTCAATTGCTCTAGTAATTTATTTACATTATGTTATTGTATTGTATTTATAGTTGGAATTTTCATCTTTTTGCGAGGTACTCTGAGGAGTATAAAGAGATTTAGCGGATTAGTGAAAGTTGCGTCGTTGGACCTTTTGTGAGTATTAGTTTATATTAATTTTGCACATAATTTAGCTTTATTTATGTTAATAATTAGAAGAGTTTAGAAGTAGTTAGTTTTATTTTCTGAAAAATATATAAAAATTCTACAGTTTTCGTATAAATTATTAGAAACTCCGATTTTCACAAACGAGGTGAGGTTTTTGAGTGGAAAAGAGCCATTGAACAAAACTCAATGCCCTATTAAATTTCGGTTGAAATACATCATTTAGGACCTCAAAACTGCGATTTTGTGATTATCAGAAAAAAAAAAGTTTTGAATTTTGAGAAGATGGCCGACCGTAATGCTGATACAAGGAATGCACCGGTCACATCTTTGAAATGATACTACGCACCAAATACGTATGATTCCTATGTTGAGTTCCCAGAGGAAGAAGGTGCGAAGCACATCGAGATCAAGTCAAGCGTTATCAATATGCTTCCAAAATTTTATGGCCTTAGAATAGATGATAGATACCAGCATATAATGATTTCTTAGAGGTTTCCTCGACTGGTAGGTATGATAATCTGTCCAAAAATGACTTGAGAGTGTGATTGTTTCCTTGGTCGTTGAAGAAGAGAGCAAAAAGATGGTATATCAAATTGGCTAAAGCGATTAAAATTGATTGGGAAGCTCTTAAAAGATAATTCATAAAAAGGCATTATCCCATAGGAAAGACCTCAGAAACCCAAGATGCGATCAAAAGTTTTAGAGAGTTTCATGATTCTTGGGAGATATATAGTGAAATCATTTATAAGTGTCCCCACCATAGGTTCTATGAACATGATGTAGCTAAGAATTTTTACATGGGACTTGGAAATGCTTATAAAACTCTGATAGATACGTCAACACAAGGTCAATTTATCCTGAAGCCGACAAAAGAACTCTTAGATTTGTTTGATAATATTAGTGAGAATACAATTCAATATGAATCTGAGTTGTGAGCTAGAAATGGACATGAGAGAGGATCCATCAAAACATTTGTTATATAATGAAAGGCTGGATGAGGATGTTAGATTGTTAGTGGTGTTGATAGGAGATAAATTAGAAAGAATCGACAAGTTTCTTCAGGGAAGTCATTCTCCTACGAGAGAGAGGTTAGAAGTAGAAGCTGAGTATTCTCAAACTAAGTGTCAGGAGATAATGGCTGTCGATGCTAAGGCATTGTGGAACTATTCAAATAATGCTTCTTTTACTAATTCATACACCTCAAATGCCATAAATCACCTGCTCCTGTCCTATGGATATATAAATGTGGAGAGTCCACACCAAGGTTCCAAAAGAGTCAACAATCATTTGACTCGCAACGAATAATCATGGCTCAAAATCCTTAGTCAAATTATCAATCCAGACAGCCATCAAATAATTATCAAGCTCTTCAGCCATTCAATAATAATCAGTATGTCCAACCATATAACTATCAAACTCAGCCTCAAGGAAACCAAACCCAGGGATTCATTCCAAATCAAGTTTACCCTCCATATCCTCAAAATCATCTCCAACATTAAAATCCAACTAAAAATATACCACCAAGACCACCTGGCTTTGAAGAAAAAGTGATGAGCGCCTTGAAGGAGTTCAAAAATCAAGTTTTTGGGGAGTTGAAAAATCAATCTAATCATTTCTAGGCAGCTATCCAATCAATGAACTCTAAATCCCAATCATTGCTCAGATAGAAACCCAAATGGGACAACTTGCTAATATGGTGAATAGTCTTGAAGAGGAAATGTTGCTTAAGCAACTAGTGCTTAATCCAAAGAGTCAACAAGTAGTGGATCGTGGTTTATTTGCTGAGCATAATTATGAAACAGTCCAAGCCATTACGACTCTGAGAAGTGTAAGGGAAATGGAGAGTAGAGTTGAGGAGGAGCATGAAAGAAAGGAGGCTGAAAGAGTCCAGAAAGATCAACCATCAGTGGAAGATGAAGAGCCAAAAAGGGCACCATATAAGGAAGAAACATTGTTTCCTCAACATATTAGAGAGCCAACCAAAGGTGGTAAGAATAAAGAGTTAGACATCTTGAAGACCTTCCGACAAGTCAAGATTAATCTGTCTCTCTAGAAATTATAGATCAAATACCACCTTATTCTAAGTTCTTTAAGGATCTCTGTACACAAAAGTAGAAAAATAGAGCGAAGACTCCAAAGAAGATCATGATTAGTGAACAAGTGAGTTCATTACTTCTAAGTAACATACCACACAAGAGGAAAGATCATGGTGCTCCCACTATTCCATATGTCATTGGTGACTAGGAAATTGGTAGAGCTCTTTTTGATTTGGGTGTGAGAATTAACTTACTACCATATTCAGTTTATCAACAACTAGGGTTGAAGGAGCTCATTCCTACCTCAGTGGAACTCTAATTTGCAAACAGGTCAATCAAGTAAGCGAGGGGAGTTCTGGAAGATGTCATCATTCAAGTGGACAAGTTCTACTTCCCAGTGGATTTTATAATTCGTGATACAGAACTTGTTCAAGACTTAAAGGAACGTATCCCAATGATTTTAGGAAGAGCATTCTTGGTCACAACCAATGCACATATTGATTGCAGGACTAGGGCAATGGATTTATTTTTGGGATTTTGAAGGTAAGAATGCATGTTTTTTTATATTGGTCAGCAAAGCAATACACATGTCGAGTGCTTTAACGTAAAAGAAGTCAATAAGACTTGTAAAGAACCAGTACTTCAGAGTTGGGAAGGAAATGACTTGAATGTTGTGATTGAAAGGTCAAATACAAAGTTTGACACATGGGAGGAGTCAAGAGATTTGCCTGAATCTCCATTTGTGTCACCAGCGGCATTGGTGCCCGACAACTCATTTTATAAGATTAGGTTGTATGATAGCCCTGAAGGTCAAGAGACGAGCTTAGTGATGAAAAGATCAGAGGTGAATTTTGAAAATTGGGAGGATCAACAACGATCTAGTTTGAAATTTATTACTGCGTTGGGAGCTGCGTTGTACTCGCTGTCAAAAAGATCACCAAGAGAGTCGGCTAGACCTCAAATTATTCCTTCACCAGAGTTGATGCCTACGAGTACACTTCACGAGATGGTGATGTATAGGTTAATTGAGGATCAAGAGGATGGTGTATTGAAAGAGAAAATGGTGTGAAGACTATGGGAGATGATCATTTACCACGAACTGTCATAGAGCATATCAAGAATGACACCCCTCTTAAGGATCCCTTTCCAGATGAGCGATTGTTGAGTATAAACATGGTAGACAAGTTGTATGCATGGGAAGATATGGAAATAAGAAATGAGTGTGAGGGGATACGGAATTGTGCGTATGAGGATGTTCGAATTTTCATAGCTCGGACAAGAGTGCATCATGCTAAGCATGTTCATATTAAGTTCCTTGAGCTCGACCGAAAAGGACAGCGATGTAATTTGAAACTGAAATTGTTTCTAGGTAAATTCCGGTTAAGAAGGGATGAACCATTTCGAGTTAAATCGGTTTACCCCCGTGGAGAGGTAGGTTTCGGAAATGAGAGGTTAAAAAGGCGTGGTCAACGGCTAAAGATTTATGAGGAGATTGATCTGGGACCAGACTTTATGGCATCTGTTAGTTTAATGAAGAGTGATGAATTGATGGAGGGATCCTTACATAAGATGTTGAAGGAAGATCTGTTGGACACATTGCATGTACATGGGGTGAAGTTAGAATGTGACAAAAGAGGTACTTTATATGATGAGTATTATTCTATATTTGATGTCATGGATAATACTAATTGTCTACAGGTGAAAACACTAAGAGAGACGTCTTTTATATTTTGTCCTATGAGTAAGAGAAGTGTTGCAGAAAGAGAGGGTATTGGATAACCCTTTGAGTGGTATTGTGGTGCCAACGATGTTAAATATTGGTCCTAAGCTGTGAAAGTTAGTTTATAGTCTTGATTTGTAGAATAGGATGTCATTTAATTTATGTAATTTCATTTTGTTTAAGACATTAGACCCTTAAGGCTACATCTTTGCATTTTTAATTCATAGGATTGTAGGCCCTTAAGACCAAATCGAGGGAAAAAATGAATTTTTAATTCCTTCAAAAATTTGTGTGAATTTCTGGATATTTTTGAAATTTTCCTTTCCCTTGCTATGATTGGATATTTGTGTTTTGTTGATCATATTTACAGGTAATCCAAATCAAGTTTGGGGGAGGAGATCAAGTGATTTGATGTTGATTCTAGAATTGAGCTTCAAGGGTAACTGTATATGTTCTTCTACTTTATTTTTTACCATGAGGACATGGTCTCATTTAAGTTTGGGGTGAGGGTATAGGATTATAAGGAATTGAAAATTTTTGAAAAAAATAGAAATTTTTAAGAAAAAAAAACTTTTTGGAGCAATTTTTTTGTTTTCACGAATAAATGTTTTACATTACAATTTGATTAAGTTGTGCTTATAATGCATGAATAGTATATATTGTGATATTCCCATTTATGAGAGTAATGATTTGATCGAGCTGAGTGAAATGATATGGTTTTACATGAGTGAGTGATTAGTAAAATTGAAACCGAAAAAGAGAACCTAGACCTATAAGCACAAGAACACATTAATTATGGGAAATAAGTTGATCTTGGACTATGTAAGTTGAAAAATAATTTTTGTCACAATAAAAGGGGAGATGGAGAGTTGATAAAGATGAAATGGAGAAAATTGAAAAAAAATATATTTTGAGAATATAAAATACAAAAAGAAGTTTTTAAATATGAGTGATCAGGCCTTGGTATCACCAATATCACTGTTCGCATTTAAAGGGTTGAAGACTAATGAGCATAAACCCCATGGAGGAAGCTTGGGCTCAGTTGGTCGGGACTAAAAATCCTCACTAGAAAGTCTGGAGTTTAGAAAGACAAAAAGGGATGGTAAAGTGGAAAGATAGAAAGATGTGTTTTTATGAAATGGAAAATTTTAATCAATGAAGTAGGAAAAGTGATATGGAAATACCATGGTAAAATGGTCACTAAGTACACGAAAGGTTGTCTGGATTAGGGAGTAGAAAGTAGTGAAGTCATTTACTTAAGTGGGAACCATTCATGACACAAAGCTCGAGATTGTTATTGTTCGATGGTGAGTGAGAGTATTTGCATCTATACTATCTTTTGCATTATATCATTACTTAATTAACTTGTGTATGAACTTATGAGTGCGTGATTACAAAGAACTAATATGTTTGTAGGTACCATCACTGAAAACCTTCACGAGACTTCATTCGTCCACTAGGGGTAACCTAGGGGTTTAAAAGACGTATTACACATGCTAAGTGTAATCATTGACACTCACGAAAGCAAGTGAGTACGTTAGATTAGTTAGAGTAGATAGATTAGAAATCATCACAAGAAAGTTCCCTAAGTTTATTGCTAAGGGACTAGCACTATGTAAGTTTAGGGGTGTAATGGATGTCAAATATTAAACATTTTGACCCCTTAACTCACTATTGTTACGTCCTTTGATTTCATGATTTGGTATTTTTATGTTGTTTGTGTGTTAAAGCATGTTTTAGGAGCTTAACAAAGAAATGGAGCTAACTTCGGTGAATTAATTAAAGTACATTTTCTTTCTATCCAAGAGGAGAGTTAAAAAGGCAGTTCGAGAAGAAAATGGCTCCCGGAGGGCAAAAATGACATTTTCAGAAGCCATCATTTTCAGTAAAAATTATCATAGGTTCAAGGCAATTATTTTGGTGTATTCACTAGGGTTGTTCAAAAAGGGTTTCGGTTCCGACTGGAACAGGAATCGGAAGAAAATCTATTTTTTCGGTTCTTGAAAAATTGGAACCGGAACCGGAACTGTAAGTCTTAGGAACCGAACCAAAAAATCGGTTCGGTTCCGGTTCCTTTTATCCCTTTTTCCTAAAAATAAAAACACAAAAGATTGTATAATCAATAATTTAGAGTATTTGAAAATTGAAATATTACAAACCCAAAATCAAATGTATAATTAGTGGAATGAATATAATTATATCAAAATATTACATCCCTAAAGTTACAATTGTCATTTAATAATAAAACAAACATTTGCATTTGAATTTTTTTTTTTTAAAAAAACCATTCTTGAGTCGGAATTCGACATGGCTGCTAAGTCTCGACTTTCATCTCAAAATAAAAGAGATTATCATCCTTCTTGGAATCCTAATGGAATGTTGACATATAATATGCATTACATAATAAATAAATACAGATTGGACAATGTTAAAACTTGAAAGTAATTAAAAAGAAAAGAAAAGATTGGACACTAGCATACTAGCATTATTCAACAACACTACTAGTGTTGTTCAACAGAGCAGTGCTACACTAGCAATAACATTATGAGGGTTAAGTTGACATAACAAAGAGCTTTGAGAGATAAGACTTGGAAAAAATGCTAAGGTAAAGTGCACACCCCATAAAAATGTATACACAGTTACTACGAATATGCTTTAAAAAGACCAATAAATGTGTCCAGTGCCTGTGGCAATTTGTATATAACGTAAAAGTACAAAAAATAAAAAATAAAAAATAAAATGTAAAAGTACTGGGATACTAGTAAAAAAAGAGAGAAAAGTAAGAACATAGGACTGCATGTGTGTATCTAAGAGAGAGATATAGACATACAGAGAGGGAAAGAGAGGTGAGGACAGAGGACTTTGTGTTGGGTGTGTGTGTGAGAGAATTTAAAAACACCACAGTGAGAACCAATAAGAACCAAAAGCATAACATATGATCAATCTGTAAAAAGAAACATATCACATATGGTAAAACCTAAAACAGAGCAACTGAAAGATCAAATTATAACTTACTTTGTCACCTTGCAACAATACTAGCAGTAACATTATTCAAAATATTCAACTTGGAAGTCAAGTTTTTTCACTTGCATCTGAAAAGATCAAAAGACAGAGATTTATAAATAAATAAAATTATTTAAAATCAGTTTTTAAAATATTATCACAGCAATTAATTACCACAATCAATAGCTGCAATTTCATCCATAGTCGCTTCCACTTGAATTGGAATTGTTGAAGAACGCAACCAATCTTGACCACAAATTAAGCATTCAAAATTTTTGGGAGAAAGTGAACTACGAAATTGATCAAGAACACGACCTCCCGTACTGAAAGCAGATTCGGAAGCAACATTAGAGACGTGAATGGCTAACACATCCCTTACAATTTGAGAAATAACCCTATACCTCACATTTTTTACCTTCCACCAATTCAAAACATTAAACTTTAGATTGTTTTTCTCACATGATTCCTCCAAATATTTATCCACTTTTGATTTATTTCCATCATTTTCTTCTTCTTCCAAATGTCTTTCAAACTCATCTAGTGATGTTAAACCACTAGATTTACCCGATTGTTCATCAACCTCCATAATTTGAGTTTGAGTTGATGAACCAACCATCTCAACATTTTTATACTCATCAATAAGACGTCTCAACGTCTCTACAATATTTTGCATGACCATATTTACCTTATCAACATCATGAATTTTGGCCAAACAAAACTTGACATATTTCAATTTACAACGAGGATTTAACACAACTGCAATATAAACAAGTATATTCAACTTCTCAATATTTTCCCAATATTTATCAAACTTCAATCTCATTTTTCTTGCCATTGAACATAAAGACGGATCAGAACTTTTTCCCCACTCATTTAAGCTACATTGAATGCCACAAATTTCTTGAAAGAACATATTAGAAGTGACATACAAAGAACCGGACAATCGAATAGTGGCATCATAGAACTTTTGCAAAATTTGAGTAAAATACCGAGCATTATCCCAATCAACATCACTAGGAGGTCCAGTGAATTCCCCTTCCTCCATATCACAAAGTTCAGAAATAAAATTATCATCATCATCTCCTAGTCTCTCAAATACTTTCTGAAATTTTTTTGTTGTCTCTAGCATTAAATAAGTGGAGTTCCATCTAGTTGCAACATCTAAGCACAAAAAACTTTTACTTGTTATCTTCACTTTTTATGCACATGCCTTGAAAGATTGCTCTCTTTGTGGGGAACTCTTAACATATTTCACAGCCCTACGAATTCGAATTATTGCATTTTTTAATTCAGTTAATCCATCCCTCACAACCAAATTTAAGATATGTGCACAACACCTTACATGAAAAAACTCACCACCTAATAAGAAAGTTCCACCATTGGCAGAGAGCCTCCTCTTCAAATGTCCAATAGATACATCATTAGAACTTGCATTATCCACTGTAAGAGTGCCTAGTTTATCTATCCCCCATCCACTCAAACAGTCTTCCACAGCTCGAGCAATTGCCTCACCCTTGTGACTAGAAATTGTATGAAAATTTATAATTCTTTTGTGCAAATTCCAATCACTATCAATAAAGTGAGCAGTAAGACACATGTATGACAAATTTTGTAGTGAGGTCCAACAATATTTAGTGAGGCATATTCTTTGATTTAGTTTCAATAGCATACTTTTCAAAAAACATTTCTCACTAAGATATAAACCATAACAATCTCTTGCCAATGTAATGCATGAAACAAGTTGGTATTTAGGCTGTAAAACTTTACAAAAGTTACGAAAACCTTCACGTTCTACAAAACTGAAAGCTAGCTCATCAACAATAAACATTTTAGCCATGGTTTCTCTACACTGTTCTTGGTTAAAACTCCAAACACCAAGGCTATTACTATCATCTTGTGACCCCGATTGAAATGATAAAATCTTTTGTTTCTTGTCTTTATTTTTAGGGGATTTGGAACATGTCTTCATATGCTTTATTAAAACACTAGTCCCATTTTCACTTTGGTACTTAAACATTCCTTTATAATAATTTCATTTAGCCCCATTTACTTTTCCATTAGAAAAAAGCTTAGTAAAATGCTCCCACACTTTAGAACGACCTTTTTGTTTAAGAGTGGTTACCTATTCGTCCTCTTCATAATCAGAAGTATGGCAGTAATAGCAATTAGAAGCTTAATTAAAGGATTCTCATTGGGATCTTATCTACCACTTGATTCAATTTCCATATGAAAATAAGAAAAAATAGCATTAGGTGCTAGGGTATGATTCTATGAACGCACAACTGAATACTCGCATAAATTTTCTGCTACCAAAAAAATAGAAAATTGCTACAAAAAAAAAAATTAGATACACAAAAATAGATGGAAACAGTGAATGATGGTGTTACCAACTTGAAAATTATTACCTTACGGGGGCTTACCACAATGGCTCAGGCTTACATTTTTTTATTAGCTTTTCAAATCGATTCCTAGCTTTCCTCTTTCTTAGGTGTTCATGTGAAACCCACATATCAACTTGTCTACACTTGTTACTTTTGATAATGAACAAAAAGAGACAAAAACAATACAATATTCACACAGTATTGGATAGGGAACCCCCTCCCAATGAAATAAAAAAAAAAGCATTGAATAATATATCAGTCGTGGTCCTAATAAATTAAAGGAAGTAGACTTTTGAGAAAGAACTTACTGTCAAAATTCAGTAGAAATTAAACATTGACAATTTGTGAACACTGAACATAGAGTGGGAAGTGGAACTTGTAAATATTCATGACCAGGAATCTATTACGCCTCTACAATATTTATGGAGAGAACAAGTTCATTTATCAAAATTATAAACAAGCAATAAATCAACATTGCAATAGATGAAGCAAAATACAATAATAGGACTGATTCAACACTAATGCACTTACTATTAATATGACCGAGAAGATAAAAGCATACTTTTCTCTATAAAAAAAAAGAAAAAAAACAGAACAAATAGAAACAGAGCAAACTATAAATCACTAAACACAAATTATTTAGAAAATTTTGAAACTCCAAAACAAGTTTTTTGGTTTATTACCTTGACTGAAGAAGATGATGAATCTGATGAAGCCATAGATGGGTTGAAACATATAGAGATTAGAGAGAAACAAATATAAATATATATATATAGAGAGAGAAAGAGCAATACCGATCTGAGAAGCGAGGTCGATAATATCAAAGAGAGGGCGTGAAGTGAAAGGTTTGTTGGGAGAGAGACTTAGAGTTAGAGTCTTAGAGAATAGAGATGAGCTTGGAGACTGAGAGAGATAGAGAGGCGGCGTTATGAATTGATGAGTGATGAATTAGATTTAGGGCATCATCTGATATAAGACTTATATGAATATATGATGTATAAAAATTAAAATATGAATATGATATTAATATATATACTTGTTAATAGTTAAGGCCTTAGGCCAACTAAGAGAATCTCAGAGAGATGGATCAAGCCCAATTCAAATTTATTAACAACCACCTTCAGGCCCAATTCAAATTTATTATAAAAAAAATTAAAAATTAAAAAACAAAACTGGTTCCGGTTCCGGTTCCGGTTCGATTCCGAAGGTTAAGAACCGGACCAAAATTTTAGGTTCTTGAAAATTAAGAACCGGAACTGGAACCGGAACCGAACCCCTAGGGAACCGAACCAGAACCGTTCCGGTTCGGTTCCTGAACAACTCTACTATTCACAAAGAAAAGTGGTTTTAAAGAAAACCTACGCTTTCAGACTCAAAAAGTGGTTGGAAAGTGAAGAATTACGCTTAAACCTACGCTTGAAGGTACGCTTTTACCTACGCTTGAAGTGTAGGTCAGCTACACTTGAAGCGTATATGCGACAAGTTTTTTGTGATTTTTGCCTGTTTTACCCCTGGTTCGATTCCATGACATGGCTACGACTCCAGACCTCTGTACACATGTATATACACCTATGTATATCAGAAGTTAGGGTTTACATAAGTTGGAGAATGAAAAGATTGAAAATGATATCCCTACACCATTACCTATTTATACACGATCATAAATCATTCATAGGGGTCGTGTATTTGAGGGGGGTTCATAGAGAGACTTCATTCAGAGAGGTTGGTTGATTCATGCATAGAGTTTTCTCGCGTTCAGACTTGTTGCTGTTGAGAGTCATATTCAAACCTAGAGATCCGGATAAGAAGACAATATAGAGTGTTTCTACATCATCGATGTAGTCACCTTCCACCATGGCCAACTAACTCGGTATCTAAGGTTTTCTAGCAAAACCCTAGCCAAATATGTAGTTCTTTCATTGTTTTCAATTGTAACGAGCGGAAATTGTTGACTATACTGTGATGATTGTAGTAGTTAAGAGATCGTACTGATTTGTAATATAAAATTTTATGTTTGTTCTAAATTCTTGTCTTAGATGGAATGAATGTATTATTTTACACCACTATGATTATTCAATATGGGCAAGAACTCGGATACTTAATTATGATTTTCTACACAATGGTGGTAATAAAACTTAAAATCTTATGTTGACACAGGTCGTGCCTTGGTGATTTAATATAGACATGCTTTAGTTTATTTTCATATAGTAGGAGTAAATTAGAGTAATATAATTGACAGGTACTAGTTAGGTCAGTCATGAGATGGGTTGTCGTAATCTGGTTAATGGTATTCTTTTTTGGGTCGTATTTAACTATTTGCGGTACGACCTGATTCACAGTTATAGATTGCCCTCTTACAGTTGATACAGTGAGGAATTATATTATGTGGTTAGTGGTGGAGCGATGAAAATCCTTGTTTTATCTCTCATCTGAATCACAACCAATTTAATTTGCTTTCAAGATAATTTTTGTTAATTTAGATAATTTGGTCTTTGACCACCCAAACAAACTTATTTTCAGAAAATATAAATCATTGTTTTTGAATTTCTAAAGTAAACAATCTCAGTCTCTGTGGGATTGATATCCCTTACTCAAGCCAGTGATATTTTTATAATTGATACGTAGACCTGTCAATGGATCGGATTCGGATCAGATCAGTTAAATCCAAATCCAATTTGTTAAGAAATCGGATTATCGGATTCGGATTATAATCGGGTTATCGGATTTTATTTTCAATCCATATCCGGTTAATATCGGATTTGGATCGGACTCGGATCATAATCGGATTATTGTCAGGTCTATTGATAAGGATGACAAAAACTCCCGATCCGCTATCCGAATCCGATAATTTGACGGATTTTCACTTAGTTAATTTGTATTCAAATTTCTTCATTATTGAATATCTGATCCAAAAATTTAATTAAAAAAATACAAAAATAAAAAAAATCAATAAATACCGAAACACTAAAATTATTCATACTTTTAATAATTGTATTTATAATCAATCATTATTAATAAATAATAAAATAATTAAAAAATAACATTTATATACATGTACAATATTAAATATATACACATAAAAATATCAAATATATATTTTTATATATATATATATAAATATATTTTACATCGGATCGGGTTATTATCAAATCGGATTGACATAAATCCAAATCCAATTTATTAAGAAATCGGATTATCGGATTCGGATCCTAATCGGGTTATTGGATTTTATTTTCAATCCATATCCGTCTAATCGGATCGGATTCGGATCAAAATCTGATCCATTGACAGGTCTACGTGCGCTTGCGTAGGGTAAAACCTAGCGTCGTTAAGGTGTCATTTTTAACCACATATTTTTACACACCTGACGTCACATCATTTGTCAAATTGTTCTAGTATTTTTTTTCAATATAATGAGATTGAGATAATACTAGACCATCTGATGTCCTAGAAATCTTGATTCCTAATATGACATCAGCCATGCCCAAATCTTTCATATCGAATATTTTTGTCAACATGTTTTTGGTATTTTTAATGATATCATTATTGCTACCAATAATTAGCATATCATCCACATATAGGCATACAATGACATATCCATGTTGAGTGTTTTTCGCATAAACACATTTATCACACTCATTGATTCTAAATCCATTTGACAACATCACTTTGTCAAACTTTTCAGGCCATTGTTTAGGTGTTTGTTTTAATCCATATAAGGATTTCACCAGTTTACACACTTTCTTTTCTTGCCCTGGAACTACAAAACCCTCAGGTTGTTCCATATAAATTTCTTCTTCTAATTCAATAGTCAAGAAAGTTGTTTTAACATCCATTTGATGTATTTCTAAATTTTATAATGCTGCAATAGCTAGTAACAATCGAATGGATGTTATTCTAGTCACTGGTGAATATGTATTGAAATAATCTAAGCCTTCTTTTTTCCTAAAACCATTAATAACAAGCCTGACTTTATATTTATTAATTGAACCATCAACCTTCATATTCATCTTAAAAATCCACTTATACCCTAAAGGTTTAGATCTAGGAGGAAGATCCACTAGTTCCCAAGTGTGATTTTGCATAATGGATTCAATTTCACTATTTATAGCTTCTTTCCAATAAGGAGATTTTGGAGAACACATTCCTTAAATCTTTGTGGTTCATTCTCCACTATATAGGTTAGAAACTCATGACCGAACATAGTAGACGTTCTAGCTCTCTTGCTATATCTAAGTTCATCTTGATTTTCATTGGCTATAACCTCTTGCTGACCATCCTATTGTATATTACTATTAACAATATCAAAATTCCTCTTAAGAGGATTTTTCTCTTTTATTTCTTTACAAGGAAATATATCCTCAAAGAAATAAGCATTCCTTGATTCAATAATCGTATTGACATGAATATCAGGAATGTCTGATTTATGCACAAGAAACCGAAATGCACTATTATTATGTGCATAGCCTATGAAAATACCATCTATGGTTTTAGGTCATATCTTTACTTTCTTTGGTGTAGGAACCTTAACCTTTGCTAGACACTCCAAAACTTTTAAGAATTTATAGGAAGGTTTTCGACCTTTCCATAATTCATAAGGTGTCACATTACTTTTATTTTGAGGTAACTTATTGAGAATGTAGTTCACAGAAAGCAAAGCTTCCCCACACATATTCCTGGTTAAACCAAAGCTTACCAACATGGCATTCATCATTTCCTTTAGTGCACAGTTTTTTTGTTCAGCTATATCATTCTATTGAGGTGAATAAGGAGCGGTAGTTTGGTGAATAATACCACGTTCTGAACAAATGTCAGTAAATAGTGCTTCATATTCACCATCTTTATCACTTTTTAAAACCTTAATCTTTTTGCTAAGTTGATTCTCAATCTCATTTTTGTAATGTTTAAACACAAGTATACATAACAGTATCTTGAACAATCATCAATAAAAGTGATGAAATATCTTTTTCCATCTCTAGTTGGCACGACTTTAAATTCACAAATATCACTATGAATTAAAGCTAAAGGTTCAATGCTTCTCTCAATAAACTGAAACGAAGTTCTAGTTAATTTTGTTTCAACACAAGTTTGACATTTTTCATTTAAATCAAACTTAATTTTAGGTATAGAATCCATGTGATAGGTGCTCAAATGTATCCATTTTAAGCCCCTATCTTACTGTTGTTACATCATTTCATTCCATTATTTGGTATTTTTATGTTGTTTATGTATTAAAGCATGTTTCAGGAGCTTAAAGAAGAAATGAAACTAACTTTGGTGAATTAACTGAAATGCACGTTCTTTGTAATTCAAATAAGAGAGTCAAAAAGGCCGTTCGAGATAAAAATGGCTCCCGGAGGGCAAAAAATGCATTTTCAGAAGCCGTCATCT
This sequence comes from Cornus suecica, assembly GCA_963922005.1. NCBI lineage: Eukaryota > Viridiplantae > Streptophyta > Magnoliopsida > Cornales > Cornaceae > Cornus > Cornus suecica. Next base: position 79,283,840 of record OY998238.1, read on the forward strand.
TCAACAAAAAGTATCGTAGGTTCAAGGCAATCATTTTGGTGCATTTACAAAGGAAAGTGGTTTTGAAGAAAACACCTATACTTGTGCCTACGCTTTTAGTTTCAAACAGTGGCTAGAAATCACATTTTTATGCTTGAAGCGTAGGCTAGCTACGCTTGAAGCGTATCTGTGACAAGTTTTTATGAGTTTCGATGGTTTCTGCCCGTTCTACCCCCGGTTTGACTCCTAACTTCTGTTACATGTATATACACTTATAAATATCATATTTTAAGGTTTGCATGAGGGGAGTGAACAGACTTTAAAGGACCTCGGTATATCATTGCCTATATATACACGATCATATATCAGTGTAAGGGGTCATTCATTTGAGTTTGGTTCGTGGAGAGACATTCATTCAGAGGTTGGTTGGTTCATGTGTAAAGTTTTCTCACGTTCATCCTTGCTGCTGTTGAAAGGCATATTCAAGCCTAGAGATCCGAATAAGAAGACAATGGAGAGCGTTTATACATCATCGATGCAGTCACCTTCCACCATGGCTAACTAACTCTGTATCTAGGGTTTTCTAGCAAAACCCTGGCCAATTAATGTAGTTCTTTCAGTATTTTCAATTATAACGAGGGGAAATTATTGACCATACTGTGATGATTGTAGTAATTAAGAGACCGTACAGATTTGCAATATAAAATTCTATGTTTGTTCTAAATTCTTGTCTTATATGGAATGAATGTATTATTTTACACAACAATGATTATTTAATATGACCAAGAAGTCGGATGCTTAATTATGGTTTTCTTCACAATTGTGGTAATGAAACTTGAAGCCCTAGGTTGGTGATTTATTATACACATACTTTAGTTTATTTTCATGCAGTAGGAGTAGATTAGAGTAATATAATTGGCATGTACTAGTTAGGTCAGTCATGAGATGGGTTGTCGCAATCCGGTTGATGGTACTCCTTTTTGGGATCGTATTTAGGTATTTGCGGTATGACCTGATTCACAGTGATGGATCGCTTTCTTACAGTTGATATAGTGAGGAACTATATTATGCAGTTAGTGATGGAGTGATGAAAACCCTAGTTTTTTCTCTCATCTGAATGACAACCAATTTACTTTGCTTTTTAGATAATTTTAGTTAAAATAGATAATTTGGTCTTTGACCACCCAAAGAAACCAATTTTTAGAAAATATAAATCATTGTTTTTGAATTACTGAAGTGAACAATCTCAGTCTCTGTGGCATCAATATCCCTTACTCAAGTCATTTTTATTTTACAATCGATACGTGCACTTGCGTAGGGTAAAACCTAACATCGTTAAGGTGTCATTTTTAACCACATATTTTTACACACCTGATGTCACATCACCATGTTAATTAATCTATGAATTATAACATAATTAACATGTCCTAACCTATTATGTCATACTTCAGATGACTCAATCATGTAAGCAGAATTAACTGTGTTATTATTAACTTTGGGTACAACATTTATTACATTGAATTTGAACAATCCATCATTTAAATACCATTTTCCCCATATACACCCCATTCTTAGTAAGTACAGACTTATCAGAAACAAAGACTAGCTTGAACCCATTCTTACTTAAGAGATAACTAGAAATCAAGTTATTCCTAATGTATGGGACATGCAACACATTATTCAAAGTGAGTTTTTTTCCTGAGGTCATAAGCAACTTTATTTTGCTTTATCCTTCAACCTTGGTAGTAGAGGGGTTTCCCATATACAGTTGTTCACCATTTTTTATTTTTTCATGGTCGTGAACATCTTATTTTCTAAGTAGATATGGCAAGTAGCTCCTGTGTCCACCCACCATTCTCTATTGTTGCTCACAAGATTGACTTCTGACACTACCGTTGATAGGTTTAGCTCTGACACATCTGTTGTTAACCTATCATCCTTGGTAATGTGCACCTCAATAGTCTTCTTTTTGGAGTGATTCTGGGATTTCATACTTTTATATTCTTTAGCACGGTATCCTTGTTTACCGCAGATGAAACACTTCCCATTGAACTTTTTGTTCAGTCCTATTCCCAATCTCGGTCACATTTGCCCCATTAAACTTTTCGGGCTTGTTTCCCTGACTAACAAGAACAATAGGCACAATTATAGTACTATTACTTACCATTCGTCTGTTTAATATAAATATATATACCATAATTTAATATTCAAATAATACTATAATATTAAACGAATTTGTCTTAAGATTGTTATTCAAAATGTATGTAATACTATAGTATTATTTAAATCTAATTTAATGTGTCACACTATATATATAAACTATATAATATATATATATATTTGTCTTAGATATATATATATACTAAATATATATATATAAAAACTATATAATAAAATTATATATATATATTAAATTGAATATAAAATAAAACCTGTTAGGTCGAGTCTAGAATTGGATTTTATGTCCTTAAGACAGATTCGCCCCGTTACAGTGCTCAAGATCTCTATAGCGTCTGTCTCCCAGGATACAACGATATTCCTTCTCCAATAGCAGCACTACAAATTGGAGAAATAGCGAACCTCTTCTGTGTTGTACTCTCAATAACTACTAATACTATACTATACTATAGGTATGTATATATATATATATGTAGAGAAGTGGAAAAGGAAGAATGGAAAGAAGAATTCTGGAATAAGGATTTCAAATGACCCATGGGGGGTATTTATAGACATCCAAGGGTTGTGACTTATTGTGAACAATCACAACCTTTTGCTAAAGGGTGTTATCAAGAGTCACAATTTTTCTACTAAAGAGTGCTTCCAAGGGTTATAATATTTCTAGTAAAAGGTGCTTTCAACAGTCACAACATTTCTAGTAAAAGGTGATTCCAAAGGTCACAACTCATTCATTCAATTTTCTAACAACAAAAATGTAACATGACGTACAATTATAATAAACTTTGTGTCCAATTTTGAGTGGAGACAAAAATGTAACGTGTCATACAATTATAAATTCAGGGGTGTTTATTTTTAGGATTAATTAACCCAAACAAATAAATAAATAAATTCCTCCATGCCTCTAGAAGAAGGACAATAGGATAAAGATAAATATGACATATTACTATTGTTCTCACCACCGTTGTGCTCTAGATGAATATAATTGACAGCATAATATCCATACATAAGTGAACATTTCCCATCGGTCGAAGCATCAAAATAGGACATTACCCTTGTGTAAGTTGAAATAATTTTGGCCCGCGGGCGTAGCGGGGTCGGTTAGTAGGATGAATCATATTTAGTGTACCGAATGTGGGTTCGAATCTTCGTCCCTTCAGAACTCAGCATCTTAACGTTACACGGATTGTGGGGCGATACATGAAACACCCTCAAAGGCGATCTCTTTGGGGTTTCAGTCCCAAGGAGGTTGTCCTTAGGGCTTAGTTTTTTTTTAAAAGTTTAAATAATTGTCTAATAGTCAATTTATGTTAGAGGGCTTGCCATAGAGCGAATTGACGTAATTATCCTTTGATATATTAAACAAAATATAATTTTAAACAAATTATAGGGGTATTATTTAATAAAAAATAATATATATAATTTAATGAGGGCATTTTGAATATATGCTAGGATTATTTTTATCACTAAAAGGTTATGTGACTATCACATGACCTACTAACGGTTAAATGTTAATGGATGGGTGACAACAGAGAGTGTTTGCTCCATTCTTTAATAATAAACGTACTTTTTTCCCCAAAATGAATGATAGGGTCATCATTTGATCAAAATCATTACTTTTTATGGGTGTTTTTTAAAATTTGCCCCCATTTATATTAGAATAATGTTTGTTTCTATAAGAACATTTATTTAAGTAATGACATTATTTTGATCATAAACCATGTTGAGAGTTTTGTGTTTTTATATCGAGTTGTTAAGTGTTATATGGTAAGAAATTTATGTGTAAAATCAAGTATAAATAGGTAAAGATACAAAGAATATCGAGCGGAACAACGGCTAAAAGCGGCAATGCAAAGAAGCAAAGATTTCAAGAAATTCCAGAGAGTATTACCGAGTACTCAGTAAGTACGCAAAAGTGAAAAATTCCAGAGAGTTGTGCGTATTATCGCACGATTGCGCACGCGTTCACCGAGTACTCGGTAGAACAGCCACCGAGTACTCGGTAAATGGCAAAAAATTGGAAATTATAAAATTATTTTGGAAGGCTTGTCTTGCTAAGTAATTGATTCCTAACCACTTTGGGACATGATTGGAATCTATTATTGGTATATTGGACTATTATTGACATATTAGTCTATATTTGGAAGACTTAATGGTGGAAATACGAATCTTGATTGGAAAATGATTTTTACCATTAATTGAAGACCCTTCTCTATATATATGAGCTAAACCTAATAAAAGAGTGTGACTTTTGTGAGATCTTTGCAATTATTCTATAGTTCATATACTTTTGCAGAGAGATATGGAGAGAAAAAATTATTGAGTGGTCATATATTTTCTAGTTATCTCTTATTTTAGATTTCTCCAATTGTGCTTCTACATCAAAGATCTTTATACACAATTAGATGATCCATTACTGAAAAATTATCACACCACCTTGTGCAACTCGGTTGCATCGATCCATTGAGAAGCGGAACTGTCTCAGTACGGAGATCGAAGCAAGAGGCTTCGTGGTTCTTTGATCAGTTGAGAAGCGAAGCTGTCAGAGTATGAAGATTGGAGCGAGAGCTTCGTGGAGCGCGAGTGATTCAAGACCATCAGACGTTGAGTGGAGAAACACAGATCAGGAGTGATTTGTAAGTCTAAAACTTCATAGAGTCTGTGTACTTTTTAGTTCATAGTGCATCGATACCCGAGCTTATCCGTGATTTTTACTTGGAATATTTCCAAGGTTTATTGCATGGATTATTGTTTTAAACTAATTGAATTAAAATTGAATTTTATGTAATTAAAATTTAATTTGTCAATTAATTCATAAATAACCTAATCACCCCCCCCCCCCCCCCCCCCCCCCGGGCTTAGTTCACCGTCTTCTAGGTAATTTCAATTGGTATCATAGCAAGGTTTGCCTTGATTTAGGTTAATGACCTAAGGTTACATCTTGAACTTAGAAGATGGAAGTATTTCGTGAAGAAGGTTCCACTAATAGTTCCCCTTTATTTGATGGATCAAATTACATGTATTGAAAAGCTAGAATGAGAGTGTTCTTGAAATCAATAGCTATGAACGTTTGGTTTGCCATAGAAGTAGGAAAATATTCAAATGAGTGGTCTTCTGCTGAATTTGATAGTGCTAATTGGAATTCTAAAGCTTTGTCTGCAATATTAAATGTTATGACCGATAGTGATTTTAGGAAAATTTTCTCGTGCGATATTGCCAAGAAAGCTTGGGATATTCTCCAAGATACTTATGAAAGAACTGATAAAAATTCAGTGTTGGCATCTAATGATGATGAGGTTAAAAAGGTTGCTACAATAAGTGCAACTTCTAAGGATGAAAATTATGAGGGTGATGATGATCGTGATGACTCTCTTAAAGCTAAGTATAGAAAATTTTATGAAAAGTACACACATCTTAGCGAAGTTTTCTCAAAATCTATTGTTGAACTTAAAAGTGTTGACAAGGAAATAGAGTTCTTAAGAGAAGAATTAACCAACACTACCTTTGAGCTAAATCAGCTTCAGAGACAAAAAGATTAATGGTCTGAAGAATTGATTAAATCTAAAAAATAAAGGAATCAGTATGTGAATAGTGTTGATGATTTCAATAAGGAATTAGCCACTTTAAGATCTGATATAAATAAGAAATCTACAAAAATTGAGGTTTTGGAAAATGAATTGAAGGATGCTAACTCAATTATTTATAGATGGTCTAGTAGAACCCTGAAACTTGATCATATGTTAAGTGTAGGTAAATATGTGGGAAACACTGAAGGATTGTGATTCGTATGAACATTGAGTAATTCAAATATCATTCCCAAAACTATCTTTGTTAAAGCTTCTGAAGTAGCATCTAGTTCTAATCAAGGTAATTATGATATAAGGAACATTCCATTAAGAAGAATTCTAATGTCCAGTCTTATGTTAGAAAACCTGTTAAGAGTAAATATCCCTTTACCTCTAAGTATCGTAAAAGTTTTGATAATGGTTTTCAAAGGCTTGTTCCTATATGTCATCATTGTGGTGTGAAAGGTCATATTCGACCCATGTGCTTCAAATTAAGAGGAAGAAATTTAAATTCAAGAACAAATCAAAGAACTCAAAGAAGACCCAATGTTGAAGATCAACTTAGGATTTTGAGTGAAGAAGTAAAGAATTTGTCTAATTTGGCAAGTAGAACGTCAAAAATTAGACAAGCATGGGTTAAGAAATGCGAGCTACATTGTTTTGCTGCCAATACTGCCCTTAAAACATGTGATTCTAGTTTATGGTGTTTTGATAGTGGATGCTCTAGGCATATGACTGAAAATAGGTTATTGTTTGGTTATTTCAAGAGTAGTAATATTGGAACTTCTACTTTTGGTAATGGGAAAAAATCTAAAGTTTTAGGAAAGGGCATCATTATTGCTTCTTGTTTACGTAGATTAGAAGATGTTTATTATGTTAAGGGCATAAAGGCTAATTTTCTTAGCATTAGCCAAATATGCGAAATAATCATAATGTCAATTTCACATCCGATAAATGTTTTATTATGGATTCTTTTGGAAATTGTGTTATGGAAGGTGTACGTACATCTGATAATCGTTATTGCATTTTTCCTAAACTTTGTTCTGAGAAAGATCTAGAGTTTATATCCACAGATTCTCAGTTGGCAGACATCTCTACAAAACCATTAGATTTTCAAAAGCATACGAGTCTTAGGAAATCTAGTGGTATGTTCTCTTTATAATAAATGTCTTCATATGAATCATTCTAAAAATATCTTGATTATTTTTTCCCTATATACACTATCATGCATTTTTTATTTTATTGTTTATCATTATGCATGCATCATATTTTGCTACTATTAGGATTATTCATGCATGCATACATTATGACAAAAAATGTCATAAAAATTATAAAATAAAAATTCTTATCATGTTGAATTTGGATAAGGGTACAAATGGTTGTAATTTTTCACTTTATTCTCATATTTACTTCTCTTCTTATGCTTATGAGAATTGGAATTTTTGGACTGACTTGAGGATATGAGTTATTCACTTGACATGTTTAAGTATTATATTTAGAACTCATTAATTTTGGGTAATTGTTTCACTTTGGAGATGACTATAATACTTGCTAAAAAATTTAGTCTTTTTCATCTAACCCGAAGTGATATGTAGGTTCATGAGCTATGTTAGATTGGTCAATACTTTTGAATACCTTTTGTATGCTCATAAATGTTGGGGTAATGTTGAAAGAAGAAATAATGAAATAATGATATATATATATATATATATATATATATATATATATATATATATATATAAATGTCTCTTTAAAATCCCTTAGAGCAATGATCCATCTGTTGAGTAACCGGGTTTCAGTACCTCAACAAGTATTGACTATTCGAGTAAAAAGGCAGACGTGATTATCTTAATTCTTCAATCCGAATAACCGAGTCTCTTGCCTCAGTAAACATTGAGTATTCGCGTAAAAAGGGGATAAAATTTAAAATATTATATATGAAGGGGTGAAAAAGAACAAATTTGAGGCAAAAAAAAAAAAATTGTATTCCCCTTAAAAATTAATAAGGTCCGAGCTAAAGATTTGACATCTATTTTAGGTTTTGGACTGAAGTATCATCAAGGTTAATGAGGAGATTATTAGAATTAGTACATGTTTCTTTCATTTTAGTTGTCTGCATGCATTTGAATATTTTTCATATATGTAAAAATTATGTAAAGTTTGTCTTGTGACTACTTATAACTACAAGGTATGTGTGCTGATGTTTTTCACTACCGTGTGTATAATGGCTAAGTCAAATATATGAATATGATGTATTTATGATTAGCCCATTGTCTCTACTCCCTTGCTCACATGCTTCTAAGAACAAAAATATATATTCTTCTTAGTTTGAGTATATTGCATTCATGCATTAGATTTAAGTTCATACATCATAGAGATTTTTGTTACCCGAGAATCTGGATATATTCTTTAGAGTTCTATGACTTAATATAAGTTTTGCTTAGATTCTCTGATCTTCCCGTATATTTTTCCCAATGTTTACACTTTGTGTACTCTCCTTCAAATATTTTGATTATTTTTATTATTTAATTCCTTGTTATTTCAGTGAAAAAAAAGGAAGAAGTAGTTAAAAAGGGGAAGAAGTATTTAGTAAGGGGGAATGATTATTTTGGTATGGGGAGAAGTATTTAATTGAGGGGATGAATTATTTGTTACTAATTAATGATCATTATGATTCATGTTGATAAATTCATAGTTTTGTTTATGATCATTTAATATTGATTATTCCTCCTATTTCTTTTCCACACTTGTTTTTTACAGGTATGTTTCTTTAAGTGTTATGATTGCAGGATTCGTAGATCATCATGAGATCAAGAAAAAAGTCTATGTCTATGTTTATCGATGTGTGTTCATAGGTATAGATTTTATTTTGTTTATCATGAGGATATATTTTTAAAACATGGTTTTGTCTGAGAAATGTCAAGGGGGAGATTATAAGAACATTTATTTAAGTAATGACATTATTCTAATCAAAAACCATGTTGAGAGTTGTGTGTTTTTAGATCGAGTTGTTAAGTGTTATAAGGTAAAAAAACTTTATGTGTAAAATCAAGTCTAAAGTGGTAAAGATATAAAGGATATCAAGTGGAACAACGGCTGGAAGCGGCAGTGTATAGAAACAAATGTTTCAAGAAATTTGTATTTTGTTCCACCGAGTACTCGGTGGGAGTATTACCGAGTACTCGGTAAGTACACAAGAGTGAAGAATTCCAGAGACCTGTGCATATTATTGCACAATTGTGCACACATGGTCTTCACCGAGTACTCGGTAGAACAGCCACCGAGTACACCAGTAAGTGGCGAAAAATTGGAAATTGCAAAATTATTTTGGAAGGTTTGTCTTGCTAAGTAATTGATTCCAAACCACTTTGGAACATGATTTGAGTCTATTATTGGTATATTGGACTATTATTGACATATTAGTCTCTATTTGGAAGACTTAATGGTGAAAATACGAATCGTCATTGGAAAAGGATTCTGATTATTTGAAATTACCTAGACGATCAATGAAAATAGCCTAGATGGGGGTGAATAGGATTTTTTCGATTTTATGATCAATTAAAATTATATAGCATAAAATCAATTTTAATCTGTCACAAGCCCTAATTTTATAATCATTTCCCAAATCAGATCAATTAAGCAAATATGAATATAAGTTTAGAAATTAAATAATTAGATTTTTTACGTGAAAAACCTTGAAAAGACTCCAAGTAAAAACCATGGATACACTCGGGTATCGATACACTATGAATCAGAGAAATTGTACAGATTCTATGAAAACAAAACTTACAACCTTGGCATTTTGTTGTGTTGGCCTTGAAATTCTATTTTGGACAATAACTTTTATTTTGATATTAACAAAACATTCAAAATCGTATTTGGTACTAATATGTCTTTGAGCTAAGTGTTTCAGCAAGTACAGGTAAAATGATTCGGAAAGATCATAAATACCAAAAACCAACAAGCGATAAGGAAATTCAAGCGCAAACTTGAGAAAGGACAAAAATGTCAAAGAAAGACAAAAGATAGACTAAATACCTGGGGTAGATAGGTCGGGGTGAGAATATTGTAACAAGGTATATTATGCGTTGATTGGTCTTATAAGCTCAAGTAAATAAATCAAATGAACTCAAAACGGATCAAAAACGGACCTTGAACAATTTATTGGAGTCACCGAGTCGACTGGCCATGAAATGGCAGCCGACTGACTGTGACCCAGTCGACTGGCCAATAAAGACCCAGCCGACTGAATGAACCAGTGAGCTATAAACAGTTTTGACTGCATGAGGCAATCGACTGACTATGCCCAGTCGACTGGCAGTTAAGGACCCAGCCGACTGAATGAACCAAAGAGTTATAAACATTTTTGATTGCCTGAGGCAGTCGACTGGCCTGTCCAACGTAGTCGACTGACTCATGAGGCAGTCGACTGACCCTAGCCGTTGGAAAAAATATTTTAAATCTAAGCATGGAGGCAGTCGACTGGGTGCTTCAGGATTTTAAGGAAAAGTATTTCTAAACAATATTTTTGCCCAAAAAGAAAATGATTTTGCTTGTTGATTTTCAGGTCCTACTCTCCATATTGTCTAGGGTGAGATACACTCTCCTAACCATAGTGTTGCACTATATAGAGAAAGAGATATGGATTGAAAACTTAAGGTTCTTATGTGAGAAATTTTTCTGAAAATTATTCATCTCTTATTTTCTCTCAAGCACTTTCTGAAAAATATTTTGATAGCAAGAAAAATCTAAATCTCATTTGTCACTCCTATCATTTTGAAGATTTAAACTCAAGCTTTGTGCTTATTCTCTTATTGAAAATATATTTTGAGAATATATATATCTTGAGTTCTTGAAATATCACCTAAAAACACTTGAGCTTATATTGATCCATCTTCCATAAAAACCTTAGGGTTTTGAGTGTTTTTTTTTCTTGAGTGATATATTGATTACATACACAAATTTGTGATCGTGGGTGAGTGAAGCCCATTGTATCAAGGGAGGATTGTTCTCTTGATTATGTGAAGAGCTAGTTAGCTCTTTTGTAAAGGTTTGTTATTCCACCTATTGAAGGAAGAGCCATAGTGTGAGGTTGGGAAAGTCTCAAGGAAGGGGATTCTTTGAGCCAAGGAGTAGGAGTTACCGAACCTCGTAAAAGTCACGGTGTCAATATGTCTACCTCTATCTCCTTACATTATGTTCTTACATGCTTAATTTATATTATGGTAAATACCTTGTTGACATTAAGTTAAGATATTCACTGTATATTTACCTTGTAAATTAATATAGGATCGTATTGTATATTGATAGTAAGAATTCAAAAAGAGGTAGACTATTAATTTTAAAACCCTATTCACCCCCCTCTAGGGTATTTTAGTGACTCGCAATTGGTATCAGAGCCTAATCTCTATTTGCTTTAGACTTAACCGTCTTAGAGAACGATCATGGCCTCAAACAGAGTCACTCATATAGAAGGACAATCTAACAATATGCCCCCCATGGTTTGATGGTTCAAACTATAGTTATTGGAAAACTAGAATGATAGATTTTCTTCAAGCTATTGATTATCAAATTTGGCTAGTTATTGTTGATGGACCTTTCACTATAACCAAAGTGGTTGATGGAAAAACTATCCCTAAATTGCCCAATGAATGGGACAATGAAGAGCGTAGACTTATATCTTTTAATGCTAAAGCTAAGGTCAATCTAAATTGTGCCTTAAGTCCAAATGAATTTAATCCAGTATCCACTTGTTCCACGACCAAAGAAATGTGGGATAAACTTGAAGTTACTTAGGAATGAACTACTCAAGTTAGAGAATCTAAAATATATATACTTATGCATGAATATGAATTATTTTCCATGAAAGAAGATGAAAATATCAATTCTATGATGTCTCGTTTCACTAATATTTTGAATGGACTAAAGCATCTTGGTAGAATTGTTCCTAGATCCGATGCAGCACGCAAAGTCCTTAGAAGCCTTCCAGTAAAATGGGATGCAAAAGTGACGGCTATTAAAGAAGCGTATGATCTTAGCACAATGAGTCTCGATGAAATCTTCAGGCCACTCCTTACATAGGAAGTCACATTAAAGTCTCGAGAAGATGACGCCAAGCCTAGAAAAGGTATAGCCATGTAATCTTCGATTAAAAGTGAAGCAAATGAGAAATACGAGGAAGAGGTTGATGAAAACATTGCTTTGATCACTCATCAATTCAAAAGATATCTTCAACGAAAGCAAGCTAAAGGTAGGAGGTTCCTGAAGAGCAACGAACCAAGATGAGAGACTAACAAGAAGGATTCTATTACTTGCTTCAATTGTGGAAAACCGGGACACTATAAGAATGAGTGTTTCAAGCCCAAAAAGGAAAATGAGAAAAGGCCAAACAAGATAGCCATGAATGCAACATTGAGGAAATTGCAAACTTTTGCCTTATGGCAAATGACGATGAGGTACACTTAAATTTACATGCATTAGATAATTCCATTTTTTCATATGATGAGCTTTTATCTTCCCATGATGAATTACAAGATGCATTTGAAGACTTGTATGATGAGTTTGAAAAACTAGCTAAGAAATATTGTTTGCTCAAGAAATCTAAATCTTCATGTAATTCTACTTGCATCACCGTAGTTGATTCAAATATAACAAATGACAAAAGTATTAAGTTAGAAGAGGAAAATGTTTTGTTGAAAAAGACTATTGATGATCAAATAAACATATTAGCAAAATTCACAAAAGAAAAAGAAAATTTGAGCATCATGTTAGGAAGACAAAAAAACTCTTTTAACAAATGTGGCTTAGGATATGATGCATTCAACAAAGATGCACTCTTATTGAAGAAAATAAAACCATTAAGGCATACATTTTCAAAACAATCTTCTCTCTCAACCTCAATTGATCATAATCATATTACATGTTATTATTGTAAGAAAAAAGGTCACAAAGCAAATGCATGTTATCTAAGAAAGAAGAATAAAATTGTCTCAAAAATGTTTTGGGTTCCAAAAGGAACTATTGCATCTCTACGTGCACAAGATAACTCGGTGACTAAATCATTTTGGGTTCCTAAAGGAACTATTGCATCTCTCTCTAACCACAATGAACCCAAAACAGATTGGGTACCAATAAAAGTATCGTAACGTTGTTTTGTAGGTATGCTTGAAGTCCGCCTCAAGAGAAAGATGGTTTCTTGATAGTGGATGTTCAAGGCACATGACGGGGGACAAATCGAAATTCATGTCCTTAAAAACCTATGAAGGAGGAAGCGTTACTTTTGGAGACAACTCACAAGGCAAAATTGTTGGAATTAGATCCATTGGTATATCTTATTCTCTAGCTATAGATAACGTACTTTTGGTTGATGGTTTGAAACATAACTTGTTTAGTATTAGTAAACTATATGACAAAGGGTATGATGTTATTTTTAGGTCAAATGCATGCATAGTTGAGAAAGATGGAAAACAATTGTTCAATGCAAAGAGGAACGAAAATTTATATACTATGTTGCTTTGTGAATTAAATGAACAAGATGTTAAATGCTTTGTCATATCGAATGAAAATAGTTGGTTATGGCATAGACATTTAGGACATGCTAGTATGGACCTCATTCAACGTTTATCAAAAAATGAATTAGTCAAAGGCCTCTCAAAGACTAATTTTTCAAAAGATAATATATGTAGTGCATGTCAAATTGGTAAGCAAATGAAATCTCCCTTCAAAAGAAAGAAAGATATCACCACATCTAGACCCTTAGAGCTACTTCATATGGACCTCTTCGGTCCGGAAAGAATGGCTAGCTTAGCCGGAAAACTCTATGTACTTGTTATAGTCGATGATTACTCTAGATTCACTTGGGTTCACTTTCTTGCTCGTGAAAATGAAACTCACTCCATTCTTGATAAATTTTATAGAGTCATTCAAAATGAAAAAGATTTGAAAATCAAGAAAATTAGAAGTGATAGGGGTAGAGAATTTGACAATCAAGATCTAGAGAAATTATGTGATGAATTTGGTGTATCCCATGATCTCTCGACTCCAAGATCTCCTCAACAAAATGGGATAGTTGAAAGGAAGAATAGATCTTTACAAGAAATGGCGAGGACTATGTTAAATGAACACAACCTTCCCCGAAGCCTTTGGGCGGAAGTGGTAAACACCGTTTGTCATGTCATAAATAGAGTTATTATTCGAATGAAATTGGGTAAAACTCCGTATGAGTTATGGAATGGTCGAAAACCGAATATTGGGTATTTCAAGGTGTTTGGTTGTAAATGTTTTGTTTTAAATGATAAAGATAACTTGGGAAAATTCGACTCCAAATCGGATGAAGCAATTTTCTAGGCTATTCCTCAAAAAGTAGAGCCTTTAAAGTTTTTAAGAAAAGAACTTTAACCATGGTAGAGTCCATTCATGTTGTTTTTGATGAATCACTACCTCCACCTTCACCTAAGGTTGACCTAGATGATGATGAAGTTGTAGGGATTGAGGATAGCTTCAATAACCTCAATATTGCCAACTCATCAAGTAGGCAAATGGATAAGAGTGAAGTCGGAAATCAATCTAATGATGACTTGACTAGCTCCATTCGTAAATCTTGGAGGATTGTACACAATCATCCTCTTGACCAAATCATAGGTAACCCTTCACAAGGTGTTAGCACAAGATCTCAACTTAGAGACCTATGCAACAACATGGCTTTTATGTCTCAAATTGAACCCAAGAACTTCCATGAAGCTCAACGTGATGATTCTTGGATCATGGCTATGCAAGAGGAACTAAATCAATTTGAACGCAATCAAGTTTGGCATTTAGTCCCTCAACCCACACATCAAACTATAATAGACACTAAATGGGTTTTTCGAAATAAAAAGGATGAAAATGGAGTGATTATTCGAAATAAAGCAAGATTGGTGGCTCAAAGTTACAATCAAGGGGAAGGTATTGACTATGATGAAACCTTTGCACCCGTAGCTAGATTAGAAGCAATTAGAATAATTATTGCATTTGTATCATCTAGAAATTTCATTCTTTATCAAATGGATGTCAAAAGTGTTTTTCTAAACGGAACTATAGATGAAGAAGTGTTTGTAAAGCAACCACCCGGTTTTGAAAATGAACTTTTTCCAAATCATGTTTACAAGTTATCTAAAACCTTATACGGATTAAAGCAAGCTCCTAGAGGTTGGTATGAACGGCTTAGTGATTTCTTACTTCAAAAAGGGTTTTCTAAAGGAAAAGTTGACAACACTCTCTTTACAAAAACTATCAAGAATGATTTGTTGATTATCCAAATATATGTCGATGATATTATATTCGGATCAACAAATGCTTCCCTTTGCAAAGATTTTGCATCTAGTAAGCAAAATGAATTTGAAATAAGTATGATGGGTGAGTTGAACTTCTTCTTAGGGTTGCAAATCAAGCAAAGCTTGGATGACTTATTTATTAGCCAATCTAAGTACACTAAAGATTTGCTAAAGCGATTTGGTATGGAGGAAGCCAAACATGCCATTAATCCTATGAGTACCTCTATTAAACTTGACAAAGATGAAAATGGAAAATGTGTTGATATTACTAAATATAGAGACATGATAGGAAGTTTACTTTATTTAACTTCTAGTACATCGGATATCATGTTTACTGTATGCTTATGTGCTCGCTTTCAATCTTGTCCTAAAGAATCTCACTTGATAGCCGTAAAACGTATTTTTCGCTATCTTTGTGGGACGATTAACTTAGGACTATGGTATCCACGTGACACTACACTTGATCTCACTAGTTATTCAGATGCCGATTTTGCGAGTTCTAGGGTGGATAGGAAAAGCACAAGTGGTACATGTCATTTTCTAGGTCACTTTCTTGTTTCATGGTCAAGTAAAAATCAAAATTCAGTTGCCTTGTCTACGGCTGAAGCCGAATACGTAGCGGTCGGTAGTAGTTGCGCCCAAACTATTTATATTAAGCAACAATTACTTGATTTTGGACTTGTTTTCAATCGCATACCTATTAAATGTGATAACACTAGTGCTATTTGTATCTCAAAGAATCCTATTCAACCCTCTCGCACAAAGCACATAGAGATTAGGCATCATTTTCTACGAGATCACGTAGCTAAATGTGACGTTGAATTTATTTTTATTGACACTAAAAATCAACTGGCAGATATTTTTACAAAACCTCTTTCGGACGAACCATTTTCAAAAATTCGTAGAGAAATAGGAATGGCCATGGATTTTGACAAATCTCGTCCACGACCTCGACACACAAATCTCGTCCACGACCTCGACTTTCAAAATTTAAAAATTTTAAAAAAAAATTCTTTTGAGGGCCAGTCGACTTCCTCTCAAACGGCTAGTCGACTGGATTGACCAGAGAGTTTTTTGCATTTTTAACAGCTTCAGCCAGTCGACTGCCTACCTTCGGCCAGTCGACTGTGTCATGAGCCAGCCGACTGCCTTCATTTGGCCAGTCGACTTCCTCTGCACGACAAAGTTCTTATATCTCTCTTCCCTTTGTCTTCTCTCCACTCTCTCCACGATTTTTCCCATTTCTTCCTTCTTTTACGTCATTTAATCCCTCTTTTAAACCATTTCCCCACTTCTCCACGTCCTCTCTTCCATTATCTCCACTTCCATATTCATATATACATATACATATACACCTATATATACATCTATTTTCACAGATTTATTTTTCTCTCTCTATTTCACGATTTTTTTCTCTTTTCTTCTCAAAATGTTTTCAATCATCTTGGTTCTCATCTCTCTCATGACTCCAAATGTTGTGCGCATCAAGAAACGCGCTCGTCGGGGTAGAAGCTCTTCGGCTGCACCTCCTCCATAGTCTTCTCCCGTTCATGAGGACACTGATTCAGAGCCTGAATCTGGTCCATTGTCTCTTTTTGTTCTTCTTGGTGATGAAGAGAGTATTCATATTTTCGAAACTCAATTCATTCATCGAAAGTTTGCTTGGAGTCGCATTGTGACTTAACCCTTGTGCGAAGAGATTGGCGCTAATACGTTCAATCTATTTCAAAATATGGGTTGGGATTTCTTCGTTTCGCTTGATGTTTTGAATTTTCCGCGGGCCGTAAAAGCGTTTTATACAAATTTGCAGAATCCTACTCAACCGCACCCACCCGCCAAAAATCTTAGCTCCAAATTTGCGGGCGTTTCAGTTGTGTTAACCGAAGCAGTAATTAATATTGTTTTTTGGCTACCTACTGGTGGTATTTCTTACCTCTTCCCATCTATTTGGTACTCTTTGAGTGATTTCGATCCTCTCGAAGCAGTTCGGGCCATTTCAGTGAATAAAACCACCACCGCCATTGCTGAGTTTCATTCGTCCTCGCTTACTCTCAAGGCTCGACTTGTGCACAATGTTATCATGTATTCCATTTTGCCCAAGTCCGGAAGCCGGAGTCTTGTGTCGATCATGGAAGCTTTCCTAGTCTATTGTGTTATGACCGGTTGAAAGGTCAATCTTGCCTTCCTTTTCATTTCGGCTGTTCTCGAGTGCCACAAGAAGAAAGGCGCACTTATTTTTCCTACCTATTTATCATATCTTCTTGGTCGGAGTGGCGTTCCACTTGATGACGAGCCTTCGGAGCACAATCCGATTTTTTTGGACCACACGCATCTCAAGCAAATGCATATCGGTAAAAATGCCGATGGAGTGTTGGTCTCACTTAGGGTTGCTTCTTCTGTGGACCAAGTTGGTCCCTCTGCTCCTCGTCCCGCGGCACCTCGCCATGAGGCACCTCCTCAATAGGGTCCGACTTTTTCTTTTCCGTCTCTTGGTAGCGATTCGATATTCCAGATTTTGGGTTTGGGGGAAATCCCGAAACTCTTACCCAAATCATGGAAATCGTAAAGCGCAATGAGAAGGTCATAAAGCACCTTGAGGATAAGGTTGACCGCATCACCACTTCTATGGATGCACTTCGCCGTGACCCTCCGCCTTTTGATGTCGTCAAAGGGGGAGAATGTTTTGGGATGGGTTGTAGGTGTTTGGTAGGTGTTCGGCCATAGGTTCATTTTGTGTAGCATAGGACGTTACCTATGTTTGTTGTTTATGCTATCTTCAGTTTTATTTCTATGTTTTTTTCATTTTGTAATGTGTAGTAGTAAAACAACATGTACCGAACTTGCAATTATTAATTGAAAAATGTTGTTTATATTATTCTTCAATGCATTATATAAATGAGTATCAAATTGCAAAATTTATTTCCTAAGGGGGGGGCATGAAAATAAATATGAAAAGATGCATACATTGAGGGGGAGTATCACTTGATACTTCACCATTTATGAGCAAACACGATATGTTTTGTCAACATCAAAATGGGGGAGATTGTTGGCCTTGAAATTCTATTTCGGACAATAAATCTTATTTTGATATTAAAAAAACATTCAAAACCGTGTTTGGTACTAATATGTCTTTGAGCTAAGTGTTTCAGCAAGTATAGGTAAAATCATTCGGAAAGATCATAAATACCAAAAACCAACAAGCGATAAGGAAATTCAAGCGCAAACTGGAAAATGACAAAAAGGTCAAAGAAAGACAAAAGATGGACTCAAGACCTGGGGTAGATAGGTCGGGTGAGAATATTGTAACAAGGTATATTATGCGTTGATTGGTCTTATAAGCTCAAGTAAATAAATCAAACGAACTCAAAACGGATAAAAAACGGACCTTGAACAATTTATTGGAGTCACCCAGTCGATTGGCCATGAAATGGCAGCCGACTGACTGTGACCCAGTCGACTGGCCAATAAGGACCAAAGAGTTATAAACATTTTTGATTGGCTGAGGCAATCGACTGGCCTGTCCAAGGCAGTCGACTGACTCATGAGGCAGTCGACTGACCCTAGCCGTTAGGAAAAATATTTTAAATCTAAGCATGGAGGCAGTCGACTAGGTGCCGGAAGGCAGTCGACTGGGTGCTTCAGGATTTTAAGGAAAAGTAATTCTAAACAATATTTTTGCCAAAAAAAAATGATTTTGCTTGCTGATTTTCAGGTCCTACTCTCCATATTGTCTAGGGTGAGATACACTCTCCTAACCCTAGTGTTGCACTATATAAAGAAAGAGATATGGATTGAAAACTTAAGGTTCTTATGTGAGAAATTTTTCTGAAAATTATTCATCTTTTATTTTCTCTCAAGCACTTTCTGAAAAATCTTTTGATAGCAAGAAAGATTTAAATCTCGTTTTTCACTCCTATCATTTTGAAGATTTAAACTCAAGCTTTGTGCTTATTCTCTTATTGAAAATATATTTTGAGAATATATATATCTTGAGTTCTTGAAATATCACCTAAAAACACTTGAGCTTATATTGATCCATCTTCTATAAAAACTTTAGGGTTTTGAGTGTTTTTATTTCTTAAGTGATATATTGATTACATACACAAATTTGTGATTGTGGGTGAGTGAAGCCCATTGTATCAAGGGAGGATTGTTCTCTTGATTGTGTGAAGAGCTAGTTAGCTCTTTTGTAAAGGTTTGTTATTCCTCCTATTGAAGGAAGAGCCATAGTTTGAGGTTGGGAAAGTCTCAAGGAAGAGGATTCTTTGAGCCGAGGAGTAGGAGTTACCGAATCTCGTAAAAATCACAGTGTCAATATGTCTATCTCTATCTCCTTACTTTATGTTCTTGCATGCTTAATTTATATTGTGGTAAATACCTTGTTGACATTAAGTTAAGATATTCACTGTATATTTACCTTGTAAATTAATATAGGATCTTATTGTATATTGATAGTAAGAATTCAAAAAGAGGTATACCAATAATTTTAAAACCCTATTCACCCCCCTCTAGGGTATTTTAGTGACTCACATGTTGTTCTTCACTCGACGTTTGAAAAATCTAGATTCACTCACGCTCCACGAAGCTCTCGCTCCGATCTCCGTATTCTGACGACTATGTTTCTCAACAGATCGAATAACCACGAAGCCTTCTGTTTCGATCTCCATACTCAGATAACTCTGTTCTTCAACGAATCAATGCAACCACGTTACTATAAATGGTGTGTCGAGTTTTCAACAACTAGAACATCCAATTATGCATGAGAATTGTCGTTATAGAAGCACAATTGGAGACATTCACTAACAAAAGAGAAGTTGTGTATATATTCACTCAATAATATTATCTCACCATATATCTTTGAAGAAGATGAAGCTGTAGAAAATTAGCAGAGATTTTTCAAAAACGCGCCTCCTCTTGTTGTAAACCTAGTATTTATAGGCAATGATGAATCAAACCCTAAGTTTGCCATTTCTCATAATTTCACATCTATCCAAGTCAAACCCTATTCTCTGGTGTATATCATGTATATAGCACGCACTATAATGTGTATGAGTCATGAACACATCATAAAACCAACCATGGACAAATTTAGACATCGCAGCAAAATTTAGAAAATTTCTTGCTGCAGTTACGCTTGAAGCATAGGTCCAAGCGTACCTTCAAGTGTAAAACTCCACTTTCCAGCCAATTTTTTATTCTGAAAGTGTAGGATTAAGCGTAAGTATTTTTGTTAAAACCACTTTTCTCCGTAACTGTGCCAAAACAACCCTCTTGAATCCACGATACTTTTTGCTTGAATTGACGGCTTTGGAAAAGGTTATTTTCACCCTCCAGGAAATATTTTTCCTCAGTATGCTCACTTTCATGCTTCACTTGTATTCTTCACTACTTCAATACTTGATTTTGCCTTTGACAACGCTTATAGATGTCATTGAAACCAAACCAACCTATCTAACACTCAACATGGTTATTGTCTATAATATGCCATAAATAAACAATACACAATTATGTTATTACAATCTTCCCCTTGGCATTTCTGAGAAAAAACCATGTTTTACAATATAGCCTCACAAATAACAACATAACATCTATACCTATGAACACACACCAACAAACATAGATATAAATTGTCACCTTTCTTTCATGACGGTATACTAATCCTGTAACCACAACACTGAACAAATCATTAAACGCAAGTGTGGAAAACAGATATAACCCAACATAATGATCATCAGAAAGTCATAACAACAATGCACACATAATGATCATCATTTTCCCCCTTGAGAATAAACTCCCCCTTGCTAAATACTTTTCCCTCTTAATTAAACAATATTAACTAACCAATCTATCCCCCTTACTTAACACTTCTCCCCCTTTTTGTCACTAAAATGTCAAGCTAAAAGAGTATATGCCATAGTAACAATGTAGAGAGATACAAGAAAATACTCAAATAAAACTCTATTATACAGAATTCTATTAGATTATATCCAGATACTCATGTTAACAAAAATCTCTACTATGCATGACCTTAATACTAATGCATGAATGCACAATGTCATAAATAAAAGCAAACAAAAAAATTTGTATTTTAGAAATATTTTATAAATTTTGTATTATAGACAAAACCATGTTTTACAATATAGCCTCATAAATAACAACATAACATTTATACATATGAACACACACTGACAAACATAGATATAAACTGTCACTTTGCTTTCATAACAATCTACCAATCCTGTAACCAATACACTGAAGAAACCATTAAACGCAAGTGTGGAAAACAGATATAAACTGATCAAACGAATAACATCACAACAAGCATAATGATCATCAAACATACACTCCTTTTTCCCCCTGAAAATATACTCCCCCTTAACCATACAATCTCTCTCCCCCTTAATAAATACATCTTCTCCTTTTTGTCACTAAAATGACAAGTAAAGATATATCAATCAAAACATAAGGAAAAGATACCAAAAGAGACACTAGATGATCTATGACCAAGCACTAAATATGAAGATAAAGTATTCTATAAGATTATATCCAGATTCTCGAGTACTACATATCTCTATTATGCATGACCCTACTACTAAATGCATGAATGCAAAATGTCATGAATAAAAACAAAAAAACTATTTTTGTATTTTGAAATATGTGAGTAAGGCAATAGAGACAACAAGAAAATCATTAAAACATCATATTCTCACTTCTATCTTAGCCATTATACACATGGTATAACAGAAAATCAGCACACATACCTTGTAGACTCAAGAATGCACAAGTCAAGTTTTGTATATATATATATGAAAAATCTCATGTGCAAGCACTAAGGCAATATGAAAACAATACATACTAAACCTGATAATCCCTGCACCAACCGTGATGATAATTCAATTCGAGATCCAAATTAGAAGTAAAAAAAAAAAACTCTTTTTTTCACACAATTTCCTCATTTTCATCTTTTCAACTTTTTCACCATATCCCTTTTGTCATTCTAAGCTCTGAACTTTCTAGCGAGAATTTTTAGTCCCAACCAACTAGGCCCGAGCTTCTTCCATGGGATTTATGTTAATCAGTTATCTCTCCTTTTTGGATGGAATAACTATCTTTTGCATTTTGTTTTTAAATCATCTTATCATTTCCTCTTCTTTCACCATTACCATAATATTCATACTGATGCAAAAGATATTTCATGTATAAACCAATCTAGCATAGCTCATGAATCGTTATACCATTTCGGGTTAAATGAAAAAATTAACAAATTCAGCAGGCATTACAATCATCACCGAAGCAACTAGCACCTAATATTAAGGTTTTTTAACATAAATTAATCATGCCAAGTAATCATTAAAAAATATTAGGTCAGACTGATATTTATATTTCGCATATGTATAATTAGACAAGTAAATGTGAAAATAGAGTAACTCATGACAACTTTTGTACTCCAACCAAGCTCAAAATTCCCAAAAACTTTATTTTATGAATTATTTTTTAAAATAAATAAAATGCATGCATGAATACATATGATATAAATGCAGGAATAACTATTAATTATAGGAAAATACTGCAATGTGTTCCTAGAATGATAGATAAGAAGATATTTATTCTAAAGAAAGCATACCAATAGATTTCCTAAGACTAACATGTTTTTGAAAATCTAATGATTTTATAAAGATATCTGTCGACTAAGAATCTGTGGATATGAACTCTAAAGACACTATACCATCTTCAACAAGATCAAGAATGAAATGATGTCGAATATCTATATGTTTTGTCCTAAAATGTTGAATAAGATTTTTAGAAATATTTATTGCACTCGTGTTATCACATAACACAGTCATTGTGCCTTATGAAAAATCATAATCCTATAACATCTGACGCATCCACAAAACTTGAGTACAACAACTACCAACTGCTATATACTCAGCCTCAGCAGTGGAAAGAGAAACACAATTTTGCTTCTTGCTATGCCAAACAACTAAGCAATTTCCAACATAGAAACACCATCCACTAGTACTTTTTCTATCATCAACATTACTAGCCTAATCAGCATCAGAAAAAGATGCGATATCAGTATTAGTACCTAATGTATACCATAGTCCATAATTCACTATCCCTTTAACATATTTGATAATCCTTTTCACAGTAGTAGTATAAGACTCCTTAGGACTTGTCTGGTAACATGCACATAAACCAATACTAAAAGTTATGTCAGGTCGACTGGCGGTTAAATACTACAAACTCCCAATCATACTTTTATAGAGTGTAGGATTGACATCTTTGCATTTATTCTCTATGCTAAGCTTGACACTTACACTCATAGGAGTGCGAGCATCCGTAGCCTTTTCCAAACGAAACTTCTTTACTAATTCCAAGGCATAACGAGTTTGAGAAATGAAAATCCCATCACTTAATTGCCTAACCTGAAGTCCAGGAAAAAAGTTCAGTTCACGCTCATCTCAAATTCATGTTTCATTTGATCTCTAAAATAATAAACAAGTTTATCAGAAGGGGAACCAAACACAATATTATCAACATATATTTGAGTAACAACTATATCACTCTCAATTTTCTGAATAAATAGTGTTGTCCACTCCCCCTCGAATAAAACCTGTTCCAAACAGGTAGTCGGTCAACCTTTCATGCCAAGCTCTATGAGCTTGCTTTAGCCCATACAGATCCTTTTTCAACTTATACACATGACTAGGACAATGAGGATCTTCAAATTCTTTTGGCCGCTCCACATACACCTCCTTATGAAGAATTTCATTCAAGAATGCACTATTTACATCCATCTGATACAACTTAAAACAAAGATGACATGTTATAACAAATAAAATCCGAATAGATTCAGGTCTTGCCACTGGAGCAAACGTTTCATCAAAGTCTATACTCTCCAACTGAGTATAACCTTGAGCAATGATGTGACATCAGGTGTGTGTAAAAATGTGGTTAAAAATAACACATTAACGATCCCAACTGTAGAATAACAAATGGCTTGAGTAAGGGATATCGATCCCACAAAGACTGAGATTGTTCATTTTAATAATTTGAAAACACTAAATTATATTTTGTGAAAATTGTTTGTTTGGGTGGTCAAAGACCAAATTATCTATTTTAATTAGTATTATCTAGAAAGAAAATTAAATTGGTTGTGATTCGGATGAGAGAGAAAACTATAATTTTTAACACTCTACCACTAACTGCATAATATAGTTCATCACTGTATCAATTGTACGAGGGCGATCCATAACTGTGAATCAGGTCGTACCACAATAACTAAATACGACCCCAAAAAGGAATACTATCAACCGAATTGCGATAACCCATCACATGACTGGCCTAACTAGTACATGTCAATTATGTTACTCTAATCTAATCCTAATGGATGAAAATAAACTAAAGCATGTTTATATTAAATCATCAAGGCACGGCTTGTGTCAACCTAGGGTCACAAGTTTCATTACCAGCATTGTATAGAAAACCATAATTAAGCATCTGAGTTCTTGCTCATATTCAATGATCATAGTTGTGCAAAATAATATATTCATTACATCTAAGATAAGAATTTAGAATAAACATAGAATTTTATATTGCAAGTCTGTACGGTCTCTTAACTACTACAATCATTACAGTATGGTCAACAGTTTCCCCTCTTTACAATTGAAAACGATGACTGCATTGTTGATGCAGAAACGCTCTCCATGATCTTCTTCTCCAAGTTTCTAGGTTTGAATATGGCTCTCAACAGCAACAAGT
The DNA here is from genome assembly GCA_963922005.1 of Cornus suecica. Taxonomy (NCBI): domain Eukaryota; kingdom Viridiplantae; phylum Streptophyta; class Magnoliopsida; order Cornales; family Cornaceae; genus Cornus; species Cornus suecica. The sequence goes on from OY998238.1 coordinate 79,308,633, forward strand.
AAGAATGAATGAACCTCTGAACCAGCCTCTATGAACGTCTCACCAAAACCAACTAGTAAACTTTTTTAACTTTAATATATGATTGTGTATATATAGGTAATGGTATAGATAGGCCATTTTTAGTCTTTTTAGTCTAAAACTCATGTAAACCCTAACTTCTCATATATATAAGTGTATACACATGTATATAGAGGTCTGGAATCACAGGCATGTCTTCCAATTGAGCTGGGGGTGAAACAGGAAAAATTCTCGAAAAACCACCAAAAGTTATCGCACCTATGCTTCAAACGTAGGTGGCATATGCTTCAAGCATGGGTCCCAAGCGTAGATATGTGATTTCCAGCCACTTTTTGAAACTGAAAGCGTAGGCAAAACGCATAGGTATTTTATGGAAAATCATTTTTTTCTATGAATGCACTAAAACGATCGTCTTGAACCCATGATAATTTTTGCTGAAGATGATGGCTTCTGGAAATGTCGTTTTTGCCCTCTAGGCGACATTTTTGTCTCGGACTGCCTCTTTGACTCTCCTCTTGGATAGAAAGAACATACTCTTCAATTAATTCACCGAAGTTAGCTCTATTTCTTTATTAAGCTCCTGAAACATGTCTTAACACGCAAACGTAATAAAAATACCAAATAATGGAATGAAAGAACGTAATAATAATGAGTTACGGGGTCAAAATGTCTAATATTTGACACCTATCACACCCCTAAACTTACATATTGCTAGTCCCTTAACAATAAACTCAGGGAACTTTTCTTGTGATGATCATTTTAATTTAACTACTCTAACTAATTTAACTTAATCCCTTGCTTTCGTGAGGGTCGGCGATTACACTTAGCACGTGTAACAAGCCTTTTAAACTCCTAGGTTACCCCTAGTGGATGAGTAAAGTCTCGTGAAGGTTTCCAATAATGGTACCTACAAACATCTCAGTTCTCTGTAATCACACAGTCATGAGTTCACACACAAGTTCAATTAAGTTATGATATAATGTAAAAGACAGCAAGGATACAAATACTCTCACTCAGTAACGAACAACAATTATATCAAGCTTCGTGTCATGAATGGTTCCCACTAATAATGAATGATTTCGCTACTTTATACTCTAAATCCAGACAACCTTCCGTGATTTTGTGAACACTCGACTATGATATTTCAGTTTCTCTTCTCTTACTTCATTTTTTCAAACTTTGCCATTTTTAATAAAACATATCTTTCCATCTTTCCACTTTTCATCCATTTTTGTCTTTCTATGTCTCCAGACTTTCCGCCGAGAATTTTTAGTCCCGACCAACTATGTCCGAGTTTCTTCCATGGAATTTATGCTAATTATTTTTCTCTCTTTTTTTACGCGAACAATGATATTGGTGATACCAAGGCTCGGTTACTCAGATTGAAGAACTACTTTTCGCATTTTATTTTCTCAAAATAATTTTTTTCAATTTTTTCCATTTCAACCATAACATCTCCCCCTCTCCCATTCTTTTGTGGCAAAATTATTTTTCAACTACATAGTCAAAAAGCAACATATTTCTTATAGTGAATGTGTGCTTGTGCTTATAGGTCAATTTGACTCATTTACTCACCCATGTAAAACCACATTACTTCACTAACTCAATCTAATCATTATTCTCATGAATGGGAATATTACATTACATACTAATAATGCATCATAAACATAAAGTTAATTAACTTGTAATGCAAAACATTCATGTGTGAAAACAAAGAACTGCTCCAAAATTTTAAAAGTTCAAATTTTTCCAAACATTTTCCATTCCTTGTAATACTATACCCTCAAACTTAAATCATACCATGTCCTCTTGGTAAAAAATAATATAGGAGAACATATATAGTTACCATTGAAGCTTAATTCTGGATTCCAAAGAAAATCATGGATCCCCTACCCCAAACTTGATTTGGATCACCTGTAGATAACATCAACAAAGCACAAATACCCAATCATAGTAAAGGAAAATAAATTTCATCATAAATATCCAGAAATCAACACCTGTTATCAAGGAATCAAAATTTCTCTTTCTTTTTTTTACAACAAAAAAAAAATAATAATAAAATGATTTGGCCTTAGGGGCCTACAATCCTAAAATAAAATATAATAAATAAAGATGTGGCCTTAAGGGTCTACCATCCCTAAAAACAAAATAAAACAAAAACAAAAATCTTAAACCTAAATCTAAACACTAATCTTCCTTTTCTTATTCATCACTTGACACGACGTTTTTCAACCATATCCGGCAGTCTGCAGTCTCTTTCAACTTTTCCAAATCTTCCTCTGGAACTTTCATAATTTTCCACCGCATCACATCCAGCTCATTCATCCTATCGCCCAATTTTTCTGCAATGATCTTCAATAACAGAAATGGGTACGGAAAATAATGTTCAAATTTATCGACACCCGCCCACTATTTACTCACAATCGCTCGAGAAATCGACATCTCAGTCATAATCAACATTGGAACACACACTTCATACCCATGAGTTAGGGCATACAAAGTTCTTAGCATAGTGTGATCCCTTACACTGGTCCGATTATTGGGCCGAAATTGAGCCAAAACAACACAATTCAAATAAAGCAGATCCGATTTCAACCACTAATTATCATACATCCTATCTCCTGGATTTGATACTACACACAATTCCCGAACTATCTTATCATCCGTATGTGTCAATACTTGAGGATGTTCCTTCAATATTCCTTGTAAGTTTGTCGGAGTACCGATTGGTATATTCCACGCATCAATAATACTTCTTCTTTCAATCACAATAGGAGCACTCCATTGAGTCATTTTAGCCTTCATAAACTTGAATCTTGTCGGTCCCGAAATTGTCATATTTTCATAGAATTTTCGGACCAAGCCTGGATACACCTTTTCTCCCGCCGGTTTTTCTAAACTTTTCAATCATCGTTCCTTACGGATTTTCCTTCTGGGTGCAATTAATACTCAGTTCATCCTCTTTGGATAAAATATTTCTTCGAATTGCAATCTGCACTGCAAAAATGATTTCGGTGTGGTTCGACTTCCATTCTGACTCGTGGCTCCTTCATTCGAACTCTTCATATCCACATATGGTGTTGTACCTTCTATGAATTCCTCCGGGTCAGAATAATCTTCATTAGTATTATCCACACTAACCCCTCGAGATAGAAAGAATTGAAGAATAATATCTAACTTAATGATCAACCTTTGAGAATTGTGAATTTTATCTACTCTATGGATGTATTTATAGATGGATGGCATAGAATCAAAGAGGAAAAATGATTTAAAACCATTACCTGACTAGGAAAGTGGGAGCAATGACTAATCCAACTCCAACTTATATTTTTATTCCACTTCCTTATCGAACTACGATTACCTTATAAATTTGAAAAAATTCTACAAAAAATCCTATAAACAACTTAAACAAATCATAATACAAGTACAAGTACAAACCAAGCAAAACACCCCTCAAATAGGTAAAATTTTCAATTTTTCAAAATCCTCCTCGTGATACCCTACGTTTCAAGTATAGCTACGCTCCCAGCGTAGGTTGGCCTGAATTTATTTTACACTTCCTTATCGAACTACGATTACCTTATAAATTTACAAAAATTCTACAAAAAAACCTATAAACAACTTAAACAAATCATAATACAAGTACAAGTACAAGTACAAACCAGGCCAAAACACCCCTCAAATAGGTAAAATTTTTAATTTTTCAAAATCCTCCTCATGATACCCTACGCTTCAAGTGTAGCTACGCTCCCAGCGTAGGTTGGCCTGAATTTATTTTATTCTAATCAATTCATATATATATATATAATGCACCCCCAAAATTAAATGCAAAAATGTCCGCATAGTGCGATTACAAACTTGAAAGAATTCAAAACATCAGTAACTTGAATTATAAGCATAAAAATCAGGGGACACGTCAAACTTAATAAAATTATTTTAAAAAATTGTCATTTTATAAAATATGAAAATAACAAAAACATTTAAAGAATAATTGTTCAAGAGGTCACATGCTCTATACAAAACTATCCACTCAACAATTTATCTCCAATGTATAAAAATGAACTAAAAATAAAATAAAAACCTAACTAAAACTAAACTAAGCCTCATCAAAGGTCAGTGGTGTAGGTGGAATCTACATACCCATATGCTGACTCATACAGTCAAACCGATGAAATAACCACCTCTGATCTCTTCGGCGGAGCACTGTCTCACGCTATCTAGCATGTCGCTCCTTTACCAATGTCTTCTCTAGCCCCTGCATCCATGTAATAAGAGCATCAAATTGTGCCTAAGATAGAGTAACAGTACCACTTGCAGGTGCCTCCAGCAACATAACTTTATCCTCAGTCGTCGACATATGTGGCATCTCAACCTCATTAGCAGCCTCAGCATCCTGAGCCATACCCGCATCAGCCTGAGCAGCATCATCAGCTTACGCCTACGCCTATGCATCTGGGGCTGGTAATCTGTCGAACCCCGATCTCTGCCTGATAATAGCATCTCCATGCAATCGGGTCCAGACACTAGTCCACATCCTTTTAGCATATGGGGTACCCTCTCTGAATCTATTCTGCTCACCTGCATCCATCTCAATCCCGGCATATAGTATAATCTTCATCACCAAGCATGGGAATCGAATGAGAAATAGATGTTGACCAACCTTGGTCTCCTTGCATATATGAATATAATGTGTATATAGGCCCTCTAACAAAATCCGTATGGTATAAATCCACCGCCTGAACTCAAAAATCATAGTGGAGGGCCAGAAATGGCGCATAACACGTGGAATGCTTTGGTTCAGGCTTTATATATTCTAGAATTCTAGAACTCCTCAAGCTCTGCGAGTTGGAGTTTCCTCTAAGCACCCGATCTTTTAATATCAAAATTCAATCTTCTGATCGTCCAATATGATATGTGCTCGAGTTCCACAGGGAGATGACATGCCTTACCATAGGCCAATCTATATGGTCACATACCAATCGGTGTCTTATAAGCTGTCCTATATGCCCACAGTGCATCATTTAACCTTCTCGGCCAATTCCTCAAATTAGGATCCACATTGTTTTCAGTAATGTTCTTAATCTCCCAATCAAAATCTCCACTTGACCACTCATCTGTGGGTGATATGGCATTCCAATTATATGAGTGACATCATACTTCTTGCACAAGGCCAGAAGAAACTGGTTATCGAAGTGGTTGCCGCCGTCACTGATCAAATCTCGTGGCATACCAAATCTAGAAAAGATATTGGATTTAACAAATTCCTCAACCACAATGTGATTTTAATGCGACGTGGCAACATCCTCTACCCATTTAGAAACGTAATCAACTCCCACTAATATGTACTACTTATCGCCGGCTTTTGGAAACGGTGCGATGAAATCAATGCCCCAGACATCAAATAACTCAACCAACAAAATACGATTCAGTGGCATCATGTCTCGTCGAGATATGGATCCTAACTTCTGACATCTCAAACAAGATTTTCAAAACTCGAACGCATCCTTGAATATGGTAGGCCAATAAAAACTGCTTTGTAGAACTTTGTGAGCTATCTTCTGAGCACCAAAATACCGTCCACAGTCTAGTGTACCACATAATATCATTATGCCTTGAACTTCACTTTCTGGAACACATTTATGAATTATCTTATTCAGGCAATATTTGTACAGTGGCGGATTATCTCAGATATAAAATTTTACTTGGTTGAAGAAATGATCATTCTCATACTTAAACCATCCATTAGGAATTCTACCTGTGGCTTTATAGTTGACAATATCTGCATACCACGGTATCTGTTTCATAACTGCTATACTGAACAGATATTCGTCCAGGAACCCATCCTTAAGAAGAGTATCATCCTTTGTGGACTTAACGACAATTATTGACAAATGATCAGCTACAACTATAACACCCCGTGTTATTTTTCTTTTTCCTGAAATTATTTCCGATTTAATTTCGGTTGTGATATCCCTTATTCATGACGTCTTGTGTATTCTCGATACGTGTAAATTTTTTGCGTTTAGTTCTAAAGTCGACTGAACAACATTACAGTTTCTCTTTGACAAGTTTGAGAATTCTTGTTGTCGATTACGCGGTTTCGTTTTGACATTTAGCATTAGTGCTTCGACTGGGTGGCGACACGTTGTCGTCTGATGTTTAAGGGTTCCGATGATTGGGTTTTTAACCTGGTGTATTTATTTTGGACTATATTATTTATTTGACATCTCGTGGAGTCCCGGTATTTTAATTGGGGACCGTTTGGACGTTTTAGTAAAGTATAGGGGTTGTTTTATATTTTGGATGAAAAGAGGGTCACTTTCGCAATATAGAGATACATGTATATAAAGTGTCACATTTATTTCTTTTAGCCATATGACATGTCACATGGGCTTATTGGAAATAGGTTGCACAAAATTCAATTGAAATTGAATTATATATATATATATATATATATCGGTATATAGGGCAGACAGTTTCTTCTCTTCTCCACACACAGACAACTTTCTTTCTCCTCTCTTTTCCCCAATTCTGTGATAGGGCATGCTTCTCCTCCATGGCTTCTCATTCTTCACCTGCAACGCAGGCCTTCTCCACCTCCATCGGTTCCCCAAAGCTGGCGAGAGTGAGAGAGAGGTCTGGCAATAGAGAGAAGTCGCGCAGGAGGAGCGCGACTTGGTTAGGACTGGTGGTTTACGGCATAGGAGGCGGAGCTGCGACGGGGATATGTCGGCGGGGGTAGGTGGTGGCTAGCAAAGTCATGGCTGAGCAGCTGCGAAGTGGGGAAGTAGTTTGCGCATGGTGTGCAGAGCCGACTTCGGCCAGAAGCTTCGGCCATTTTTTCGGTCAACTTCCCAAACTCGGCTTGGGCTGATTTTTGGAGGGTAGCTTCGCCTATATGTCAGGTACGACGTGTAAACTTTTGTATTTTTCCATTGAGCGGTTTATCGGAAAATTTGATTTGAAGTTTTTAATTTTTGTTTGGGTTATTTTAGGTTTACCCAAATTTATTAACCTATTGCTAATGGGCTTCGTATAGGCTGTCGAGACGGACATTTTGGTATATTTGAAATATTTTTTGGATGACTTTGATAAATTAATTAAATTATTTTTCTGTGAAATTATATAAATTCCTATTTTAATTGAATAAGAATAAGTGTCTTAGTAACTCCTTGAGGAATTAAATGGGCTAGTAAAATTCGTAAGAGTTAGACGTGAACTTAGAACGTGTTACTAGTGCCATTTTTTACTGTGTTAGGAGATATGTGAACGTGAGGGACGTGAATTTAGACGTTATGCTAGGCTCCCCTTACGATACGTGAATTAATTGTTTTAATTATTTTAAAAATCATGTTAAAAAGGGAATGAACTTGTATACTTGTGAATTAAAGTATAAGTTGATGAATTGCAAGCATGATTATATGATATAATTGTTTGTCGTGATTTACTGCTTTATTGATTTAAAATCATGTGAAAGAGATTATGGGATTCATGTGGTAGCATGTGGATATGTTCATGAATATGATGCATTACATATTTATGTTGAGGCATGATTGTCGTTGAGGACCTGGATGCATATTGAGTTGATATATGTAGGGTGTTTAATCATGTATGGATGTCTTTGTGTCGAACCGTTGCAACAACTGGCCAGGTTTAGATGTCTCCCACCTCCGGACTAGTAATTTGGGAATTGGGATATAGGGTTGGTTGTTGCCCCGTCATAGTGGTATGCGCCACTCTCGGATCCTGAGTATATTGCAGGAAAATGTTTCTCCCACCTACGGAATTGGGGATATAGGGTTGGTTGTTGCCCCATCGTGGTGGAATGCGCCACTCTCGGATCTTTGAAGCATGGGAGTTGCAGTGGGGCTCTCGTGCGACCGTCTTCCTTGTTAAAGTGAGAAGTTTCAAAATCACTTGGGAAGAATTGGTGCGGTACTCTTTACTAATGGTATGAGTGAGTGCGTGTTCGTTAACCTGTTTTGGGCAAGAGTGTTTCATGGGGTTTCTGCCATGAGGTTTATGAGTCACATTGCCTTGCATAACATTATGTGATTTTATTTGACATGTATATATGATTTTACATGTGATGTTGGAGCAGGTTATTATGTGTTATTATTGCCTGTTGGATTTTGGAGCATGTTATGTATGAATATTGCGAATTAAATTCATATCTTTATAGAATGCTTAGCTAATAATGATTAACGTGGAAGAGAATGATTACCTGTTGTAATTAATAAAGTATAAAGAAATGTATATTTTTATACTTGTGATTATATATATACCTTTGTACCCTTGGGGGAGGTTAAGTATATTGGCATAGTGACATTTGTGGTTAGTTGCGATTAGTGATGGACTGCATAGATGATTTTTGAGTTAATGCCTTAGAGAAGGTGGGGTTAACAGTTTTATGATTGTGATTAGATGGGTGACCTCTTTAGAGATTTGAGGTTAGGGAATGATTCTAGTATCAATTGAGGTTATAATGAATTGGAAGAGGTAAGTGAGTGTTGACTTATACATCATTCCTTGAGTCGTTGGTTACAGCGATGTGCCGAACCTCTTCCTCGTGGTGCCATTTGATTTGGTGGAGTTAGAAACGGATGGTTGTATTCCATGATTCCAACGTATTATTCTTCCTTCATTGTTCTCATGGGACATTATAGGAATCCTTGGAGTTCTAGTCACTCTTATCTGGTTGTCTGTCAGAAACGAAGTTTTTCAAGTTTTGAAAACAAACTCATTGTATTTAAAAGGAAAAACCTGTTTTCGCCTACCCCCGTAGCCAGTACAGGCGAACGACGGAGTTCGGGGGCAAGACGGTCATTTTCATTGTATGGATTTTTAAAGAAAACCTATTCTATAGAAATTCGGAGGTTACGAGACTTCTTTCTCAAGAATCTCTACCTGTAGTGTTTTGAAAGGTGGTTTCTTGTTTCACCTTGCTTCGGACCATTTCTAAGTCTCGGGTATGAGGCTTGGTGTTGTTTAGTGCACACATATAGTGTTGCCTTTCACTTCTTATTGGTTGTTGATGTCACCACCTAGGTGATTTGAGTTGTTACACGTTTTTCTAGTTAGCGTTGTGAGCGCTTGATGATTGGTTAGATTTGACATGAGTGTCGTGTACCTAGTGTACGTTGGTGAGAGTAGTATAGACTACCGGTGTTGGTACTTGGAGTACGAGTCTTAGTCGTATCTTATAGGCTCTTGTTGTGTATTTATATATATATATAAATATATATATATATATATTTATCCCTGATATATATACTCGTTTACGGTAGCATGTGAGCACGTACATTGGGTTTTCGTGGCTAGGTTATGTTGTGGGCTATGTATCTCACTGGGTGGTTTAGCATTACCTAAACTATTAGAGGATGTGGTAGTTAGGATATCCTTTCCCACTGAGCTTATTTGCTCACAGGGGAATTTCATTTGCCCCTGGTATTCCACGCCAGGTTGCAGGAATTGTTACGGCTATGGACAGCATAAAATTCGACGGTAGTTCCGTTTTATTTTCCTTGTTACAGGTTTTGAATTTGCGTAGGGTGATGCGGTTACGGTTGCTGCGCGACTGGGTTGGGGACGATAGTCATCTGCTATTAGTTTCTTTACCCATTTTGTATGTGATTGTCTTATATTTCTCTTGGGAGCCAGTTTGTTGGCATATCCCTATTGGTGTATCTTTATTTCCTGTATCTATTATTTCAGGAGGTTATTGTATCTATTTGGCACTGCCATGTGCATTCCTGTATTTTTATTCGAGCATTTGGGGCTCTATTGATTATAGAGGGTTGTGTAGGGGTTGGTGGTTTCTTTCCACTACCTCGGCCCTAGTAGGATTGATGAATGTGGGGCTTGGAAGCCATTGTTATTATTTTACTGTTATTAGCAGGTTTTTGTGTTGTGGTTGGGTGTCCGGATGTTCCATTTACAAACGGAACTCTGTCGGATTTTTGTTAGATCCCGCTGCTTTATTATACCTTTCATTTGGGTATGAAATATACCGTTTTATCATTATTCCATACGTTTTCATGGCTAATGATATCTTAGTTGGTTTCTCATTATAAGAATCACATCCTGGATCCCTTGGATGTCCCAGTTCGGGATTCTTAGGAATTTAGGGACGTGTCAGCATGGTATTAGATCATTTTTACCCTTTTGTGGGTGTTTGATGACTGAAGGTCGTTTGTTCTCATTTCATTTTACTTCTGTATTCACTCCCTTAGCTCTTAGGCTCGGGTTTCGGAGTCCTGGGAATTTGGGGTGTGACAGTAACATTCTTTTTACCCTTCTTATCTTTGATCTCCAAATCAAATTCTTGTAGCAATAGAATCCATTGAATCAGTATGGGCTTAAAGTCTTTTCTTGGTTAGCAAATGACTTAGTGCGGCATGATCTGAGTACACGACCACCTTGGTTCCCAACAAATATGACCTGAATTTGTCCCAAGGCGAACATCACTGCCAGCAACTCCTTCTCGGTAATTATGTAGTTCATCTGGGTTTCGTTCAGAGTTCTACTGGCATAGTAAATCACATATGGCAACTTATCTTTTCTTTGCCCCAACACAGCTCCAATTGCATAATCAAAAGTGTCACACATCAGCTTGAATAGTAGAGACCAGTCCGGTGGATAGATAATTGGGGCAGATAAGAATTTAGCATGCAATTCCTCAAAGGCATGAATACATTCTTTGTCAAAGTCAAAGACTACATCTTTAGCTAGTAAATTGCATAATGGCAGGATGATTTTGCTAAAATATTTGATAAACCTTCTGTAAAACCCGGCATGGCCCAAAAAAGAGTGTATTCGTTTCACAGATGTGGGAGGAGGTAATTTTGAAATCAGTTCAACTTTTGCTTTATCGACCTTAATCCCATATTTTAATATAATGTGTCCAAGTACTATTCCCTCTTGAACCATAATATTACTCTTCTCCCAACTAAGAATTAAATTGGTCTCTTTACACCTTTCAAGTACTAGTGTTAAATGCCTCAAACAGTCTTCAATGGTTGCCCCAAAAACTGAGAAGTCATCCATGAACACTTCCAGAAACGTTTCTACGATATCAAATAAGATAGACATCATATACCTCTGGAATGTCGTTGGCGTATTACATAAATCAAAAGGCATTAGTCTGTACGCGAATGTGCCATATGAACAAGTGAAAGTGGTTTTCTCCTGATCCGTAGGATCAATTGCCACTTGATTATAGCCAGAATATCCATCCAAAAAGTAGTAGTAGCTCTATGTGGCTAATCTTTCCAGGATTTGATCGATGAATGGTAATGGAAAATGATCCTTCCTGGTGTTAGAGTTGAGCTTTTTGTAGTCGATACATACACGTCACCCTATAGTCATGCATTGAGGAATTAGCTCACCTTTTTCATTGGGCACCACTGTGATTCCTAACTTATTCGGGACCACTTGAGTTGGGCTTACCCACTTACTATCAGAGATCGGGTAGATGATTCCCGCATCCAGCAATTTCACTACTTCTTTTCTTACCACCTCCATCATGTTCGGATTCAATCTTTGTTGCATCTCCCTTGACGGTTTCACCTCATCTTCCAAATAAATACGGTGCATGCAAATTGATGGATCAATACCTTTCAAATCAGCAACATTCCACCCAATCGCTTATTTATTCTTGGTCAAGACCTTAATCAGACTCGATTCCTGTTCTGCTATCAACTAATGAAATAATTATAGGAAGAGTTTCGTCGGGTCCCAATAAAATATACTTCAACTTCTCTGGCAACTCTTTAAGTTCTAAAACAGACGGAGTCGTAAGTGATGGAACTGGGGGAGTACTTAAGACTATCGGGAGTGGTTCCACAAGCTCTTGCTTCCAAGGTTGCATGTATAATGCAGTCTCAATTCTATCCAACTCCTTGTTCTGCTATTCCATATATGCATCTCAATCTTTGATTTCTTTATTCGGCATTTCATTTGCCAAAAATTTTTCAAGCTCGTCTTTCTCCAGAATTTGAGTCACAAAATCATGTATAATATCATCTAGCTCATTACACTCATTTATCTGGAAACAGTCCATACACTTAGGTAATTGATGGCTCCCCTCAAACACATATAGTGTTGCCTTTCATGTTCCCAAAGATCATATCCATGGCTCCAGTTCTGCAATTTATGCATGCATTTACCGTGGCAAAAAATGGTTTGTCTAAGATCACTGGGATGTGTTTTTTTGAGCCCGGGATAGGTTCCGTCTCCAGGATTACAAAATCAACTGGAAAGTAAAACTTGCCCACTTGAACTATGACGTCTTCCAAAATTCATTTCGCCTGCTTGACAGATAGATCGACAAATTGCAGTATAACCTCTGTGGGACTGAGCTCTCCCAACCCTAGTTGTTTATAGACTGAATAAGGAAGCAAGTTAATACTTGCACCTAGATCAAGAAGGGCTCTACCAATTTCCTGGTCATCAATAACACAAGAAATAATGGGAGCACCGGGATCTTTCCTCTTTGGTGGAGTATTGCTAAACAGCAGTGAACTCACTTGCTCATTCAAGAGTATTTTCTTTGGATTCTTCGCTCTGTTTTTCCTCTTCTGCGTACAGAGATCCTTGAAAATTTTAGCATAAGGTGGGATTTGGGCAATCACGTCTAAGAGTGGCAGATTAATATTGATTTATCAAAACGTATCGAACATATCAGATTAATTCATCTTCCCATACTTGGTCGGTTCTCTAAGATGTTGAGGAAATGGTTGTGCCTCCTCATAGTTTGCCATGTCTGGCTCATTAAACAAACTATCATTGACACTTTTATCTATTTGCAGTTTATTTGTCTAAACTTCAGCCTTTCTACTCTCGCCCTCTTTCTGCTATGCTTTTTCCACTTCCTTCCTTTGAGCTTGGTCAGCTTCTTCTTTTCTACGTAACCTCTCCTCATATTTTTCTTCCACTCTTCTCTCCACTACCCTTCCATTTCTCAGAGTCATAATTGTTTGAACAGACTCATGATTATTATTGGTTAGCGATAGGCTGACTAGGCAACTGACCTGGCTCTCTAGTATTTCTCTGATTTTCCATTTGTCATAACTGCATGGTGATTTGGTCAATGGTTGAGTATGAACACCCATCTAATTTTGGAGGTCCGCCAAGGTCTGTTATATCCTGTTATTTTGGAAACTGGGCGGAGAAGCTTGGTTTCTTTGAGGCTGGAGCTGATATTGGAATGGTTGGATAACATGGTTGTTATTGAATGGCAAAAGATCCAGAGAATTATTCGGTGGTTGTCTAGGATGGAAATTTGATTGAGAATCGTGAGCCAGTATAGTTGGTTGAAATTGAAATGATTGTTGGCTCTGTTGGAACCTTGGCTATGAGGTAAATTACTGCCTTGGTTGAAAATTGGATTGAGAATTGAACCACTGTCCTTGTTGAACTTTTTCTAGAGGATTCTCCACATTTGTCGACTTATAGGATAGGAATGGATGATTTTTATTTTTTGGAGAGTATCAGTAGGTGAACGGGGCATTATTTGAGTAATTCCATGTTACATTGACATCAACGGCTATTATGTCCTCACACTTATTTTGAGAATAATCTGGTTCAACCTCATAAACTTCTCTTTTAGGAGAATGACTTCTTTGGGTAAGAATTTTTTCATATCGTTTTAACCTCTCCTCTATCAATGCCACTGAATTTTTCATATCATGATTAACCTCAAATGCTTTTTCAGATCGCCTATCATGCCCATCTCTAGAGCTCAGATCAGATTCATACTGAAGGGGCATTTTCGCTGATATTATCAAATATCCCTAAAAGCTTTCTTGCGGGTTTCAAGGTAAACTTGCCTTATGTAGAGGCATCTATCAGATTTTTATGCTTTTCACCTAGACCCGTATAAAACTTTCTAGCTACATCTTGATCAGAAAACCTATGGTAGGGACATTTATACAAAATTTAATCGTACCTCTCCCACACATCATGAAATTGCTCTCCTGACAACTGTCTGAATCGCTTAATTGCATCTTGTGCTTCTAAAGTCTTTCCTATGGGAAAATGTTTTTCTAAGAATTCTTGCTTAAGTGTTCCCAAATCAAGTTTAGTTACTTTGGTCAATTTAATATGCCATCTTTTTGCTTTGTCTTTTAAAGACCATGGAAACAGACGCACTCTTAAATCATTTTTAGTCAAACCATTATACCTAACAGTTGCTGCTACCTTTAAGAATTCATTGACATGCTGGTACGGATCTTCTATCCTAAGACCAGAGAACTTAAGGAGCATTTTGATCACACTCGTCTTGATCTCAAAATGATTTTCATCTTCCTCTTCTAGAAATTCAACATACGATTCATACGCGTCCAATGAGGTATCTAGTCCCCTTCACGGATTGACTGTCTCATCACCCATCTCGACTTCTTCAGTCTGACGACGCTATTCAATAGATTTTTATAAATGCCTTAGAGTTCTTTCGATCTCCGGATCATATACAACTAATGCAAAATTTAATTTTGAACGCGTCGATCTATCGGACATACACTAAAAAAAATAAAATCAAGCAAATTAACTAAAATACTTCTAAATTTATCTAAACTATGAACAAAAAGCAAAGCTAAAAATGAAATGCAAAAACCAAGCAAAATTGAAACTCATAAAGGGTCCAGACGTAACTTCAGCAACTTTGTCTTTTCCTTTCACGCTCTTCAATTATACTTGAAAATCAAAAAAAATCAACATTAGCTTTAATCTACAATAACAAAATACAAATAAACTACTAAAGTTATTGAACAATTCCCAGTTCCCGGTAGTGGCGCCAAAAACTTGTTGGGGCGTCAGGTGTGTGCAAAAATATGTAGTTAAAAACGAACCTTAATGACACTTTAGGTTTTACCCTTTTACAAGCGCACAAATCTATTGCAGAAAATTTTGCTTGAGTAGGGGAATATCGATCCCAGAGAAACGAGGATTGTTCACTTCAATAGTCTAAAACACTGAATTATATTTTTCCGAAAAAAAATTTGTTTTGTGAATTATACAATACTAATAAAAATGAAACAAAAAATAATAATAAATAATGGTTGTGATTCATAGAGATAAAACTAGGGTTTCCTCACTCCACCATTAACTGCATAATATAATTCAAATTAAATATCAATTGCATGAAGGCGATCCATTGACTGTGAATCAGGTCACACCGTGCCAACAATTTGACCCCAAAAAGGATTACTCTCAACCGGATCTCGACAACCCATATCAAGACTAAACTGATTAGTGCATGTCAACTACTAACAGAATGTAAATGCAAAAAAGTAAACTAACGCATGAAAATAAACTAAAGCATGTCTATATCAGTTTGTCAGGGCATGCCTGTATTAACCTAGGGTCTCGAGTTTTATGACCACAATTCTGTAAAAAATCACAGATTAAGCATCTGAGTTCCAACCCATAGTGAATAATTGTGATTGTGTAAGATAAATATATTTGAAAAGTACAAGACAAAAATCAATTCAAATATATAAACTTGTATCACGAATAAAAACGGTCCCTCATCTAAGACAATCATCACAGTATAGTCATAGTTTCCCCTTTCTACAATTGAATATAAAATTAGAACTACATTACTTAGCTAGGGTTTTACGATAAAATCCTAGATACCGAATTAGTTGATCATGGCGGAGAGAATCTGCATTATCGATGTAGAAACGCTCTCCATAATATTCTCCTCCAGATCTCTAAGTCTTCAATGGTAGTTCTCTTCAATGGAAACAAGTCTAAACTTTGAACTCTATGAATGAATGTGAGTGAAAATCAGAACCAGAACTCAAAAACAGCACATCTCTCTAAACCTAACCCTCTCATATTTATAGACAAGTGAGGGAAACCCTGATGGTTGCCCTTTTCTGTAATTTCATAATACATGAGTAATGTCTCTAAAATTTGATGTAAATATGTGTATAAGCCTGTATATAGAGGTATGAAATCACCGATCACTTAAAATATGGAAGTAAGGTCAAAACTGGAAAATTCCAAAACAACTTATGCATGTAAAGGGATCACGTGGCCACAAGATGGGACCTACGCTTGGGCGTAGTCTACACTCCTAACCTACGCCCAAGCGTAGGTCTATGGGGTAGGGTACAAACCAAAGCGTACCTCAAGAGCATAGCCCAGGTCCAATCTGCCTCTTTTTCTCTCTGACAACGTAGGGTATTATGCATCTTTTGCTATAAACTCATTTTTCCATATTTGAGGTAGATTGGTCGTCTTTGACTCCCGATGCTTTTGGGTGAAGTAATAATGTCTGAAAATGACATTTTTCCCCTTCGGTGAGATAATGATGTTGGAAAATAACCATTTTGACCTCCGATAGCTCTTCTTTGCTCTGATACACCTCTTGATTTATTTCTCGAGATAGAAACGAATATAAACTCAGTTAATTCATCGAGATTAACTATGTCTCTTCATTAAGCTCCTGAAACATGCATACACACACAAAAGGGATAAAAATACCAAGTAACGGAATGTAAAGACATAACAAACACAAGATAGGGCGAAAAATGACCAATATTAAGCACCTATCAAATGACACTTTAGGTTTTACCCTTCTGCAAGCGCACAGATCAATTGTAGACAGTTTTTCTTCAGTATGGAATATCAATCCCATAGAGACAATGATTATTCACTTCAATAGTTTAAAAATACTGAATTATATTTTTCCAAAAAGAGTTTAGTTTTCTGAATTATGTAATACTAATGAAAATAAAACAGAAAACAATAATGAATAATGGTTGTGATTCAGAGAGAAAGAAAACTAGGTTTCCTCACTCCACCACTAACTGCATAATATAGTTCAAACTATATATCAATTACATAAGGGTGATCCATTGACGGTGAATCAGGTCACACCGCGCCAGTAGTTTAACCACAAAAAGGATTACTCTTAACCGAATCGTAACAACACATCTCAAGACTAAATTGATTAGTGCATGCCAACTACTAACATAAAGTAAATGTAGAAAAGTAAATTAAAGCATCAAAATAAACTAAAGCATGTCGATATCATTTTGTCAGGGCATGACCTGTGTCAATCTAGGATTTTGAGTTTTATGACCATCATTGTGTAGAAAAACACAAATTAAGCATTCGAGTTCCTGCCCATAATGAATAATTGTAATTGTGTAAGATAAATATATTCGAAAAGTCTAAGACAAAAATCAATTCAAATATTTAAACTTGTATCACAAATAAAAATGGTCTCTCATCTAACACAATCATCACAGTATAGTCACAATCTCCTCTCTCTACAATTGAATATAAAACTAGAACTACATTATTTGGCTAGGATTTAACGAGAAAACCCTAAATGCCAAATTAGTTGATCATGGCGGAGAGAATCTGCATTGTCGGTGTAGAAATGTTTTTTATAATCTTCTCATCCGGATCTCTAGGTCTTCAATCGTGGTTCTCTTCAATGGAATAAAGTCTAAACTTTGAACGAGAGAACTCTATGAATGAACGTGTGTGAAAATCAGAACCAGAACTAGAACCAGAACTCTAAACCTAACCCTTTTATATTTATAGACAAGTGAAGGAAACCCTAATGGTTTCCCTTTTATATAATTTCATAATACATAAATAATGTCTCTAAAATCTTATGTAAATATGTGTATAAGCCTGTATGCAGAGGTATGGAATCACCGATCATTTAAAATATCAAAGCAGGGACAAAACTGGAAAATTCTAAAACAACATCGAAACAACTTTTGCACGTAAAGGGATCGTGTGGCCACAAGGTGGGACCTATGCTCCTAACCTACGCTAAGGCATAGGGTCCCCTTTTAGCTCACAAACCAAAGCGTAGCTCAGGTCCACGCGACCTCTTTTTCCCTCTGACGACGTAGGGTATGATGCATCTTTTGCTGTAAAAACTCATTTTTTCATATTTGATCCAGACTGGTCGCCTTTAACTCCCGATGCTTTTGGGTGAAGTAATAATATCTGGAAATGACATTTTTACCCTTCGGTAAGATAACGATGTCGGGAAATGACCATTTTGCCCTCTGGTAGCTCTTCTTTGCTCTGATACACCTCTTGATTCCTTTCGCGAGATAGAAACGAACACAAACTCAGTTAATTCACCAAGATTAGCTATGTTTCTTGATTAAGCTCCTAAAACATGCTTACACACATAAACGGGATAAAAATACCAAGTAACGAAATGTAAAAGACATAACAAACACAAGATAAGGGCGAAAATGACCAATATTGAGCACCTATCAATTTTCGGCACCGAAGTGCATCAAAATAATAAAGTCCGCACGTATAACACTCCAAGGGATATAAATCCATGTAAGCTACTCGACTAACACGCTAACTGGCAAAAGAGAAGTATCTATCATTTGATTACAAGTTTACAAGAGAATGAGCATAGGTATACATGTGAGTTACACTAATGCTCTACAAAATAAGTAGTTCGCCTCCTTATGCACAAAAGTGCGAAATAAACACCGTATCTCTACTAAGAGACTACAGACCTCCAGGAAAGTAATCACCACCTGAAAAATATATAAGTCGTGGGGTGAGATCACTAGCCCAATAGAGGAAATGTCATCGCCTCAATCTCGGTAGTCTGAGTGGTTTAACCCAACCAAGGTTTATGCCATTAACCCTAGGTCGGTCTTTTGTTCCATATGGCTCCCACGTCAATCCAGAAGCCCATCGAATCCAACAAACAAGTCCCCAACATGCTCACATCATAATTATTTACAATTATAGTATACTTCAATATCAATATCATAATCACACATATATGATAGTTCAAGTGCAATATGACTCAACACACCTCATATTACACACATCGCCCAATACAGGTTAACGAATACGCATTCTACCCATTTACAATAAGAAAGAGTACCGCATCGATTTTTCCCTAGTGATTTTAACACTTCTCACTTTCAACAAGGAAGACGGTTGCATGAGATGACCCGTGACTAAAGATTCGTATATCGAATACACGATACAACATGCAAATTTGATAATGAGACGACTCACCCTATACCCGATTCCTGGACACATTAGTTCCGTAGGTTGGGACACCCCCTAGCCAGTTGTTGCGACGATCTGACACAAGACTACTCACACATGTTTACCCAACCTGTATAAACCAACACCCTTATTTTAACACTACATGGTGTAACCAAAATGCATGAAGGTTCTCAATCACAATCATATGTCATCACAATACATATTTATCTTAATTTGTATTATATTGGATCCAACTCAACACAATGCTTACAATTTCACATTTATAAGCAAGTTCACATTTATAAGCAATATTTCTCAACATGCTCTATCACAATACATGCTCATTTCATTAGGCAATATATTGTACTCATTTTATCACAATGCTTACAATTGCCCATTTATAAGCCATAAAACACAACAAACATTTATATCACAAGATCATGCTTTGAAGGGCCTAATTCATCATCTATGTTGTAATGACCAACTTGCATATATATTTACGGTATATATACACATAGACGCACACACCCTCGTATAAAGACGAACACAATTCATTTTCCTCTACCTCAATTCCAAACAAGCTATACAATAATGCCCAAAAGAGGTTCAAGCCAATACCAACTCAAGTGCTCAATATGATAGTTTCCCACCTAGCAACCACCATATGAACAACACAATTACTATGGTATCAACAATAAACCAAAATATTACTCACAAGTGGCTCCAACCACAAGAATCAATTCAAACCCTAATGATCTCCATCTTAGGGTTTCATGGAGAATGGAAAGCTTAGGAGTACAAGTTAGGGAACTCACCACTAGCTCTTCATAAGATGAAAACCAAGACCTACTACCAATAGAACTCACTTGGTAGATGAATGTCAAATCAACCTTCCATGAACATGAATAGAATGAAGGCAAAATCAATACTCCAAAAGTGAGAAATGACCATATCTTCTCAACTTATGGTTATTCACAAGAATTACCCTTTCACCCCTTGTCATCCTCTTTAATTACCAACATGTCACTCATGCCCCAACACTTAGCCAAATCTTTACACTTTTCACTAAGTGCTCATAATATGAAATTACTCATTTACCCTTCAGTCATTTTTTTCCGAAATCATTTTCAATAATTTTCATTATTCTCAAAATGAAAATACAACATTCAACTTACAATTTTTAATATCACATTAAACATGTAAGTCATGTTAAGTAAATAAACACATTAAGCACATAATCATATAAGCACTTAAGTGTTAATAAAATTTTAAATTAGCACGTAAAAATACCGGACGCTACAGGTCTAGGTATTACCCATTATTTGATGGGTTTTAACTCAAATCTAGAATTCTTTTTTTCTTCTTAAGCATTGTAATCTCTATCCTAAACCCTATCTTTTATCTCACACCATTGTTGATTATCTATTCAAGAATTCAAAATATTTCTAAATTTCATCAACAATGCAATATTTCAAAATCATCAAAAAATTGAAGGCAATAGAATTCTAAATTTCATCATCATTTACTCTCTTTTTTCTTGTAATTTATTCAAATATGAGTGCAGGTTTTTGTTATCATTTCATTTCTTTTATTCTCTCCCATCAAATCTTATCATTTCTTTTATTTTCTCTTCTCTCCCAGTAATCCAAATGAAAGGCCTAATCAATGTATTATTTAAAGAACTATCATGTAATCTCAACACTTTTCGAATCAAATAGAGATTGAGAATATGCTTTAGCACTGAAGAAGGAAGTTATATAAGATGCGTATATATCTATATCCATATATATATATATGTGTGTGTGTGTGTGTGTGTTAGTCACTAAATTACCCTAGAGGGGGTGAATAGAGTTTAATAATAATTGTCTACCTCTTTTTAATGTTTACTAGCAATATACAATAAGATCCTATTTTAATTCACAAGGTAAATATATAGTGAATATCTCAATTTAATTTCAACAAGATATTTATCACAATATAAATTAAGCATGCAAGAACATAAAGTAAGGAGATAGAGATAGAGATATTGACACCGTGATTTTTACAAGGTTCGGTAACTCCTATTCCTCGGCTCAAAGAATCCCCTTCCTTGAGACTTTCCCAACCTCACACTATGGCTCTTCCTTCAATAGGTGGAATAGCAAACATTTATAAAAGAGCTAACTAGCTCTTCACACAATCAAGAGAACAATCCTCCCTTGATATAATGGGTTTCACTCACCCAAGATCACAAATTTGTGTATGCAATCAATATATCACTCAAGAAACAAAAACACTCAAAACCCTAAGGTTTTATGGAAGATGGATCAATATAAGCTCAAGTGTTTTTAGGTGATATATCAAGAACTCAAGATGTATATGTATTCTCAAAAGATATTTTCAAGAAGAGAATAAGCTAAGAGCTTGAGTTTAAATCTTCAATATGATAGGAGTGAAAAACGAGATTTAGATCTTTCTTGCTATGAAAAGATTTTTTAGAAAGTGCTTGAGAGAAAATAAGAGATGAATAATTTTCAGAAAATTTCTCACACAAGAACCTTAAGTTTTCAATCCATATCTCTTTCTTTATATAGCACAACACTAGGGTTAGGAGAGTGTATCTCACCCTAGACAATATGGAGAGTAGGACCTGAAAATCAGCAAGAAAAATCCTTTATTTTTGGGCAAAAATATTGTTTAGAAATACTTTTTCTTAAAATCCTGAAGCACCCAGTCGACTGCCTCCATGCTTAGATTTAAAATATTTTCCCCAACGGCTAGGGTCAGTCGACTGCCTAAAGAAGGCCAGTCGACTGCCTCGTGAGTCAGTTGACTGCCTTGGACAGGCCAGACGACTGCCTCGTGAGTCAGTTGACTGCCTTGGATAGGCCAGTCCACTGCATCAGGCAATCAAAAATGTTTATAACTCTCTGGTTCATTCAGTCGGTTGGGTCCTTAACTGCCAGTCAACTGGGCACAGTCAGTCGACTGCCTTGGACATGCCAGTCGACTGCCTCATGCAGTCAAATATGTTTATAGCTCACTGGTTCATTCAGTCGGTTGGGTCCTTATTGGCCAGTCGACTAGGTCACAGTCAGTCGGTTGCCATTTCATGGCCAGTCGACTGGATGACTCCAAGAATTTGTTCAAGGTCCATTTTTTATCTGTTTTGAGTTCGTTTAATTTATTACTTGAGCTTATAAGACCAATCAACACATAATATACCTTGTTACAATATTCTCACCCCGACCTATCTACCCCAGGTCTTGAGTCCAGCTTTTGTTCTTTCTTTGACCTTTTTGTCCTTTTCCGAGTTTGCGCTTGAGTTTCCTTATCGCTTGTTGCTTTTCGATATCTATGATTTTTCCGAATCATTTTACCTGTACTTGCTGAAAAACTTAGCTCATAGATATATTAGTACCAATCACGGTTTTGAATGTTTTGTTAATATCAAAATAAGAGTTATTGTCCAAAATAGAATTTCAAGGCCAACAATCTCCCTCTTTTTGATGTTGACAAAACATTTCGTGTTTGCGCATAAATGGTGAAGTATCAAGTGATACTCCCCCTTAATGTATGCATCTTTTCATTTTTATTTTCATGCTCCCCTTTAGGAAATAAATTTTGCAATTCGATACTCATTTATGTAATGCATTGAAGAATAATAAAAACAACAATTTTCAATTAATAATTGCAAGTTCGGTACATGTTGTTTTACTAATAACATTACAAAATGATAAAGTATAGAAATAAAACTAAAGATAGCATAAAAAAACAAACATAGGTAACATCCTATGCTACACAAACATGAACACCTACCAAACACCTACAACCCAACCCAAAACATTCTCCCCCTTTGACAACATCAAAAAGGCGGAGGGTTACGGTGAAGTGCGTCCATGGCAGTGGTGATGCGGTCGACCTTATCCTCAAGGCGCTTCATGGCCTCCTCATTGCGCTTTACGATTTCCAAGATTTGGGTAAGAGTTTCGGGATTTCCCCCGAACCTAAAAGATGGAATATCAAAAAGAGTGGAGATATACATAAATTTGATATGAGTGAGGTCAAGAAAAATAGGGTGATGCTCGGACACTTCATTTGGAAATGAGAACCCTTTTCGCTGCAGCAGATATGTGATATGTGCAGGAAAGAAAAGTGCGCCAATTGGCTTACGCTGACATGAAAGTATGACAAACCGAAAGATATTGGCTAAATCCACACGTATCCCTGTCATGACGCAATAGACAAGAAAAGCCTCCATACGAGAGACATAAGTACGACTACTAGTTTTAGGCAAGATAGAATAGGTAATGACATTGTGAATTAGTCTAGCCTCAGGTAGTAATATAGAAGAAAGAAGACCGGTTTCCAGCAAAATACCCTTGTCAATGAAAATAGTCCGAACTGCTTTCATGCAGTCGAACCCATCAACCTTATACCAATCTTTCTTGGAGAAGTGGTGAATACCGTCATTTGGTAATGAGAAAATGCGTTTTAATTCACTGTCATCGACAGTCTCTTCTTCACCACATAAATTAAAATGAAGATAAGGAAGAAAGAAATCCTTGCGATTTGCGAGAGAAGCATAGAAAGCTTTGACAATTCGCGGAATTATCGGAATGTCAAGCGAAATAAAAAAATCTTAACCCATATTTCGAAAAAGATTAAACGTATTGGTGCCAATATTTTCGCATAAGGGTTGAGTCACAATGCGACTCCGAGCTAACTTTCGATAAATGAACTGAGTTTCAAAGAGACGAATACTCTCTTCATCATCATCAAAAAGAGCAGAAAGAGACATCGGACCAGATTCAGGCTCTGAATCAGTGTCCTCATGAAGAGGGGACGAAGATGGAGGAGGAGCAGCCGAAGAGCTTCCACCCCGACGTGCACGTTTCTTGATGCGCACCACATTGGGAGCCATGAGAGAGATGAGAACCAAGATGATTGAAATCATTTTGAGAAAAACAGAGAATAAAAACGTGAAATAGAAAGAGAAAAAAAATTTAGTGAAAATAGATATATATATATAGGTGTATATGTATATGAATATATGAAGATGGAATTGGGGATGATGGAAGAGAGGACGTGGAGAAGTGGGGAAATGGTTTAAAAGAGGGATTAAATGGCGTGAAAGAAGGAAGAAATGGGAGAAATCGTGGAGAGAGTGGAGAGAATACGAAGAGAGAAGAGATATAAAAAAATGGTCGCGCAGAGGCAGTCGAATGGCCATATGGAGGTAGTCGACTGGCTCATGATACAGTCGACTGGCCGAAGGTAGGCAGTCGACTGGCTGAAGATGGTTAAAAACACAAAAAACTCTCTAGTTAATCTAGTCAACTGGCAATTTGAAAGGCAGTCGACTGGCCCTCAAAAAACATTTTTGAAAAAATTTTAAATTTTGAAAGCCAAGGTCATGGACGAGGTTTTGTGAAAATTAATAGATTACTTCAAAGTCCATGGTGTTGGCCACGTATTGACACCTAGAGGGGGGGTGAATATGGTCAATGACAAACTTTAATACTTTTTCGGTTTGACTTTATTTTATCAAATTACACTTCATTAAGCTATTGTCAAACACCTAGTGATTTAGATAATCTCTTTGAGTGACATTCACATTTCATACTTGTAATCATTCAATAGTAATTTACACAATTAAATACATGTTCGATTCAAGTATGATGGGAAATAATTCGTGCACCCAAGTATGCAATTTAATTAAACATGTAATTGCACTTTTCTCATTTAGAGACATAATACAAAATACAATTTACCATGAAGAACGTTTTGTAGAGTTTATGAAAAATGATCAAACAATGAGTTGACACATAAACTCTCAAATATAAACTTATATTGAATAAGCATATAGTGAAACACTTGGGGTGCATATAATCATTTTATTCTAAGGTGTGTTGAAGATAAATTATAGCAAACACTTGGTATGCATTTAGATTATAGATAAATAAGGAAATGGATAATTTATAATCTACAACATATTTATCCAAAAACACAATTCAATTTCCTTCAACTATGCATTTTCCTAACCTCTTCACTAATACACAAACACAAGCAATTTCATAGCATGACATCAATATGAAGTTCAAGATTGTAAATGACAATTGCTTATAAGGTAGAGAGATTAAGGGATAGAGAAAATGCAAGTCAAGACACCAAGATTTTATATGGTTCAACCAAGCATTCTATGTTATGGTGTGATGAAGATAAGTTCTATCAATTCACTTAAACTTATTCATTTTCCTAACCTCTTCATTTATACATAAACACAAGCAATTTCATAGCATTGATATATAAAGCTCAAGATTGAAAATGACAATTGCTTTTAAAGTAAAGAGATAAGGGTTAGAGAAAATGCACACCATAGACAACGAGATTTTTACATGGTTCAACCAAATCTTGGTCTACTCCATGCCTTGAGATAACCTCTCAAGGATTCCACTATCGTGCTTCTCTTTCCGGGGATAAGCAAACCCTTACATGCCTCATTCTTCCAGGTGAATAGCAAACCCATACACGCTCCTTCTTTCGGGTAAAGAGCCAACCTTGCTCACTCTTGCGGGTGGAGAGCCAACCTTCGAACACTCTTGCTTCCGGGTGAAGAGCCGACCTTTGCTCACTCTTGCGGGTGGAGAGCCAACCTAATCCTCTCTTTTCAAGGTAGAGAAAAACCTTTACATAGCTTCAACAAGCCCAACCCATGCCAAGACAACTTCTTGGTCTTTCACTCACAAAGAATATGAATTGAATTTGAGTGTATACAACATATCTCTCAATAGATGGATATAGAAATTCAAAGCTCACTTCCTCAGATACTTAGAGTCATAAATGAAATACTCAATTGAAAAGGTCAACTCAAGTATGAAGAATGAATCACAAGAAGAAAATATGAATGATGCTCATGTGGTGATTCATGTAGGAGTTTTCTACCCAAAAATAATTTCAATATTGAAGCACAAATGATAGATCTTTCATACTCCTATCTCTCTCTCTTCTCTCAACCATTTTTGGCTCATATAAGCCATATATATAGTGTAGGAACACAATATAGCCGTTTGGGGGTGTTTGGGGAAGTTTTGGAACACTTTGGATCCGAAACTAGCCGTTAGAATTCAAATTCCGGATGAGGCAGTCGATTGGGGGTTTTGGGGCAGTCGGCTGGGTCTTCAAAAATTCATTCCGAAATTTATTTGTAACTCTCTGGTTCAGCCAGTCGACTGGCCTTTTTGGCCCAGTCGACTGGGTCAACAGGCAGTCGACTGGGTGGTTACCCAATCGATTGGGCTGTTCAGCCCAGTTTCGACACAGTTCACTCTTTTGGTCATAACTGGAGTTCCGTAACTCGGATAAAGGCTTTATATATCTTTTTGGAAATAAGACTTCAAGCTCTTGATTTTAGGATTTTTAATCACTCTATTTGACGCATTTTAGAGTGCGATATGGTCGTTTGAATGTGACGCTTCATTTCGAACTTTTAACCCACTTGATGGTTTTTCGTGAAATCTTTTGGGATTTTTCCGAAATGACTTAGACACACTCCTAGGATGTCTTAGAAACTTATTAAGGTCCTTGACATGCCTAAAGTCAATATTGAGATCATAAAATGTTTTTCCAATTTAAACAAATTCTCAATATTAGACAAAAGCTTTTCATGTTTTAACAATTTTATTCAAAGCTTTAACATGCATCTAGAATCCATTTCAAGTGATATGAGTTAAGTTAATGGTTCTAGGACGACATCTTTGTTGAGTTCTTCCATAGCTTATGAAAGCTTGAACTAACTCAACTTTAGCAAAGACTAAATGATGTTCATAGTCTAATGCTAATGATGAAAGGACTTATGAATGATATACATGATCCTATATGCTATATGATCAAGAGTTGAGCTTTCAAATAAGTTATTTCAAAAATAACTTTACATTTAATCTAGCACTCACCCAAGACTATTTTACCCATTTCTTTGATCTTCAATTCCTTTAAGCTTTGGGTTGATGTCTCCATCCTTGTCTCCAATGTCTTTTGAGCTCTAAGCACCTTGCTTGATCTTCTCATGGATCCACTAGCTCTCTTGAGTTTATCTTGAATCAATAACCTATTAAGCATAACTCAAGTAGACATTAAATTCACCACATTCAATGGTTTGTTATCATCAAAATGTCATGTTTACCCATGGTGGAAAACCTTGGGTCAACACATGGCCATTCCTATTTCTCTACGAATTTTTGAAAACGGTTCGTCTAAGAAAGGTTATGTAAAAATATCCGCCAATTGATTATTAGTATCAATAAAAACCAATTCAACGTCACCTTTAGCTATGTGATCCCGTAGAAAATGATGTCTAATCTCTATGTGCTTTGTGTGAGAGTGTTGAATAGGATTCTTTGAGATACAAATAGCACTAGTGTTATCACATTTAATAGGTACGCGATTGAAAACAAGTCCAAAATCAAGTAATTGTTGCTTAATATAAAGAGTTTGAGCGCAACTACTACCGACCGCTACGTATTCGGCTTCAGCCGTAGACAACCAACTGAATTTTTCTTTTTACTTGACCATGAAACAAGAGAGTGACCTAGAAAATGACATGTATCACTTGTGTTTTTCATATCCACCCTACAACCCGCAAAATCGGCATCCGAATAACTAGTGAGATCAAGTGTAGTGCCACGTGGATACCATAGTCCTAAGTTAATCGTCCCACTAAGATAGCGAAAAAATCATTTTACGGCTAGCAAGTGAGATTCTTTAGGACAAGATTGAAAGCGAGCACATAAGCATACACTAAACATGATATCCGGTCTACTAGCAGTTAAATAAAGTAAACTTCCTATCATGCCTCTATATTTAGTAATATCAACACATTTTTCATTTTCATCTTTGTCGAGTTTAATAGAGGTACTCATAGGAGTAATGGCATGTTTGGCTTCCTCCATGCCAAATCGCTTTAGCAAATCTTTAGTATACTTAAAATTGGCTAACAAATAAGTCATCCAAGCTTTGCTTGATTTGCAACCCTAAGAAGAAGTTCAACTCACCCATCATACTCATTTCAAATTCATTTTGCATACTAGATGCAAAATGTTTGCAAAGGGAAGCATTTGTTGATCCGAATATAATATCATCGACATATATTTGGATAATCAACAAATCATTCTTGACAATTTTTGTAAAGAGAGTGTTGTCAACTTTTCCTTTAGAAAACCCTTTTTGAAGTAAGAAATCACTAAGCCGTTCATACCAACCTCTAGGAGCTTGCTTTAATCCGTATAAGGTTTTAGATAACTTGTAAACATGATTTGGAAAAAGTTCATTTTCAAAACCGGGTGGTTGCTTTACAAACACTTCTTCATCTATAGTACCGTTTAGAAAAGAACTTTTGACATCCATTTGATAAATAATGAAATTTCTAGATGATGCAAATGCAAGACGCATTCTAATTGCTTCTAATCTAGCTACGGGTGCAAAGGTTTCATCATAGTCAATACCTTCCTCTTGATTGTAACCTTGAGCCACCGATCTTGTTTTATTTCGAATAATCACTCCATTTTCATCCTTTTTATTTCGAAAAACCCATTTAGTGCCTATTATAGTTTGATGTGTTGGTTGAGGGACTAAATGTCAAACTTGATTGCGTTCAAATTGATTTAGTTCCTCTTGCATAGCCATGATCCAAGAATCATCACATTGAGCTTCGTGGAAGTTCTTGGGTTCAATTTGAGACACAAAAGCCATGTGGTTGCATGGGTCTCTAAGTTGAGATCTTGTGTTAACACCTTGTGAAGGGTTACCTATGACTTGGTCAAGAGGATGATTGTGTACAATCTTTCAAGATTTAGGAATGGAGCTAGTCAAGTCATCATTGGATTGATTTCCGACTTCACTCTTATCCATTTGCCTACTTGATGAGTTGGAAATATTGAGGTTATTGAAGCTATCCTCAATCCCTACAGCTTCATCATCATCTAGGTCAACCTTAGGTGAAGGTGGAGGTAGTGATTCATCAAAAACAACATGAATAGACTCTACCATGGTTAAAGTTCTTTTGTTAAAAACTTTAAAGGCTCTACTTTTTGAAGAATAACCTAAGAAAATTGCTTCATCCGATTTGGAGTCGAATTTTCCCAAGTTATCTTTATCATTTAAAACAAAAAATTTGCAACCAAACATCTTGAAATACCCAATGTTGGGTTTTCGACCATTCCACAACTCATACGGAGTTTTACCCAGTTTCATTCAAATAATTACTCTATTTATGACATGACAAGCGATGTTTACCGCTTCCGCCCAAAGACTTCGGGGAAGGTTGTGTTCATTTAACATAGTCCTAGCCATTTCTTGTAAAGATTTATTCTTCCTTTCAACTACCCCATTTTGTTGAGGAGATCTTGGAGCCGAGAGATCATGAGATACACCAAATTCATCACATAATTTCTCTAGATCTTGATTGTCAAATTCTCTACCCCTATCACTTCTAATTTTCTTGACTTTCAAATCTTTTTCATTTTGAATGACTCTATAAAATTAATCAAGAATGGAGTGAGTTTCATTTTTATGAGCAAGAAAGTGAACCCAAGTAAATCTAGATTAGTCATCGACTATAACAAGTACATAGAGTTTTCCGGCTAAGCTAGTCGTTCTCTCCGGACCGAAGAGGTCCATATGAAGTAGCTCTAAGGGTTTAGAGGTGGTGATATCTTTCTTTCTTTTGAAAGAATACTTCACTTGCTTACCAATTTGACATGCACTACATATTTTATCTTTTGAAAAATTAGTCTTCGAGAGGCCTTTGACTAATTTGTTTTTAGATAAACGTTGAATGAGGTTCATACTAGCATGTCCTAAACGTCTATGTCATAACAACTATTTTCACTCGATGTGACAAAGCATTTAACATCTTGTTCATTTAATTCACAAAGCAACATAGTATATAAATTTTCGTTCCTCTTTGCATTGAACAATTATTTTCCATCTTTCTCAACTATGCATGCACTTGAGCTAAAAATAACATCATACCCTTTGTCACATAGTTGGCTAATACTAAACAAGTTATGCTTTAAACCATCAACCAAAAGTACGTTATCTATAGCTAGAGAAGAAGATATACCAATGGATCCAATTCCAACAATTTTGCCTTGTTAGTTGTCTCCAAAAGTAACGTTTCCTCCTTCATAGGATTTTAAGGATATGAATTTTAATTTGTCCCTCGTCATGTGCCTTGAACATCCGTTATCAAGAAACCATCTTTCTTTTGAGGCGGATTTCAAGCATACCTACAAAACAGCATTACGTGACTTTTATTGGTACCCAATATGTATTGGGTCCATTGTGGTTAGAGAGAGATGCAATAGTTCCTTTAGGAACCCAAAATGATTTAGTCACTGAGTTTTCTTTTGCACGTAGAGATGCAATAGTTCCTTTTGGAACCCAAAACATTTTTGAGACAATTTTCTTCTTCTTTCTTAGATAACATGCATTTGTTTTGTGACACTTTTTCTTACAATAATAACATGTAATATGGTCATGATCAATTGAGGTTGAGAGAGAAGATTGTTTTGAAAATGTATGCCTTAATGGTTTTCTTTTCTTCAATAAGAGTGTATCTTTGTTGAATGCATCATATCCTAAGCCACATTTGTCAAAAGAGTTTTTTTGTCTTCCTAATATGATGCTCAAATTTTCTTTTCCTTTTGTGAATTTTGCTAAGATGTTTATTTGATCATCAATAGTCTTTTTCAACAAAACATTTTCCTCTTCTAACTTAATGTTTTTGTCATTTGCTACATTTTAATCAACTATGGTGATGCAAGTAGAATTACATGAAGATTTAGATTTCTTGAGCAAACAATATTTCTTAGCTAGTTTTTCAAACTCATCATACAAATCTTCAAATGCATCTTGTAATTCATCATGGAAAGATAAAAGCTCATCATAAGACAAAATGGAATTATCTAATGCATGTGAGTTTAAGTGTACCTCATCTTCATTTGTCATGAGGCAAAGGTTTGCAATTTCCTTAATGTTTTCTTCCTCATCCGTATCACAAGATTCGTAGTCGTCCCATGTTGCATTCATGGCCATCTTGTTTGGCCTTTTCTCATTCTCCTTTTTGGGCTTGAAACACTCATTTTTATAGTGTCCCGGTTTTCCACAATTGAAGCAAGTAATAGACTCCTTCTTGTTTGTCTCTCCTCTTGGTTCGTTGCTCTTCACGAACTTTATACCTTTAGCCTTCTTTCGTTAAAGGTATCTCTTGAATTGATGAGTGATCAAGGCAATGTTTTCATCTACCTCTTCCTCGTATTTCTCATTTGTTTCACTTATAGTTGAAGCTTGCAAGGCTATACCTTTTCTAAGCTTGTCATCTTCTTCTCGAGACTTTAATGTGATTTCCCATGTAAGGAGTGACCCGAATATCTCATCGAGACTCATTGTGCTAAGATCATGTGCTTCTTTAATGGCCGTCACTTTTGTATCCCATTTGACTAGAAGACTTCTAAGAACTTTGTGTGCCGCATCGGATCTAGGAACAATTCTACCAAGATGCTTTAGTCCATTCAAAATATTAGTAAAATGAGACATTATAGAATTGATATTTTTCATCTTCCTTCATGGAAAATAATTCATATTCATGCATAAGTATATCAATTTTAGATTCTCTAACTTGAGTAGTTCCTTCATAAGTAACTTCAAGTTTATCCCACATTTCTTTGGTCGTGGAACAAGTGGATACTCGATTAAATTCATTTGGACTTAAGGCACAATTTAGATTAACCTTAGCTTTAGCATTGAAAGATATAAGTCTACGCTCATCATTGTCCCATTCGTTGGGCAATTTTGGGACAGTTTTTCCATCAACCACTTTGGTTATGGTGTAAGGTCCATCAACAATAACTAGCCAAATTTGATAATCAATAGCTTGAAGAAAGTCTATCATTCTAGTCTTCCAATAACTATAGTTTGAACCATCAAACCATGGGGCCCTATTGTTTGATTGTCCTTCTACATGAGTGACTACGTTTGAGGCCATGATCGTTTTCTAAGACGGTTAAGTCTAAAACAAATAGAGATTAGGCTCTGATACCAATTGTTAGTCACTAAATTACCCTAGAGGGGGGGTGAATAGGGTTTAAAAATAATTGTCTACCTCTTTTTAATTTTTACTAGCAATATACAATAAGATCCTATTTTAATTCACAAGGTAAATATACAATGAATATCTCAATTTAATTTCAACAAGCTATTTATCACAATATAAATTAAGCATGCAAGAACATAAAGTAAGGAGATAGAGATATTGACACCATGATTTTTATGAGGTTCGGTAACTCCTATTCCTCGACTCAAATAATCCCCTTCCTTGAGACTTTCCCAACCTCACACTATGGCTCTTCCTTCAATAGGTGGAATAGCAAACATTTACAAAAGAGCTAACTAGCTCTTCACACAATCAAGAGAACAATCCTCCCTTGATACAATGGGTTTCACTCACCCAAGATCACAAATTTGTGTATGCAATCAATATATCACTCAAGAAACAAAAACACTCAAAACCCTAAGGTTTTATGGAAGATGGATCAATATAAGCTCAAGTGTTTTTAGGTGATATATCAAGAACTCAAGATGTATATGTATTCTCAAAAGATATTTTCAAGAAGAGAATAAGCTAAGAGCTTGAGTTTAAATCTTCAATATGATAGGAGTGAAAACGAGATTTAGATCTTTCTTGCTATCAAAAGATTTTTTAGAAAGTGCTTGAGAGAAAATAAGAGATGAATAATTTTCAGAAAATTTCTCACACAAGAACCTTAAGTTTTCAATCCATATCTCTTTCTTTATATAGCACAACACTAGGGTTAGGAGAGTGTATCTCACCCTAGACAATATGGAGAGTAGGACCTGAAAATCAGCAAGAAAAATCCTTTGTTTTTAGGCAAAAATATTGTTTAGAAATACTTTTCCTTAAAATCCTGAAGCACCCAGTCGACTGCCTCCATGCTTAGATTTAAAATATTTTCCCCAACTGCTAGGGTCAGTCGACTGCCTAAAGAAGGCCAGTCGACTGCCTCGTGAGTCAGTCGACTGCCTTTGACAGGCCAGTCGACTGCCTCAGGCAATCAAAAATATTTATAACTCTCTGGTTCATTCAGTCGGTTGGGTCCTTAACTGCCAGTCGACTGAGCACAGTCAATCGACTACCTTAGACAGGCCAGTCGACTGCCTCATGCAGTCAAATATGTTTATAGCTCACTGGTTCATTCAGTCAGATGGGTCCTTATTGGCCAGTCAACTGTGTCACGGTCAATCGGCTGCCATTTCATGGCTAGTCGACTGGGTGACTCCAAGAATTTGTTCAAGGCCCGTTTTTTATCCGTTTTGAGTTCGTTTGATTTATTACTTGAGCTTATAAGACAAATCAATGCATAATATACCTTGTTACAATATTCTCACCCCGACCTATCTACCCCAGGTCTTGAGTCCAGCTTTTGTTCTTTCTTTGACATTTTTGTCATTTTCCGAGTTTGCGGTTGAGTTTCCTTATCGCTTCTTGTTTTTCGGTATCTATGATATTTCTGAATCATTTTACCTGTACTTGCTGAAACACTTAGCTCAAAGACATATTAGTACCAAATACGGTTTTGAATGTTTTGTTAGTATCAAAATAAGAGTTATTGTCTGAAATAAAATTTTAAGGCCAACAATATGTTTAGCATAAGACGCACATGTATATATATATATATATATATATATATATATATATATATATATTCATATATATGTTTATTGTGTATGCGCCCATTTTTATGAAATTACTTCAAAATTATATTGAAGTTAATATGCTTATGATTTTGAATTCTTCAATTGATTAATCAATCAACAATAGTGGGAGATGAAAAAGATAGGATTTAGGATTGAGATTAGAGTGAATATTAAAAAAAAATCTAAACCCATCAAATAATGAGTAGTACTCATTTATATTTTTTAATTAATTTTAATCACGTATCTTAAATTTATTGGGTCTTGTGGGAGAGGAGGACTTCATTATTATTGCATCATATAATTATGTTATTACAACTAATTAATGGACATGCATACCATATCCCAACCGCGCGAAAAACGAGAAATAACAGTTCTAGAAATCCGAGGTCAACTTATTAGCTTAAGGCCATGTTTGGCAGGCGGTCTTTTCGGTCTGGTCTGGTCTGGTCTAGTCTGGTCCGGTCTGGTTCGGTCTGGTCTGGTCTAATCTGATCTGGAAAAGTCTGTTTGGTAAGCGGTCTGGTCTTACTATTTATTTATTATTTATTATTTATTATAATATTTATTTATGTATTATATATTTCTTTATTTATTATTTATTCACTTTATAATATATTTTATTATTTTATTATTTATATTATTAAATTATTATTTATTAATTTATATATTAATTTATAAATATATTCTATTTATCTATTATTATTTCATTATTTAATTCATTTTATTTATAAATTATTTATTTATTTTTAATTATTTAAAAATATATTTTATTAATTTAATATTAATTTATTATTATAATTATGAAGTATTTATTCATTATTATATTTACTTATTATTTATTATTATATTTATTTATTATTATTATTTATTTCATTTTGTTTATTATTTATTATTTATTATTTTTATTATATTTTTAAATATGTTTTATGTAATTTATTATTTATTTTATTAATTTATTATTATTATTATATTTATTTATTATTATTGTATTCATTTTTTATTATTATTATGTTTTATTTACTTTATTATTTATATTATTAATTATTCATTTTTAATTATTTATAAATATATTTTATTATTTATTCATTTATTTATTATTATTAGGTATTATTTATTTCATTTTGTTTATTATTTATTATTTATATTTTATTTTTAAAATATGTTTTATTTAATTTATTATTATTATTTATTAATTTTTAATTATTTATAAATATATTTTATTAATAAGACCAGACCGGACCACTAGGAACCACCTTTTTTTTTTGTCTGAAATGAGGCGATTTTGGTCTGATTTGGTCTTACTTGGTCTAACCAAAAATTTGGGACCAATGTTACCAAACACGGTCTGGTCCCATAAAACGCAAGACCAGACCAGACCACCTACCAAACAGGGCCTAAGTTCTTTTCAAAAAAACTTATAAGCTTTAGTTCCAAGTTATGTAGGTAACAAAAGGAGTCCACGAAACTTTTCATTCTTTTGAGTCAGTTGTATGTGAAGTAGTCCCCAAAAACTTTTCTCTTTTTGAGTCGGTCATACGTGAAGTAGATTTTAGGGTCTACGGCAAAATTGGTAAAAGCTACAAATCACCACCATTATTGGGGAGGGAGACATATACATAAATTATTCATTAATGGTTGAGTCAAATGGTGATGTATCACAATCCAATGAAAACAAAATAAGAAAAAATATGAGAATACAAATAAAAAAAAATTATTTTCATATATGACTAAATGATGACATAATTATCACATCGGTATGATGATTTTGTATCACCGTTATAACAAATAATTTATTATTAAATTAGTTCAGTATACGTACAGGAATAAAATAAAATAAAAATTAGAATGGAATAATTGTATTTATTTTATTGTTTGGTTTATATATATAAATCGTAGAAACAAATGGACTGAAAACGATAATGTTATCAAATGCCCTCTTAGCGATAAATATACTATTTGTTTTTAAAAAATGATGAAAGAGAACGACAACAATAGTGACCAGCAATGAAGGTGGTGATGGAATGTAATGATGTTGATGGTGGAGGTGGTCGTGGTGGAGGATTTAAAGGTGTTGTAAGACAATGGATGCGTTGATGGTGGCGGTAGAGGCAGTTGCAGTGGCCATGAAGGAGACGATGGTGGTGCATTAGGGTGGCTGCGATTGCGATAGAGTTAGTGGATGGTAAAACGATTTTGGAGGTGAATGAAATTGGTGAAGGCGGAGCAAATATTTGACCTATTTTTTAGGTAAAAAAAAAAAAAGAGGGAAAAAGTGTATCTAGTTCAAAAAAGAGCAAAAAAATAAATAGTAACCCGTGAAGTGTATATGTCATAAAATCTTATTTTGCGATGATAAATAGGCAAATCCTATGCAGTTACATAATTCAAATTAATAGCATAGAAAATTTAGCTAGTGTCCAGCCACATTTTCTAAATATATCATATATCTCGTTTAGGACTTCAAAGAATTTTTTTTAAAAACAACTTGGGCTTCAAAATAATTTTTTATTTTCTTACTTAGTAAATTATTGGGTCACAATTTTTTGGGCCTTGGTGGAAGGTAAGGACAGTGGAGGTGCAAAGCATTAGCGGCCGCGGTGGTAAAAGGTGGTGCCGATGGTGGTTTGTTAACTTGAGGTTGAGGTTCAAGGATTCTAGTTTCGAAGGCTTTTGACCATAAAGGAAATGCTACAAATTAAGAGTAACCTCAAGCTGCTCAAAAAGGAATTGAAGGCTCTAAACCATAAGTATTAAAACTGACACCATGAATGTGAAATATTTGAGACACAATGAAAAGCTAACATCACTTACCATTCCACCTATAAAGAAATCTTGGCCATCAAAAGAGAATTCTTTGGGATGGGTTATATAAAATCGATCATAAGCTACGAAGGTGTTGGAGATTTCATCTTCAAAAAAATACCTAGTGAGGAGATTAAGGCTCGGTTTGGTAGATTGTCTTATTTGGTCTGATATTTGCTTTCAGGGACCAGATCATGTTTGTTTGAATTTGGTCTCAAATTTTGAAACCAGACCAAATGAGATCAAATTGAATCAAATGGGGTGTTTTTTGAACCAGATTTTTTTATGGTTCAACCTGGTCAGGTCTGGTCTTATTAATAAAATATATTTATAAATAATTAAAAATGAATAAATAATAATAATAAATTAAATAAAATATATATATAATAAATAATAAACAAAATGAATTAAATAATACCTAATAATAAAAAAATGAATATAATAATAAAAAATATAATAATAAATAAATAAATAAAATATATTTATAAATAATTAAAAATTAATCATATAAATAATAAATTAAATAAAACATATTTAAAAATAAATAATAAACAAATAGAATTAAATAATACATAATAATAATAAAAAATGAATACAATAATAATAAAAAATGGACCAAATAATAAATTATTAAAATATAATCGTAAATAATTAAAAATGAATAAATAATAATAATAAATTAATAAAATAAATAATAAATTACATAAAACATATTTAAAAATATAATAAATATAATAAATAATAAACAAAATGAAATAAATAATAATAAATAAATATAATAATTAATAATAAATAGTAATAAATAAATAATACATAATAAATACATACTTCATAATAATAACAAAAAATGAGTATAATAATAATAAATTAATATTAAATTAATTAAAATATTTTTAAATAATTAAAAATGAATAAATAATTTATAAATTAAATGAATTAAATAATAAAATAATAAATAAATAGAATATATTTAAAAATTAATATATAAATGAATCAATAATAATATAAATAATAATTTAATAAAATGTATTATAAAGTGAAGAAATAAAAAATAATAATACATAAATAAATATTATAAAAAATAAAAAATAAATAGTAAGACCAGACCGTTTACTAAACAGATTTTTAAGTTCAGGATCTAGATAAGCTAGACTAGACCGGACCAAACCATACCAGACCAGACCACACCAAATAAGACCGTCTACCAAACATTGCCTAAGAGTTATAATTCGGGCGAGCAGGCTAAAATGAAAAACGAGTTGTATCGAGCTCGGGTTGGGCTGGCCCAACTCGCAGTACTAATAATATTACATTCTCTCTATAACTATCAATGCAGAACTTTGTTGTTTATTTAATAGCATTAAAGAACCGAGGGAAGGGGATTCCATTTCACTACATATATTTTTCATTGCTATGGATAACATGTCTTTCATCACCATTCACTTCACCATCATTAATAATTTATTTTAAGTGTTCGTTTGGTTGCGCGGATTTAGAATTACATTGGAAATGGAATGTCATGATATTTCAATTCCACAAATCTAATTCCAAATATATTATTTGGATGTGTCCTAGAATTCAAGTGTAATTGAATTTTAATTTCAAAACTCAACTCAATTTGAATAAATAAATATATGTATATAGGTATAAGTATACAAGTATATGTACGAATATATATACATGTGTATGTATGTGAATGTGTATATATGTGTGAATTTATATGTGTGTGTGTGTGTGTTTATGTGTATATATGTGTGTATGATTATATTTGTGTGTATATGTATTTATATTTGTATATATATGCTTTTATGAGTACATATATATGCATACGTATATATATATATGAATATATATTTTTATATATAAGGGTGTGAATATAAATGCGTATATATACAGGCGTATGTATATATATTGGTATTTATGTATATATATGTATGTATGTATGTATGTATGTTTGTGGTTGTGAAAATGTTGTTATTAGAGAGAGTATTTAGTGTGTCAAAGTTTGGAGAAGATGTGAAATTGAAAATCACAACTTTTTCTTATGGAATTCAAGTTGTGAAATTTGTGTTCTTGGAATTGAAATTCAATTCCAATACTTTTAAAATTTTTTATTACATTCAAACAATGAAATTGAAATTGGAGCCCCCAATTTCAATTCCAAGACTCTCAAATTTATCCTAACTTTACATTTAATTGGAGATGTAAAGTTATGCAAATCACACACCTCTGCTTTGCTGGTGTTGTCTTTGTAAGTTTCTATTCCATATCAGGCTTACCGTATACAAACAAAGCTATATCAACATGCAACCACCAACCATCAACTTGCATGAAATCATCAGGTCAAGAAAGACGGCCGGCGTGAAAAGTGTTTGGCAGTTTGTGATCATGCTTGAAGATTACATAATCCACGCCTGTGCAAGTAGGGTTTGGATGTATTCGGTTGTACACCTATATATATATATATATATGTATGGGTATTGTTTGTAACAGAACAAGAAAAACAGAGAGAGTGATATAGAGATACACGAGAGGGTTGTAAGGTTGAAAACCACAGAGAAAGTATGTGATGTTGTGAGTGAGAGTGTAGAGTTGAGAGTAGACTGATTGTATTCTCCTCCATTCTTAGTTTCGTTTCAAACCAAAGAAAGTAAATCTCTCTCAAAGTGGACGTACCCATATTTTTGGGGAACCACTATATATTTGGTGTCCATTGTGTGTGTGTGTTTACATTTGATCTTGGTTTGGACCCATCAGTCTTAATTCTATCTATATATGTAATGGTGACATACATTCAATATGCTTAAAGTATATTGAACTTAAACCGCATGTAACGCTGAACCATTAGACCATTGGTTCCACAAAAACGGTTTATAGTATGCATTTTTAGACTAACTTGTTTATTTTACCCACCAAGGTATGCTTGTTCAATAGCCTGAAGAATTTCATGGCAAGATATAGAGCGAAAGGTCCCTTGGGGCATTCCCACCAAACTGTGCATGTTTGGCAACCTGTGCGATACGGTGTTGATTTTTGGTTTGGGTTGAGTTGAATTTGGTATGGTTTTATTCTGAATTGAAATCATATTTGGTGCAAATGGTTTTGGTGTGAGAAAAAGTAAAGCTGAAAAACCAAACCATGTTTGGTAGAGTTGGTATATGGGCTGAAATTCTGAAACCAATCATATTTGGTAACTTAGAATAGTTTGATATTTTATTTATTTAAAATAACATTTTGTAAATATATATATTTTAAAAAATAAAATATATAAATATTTAATTTTTTCGAAATATTTAATTTTTCATAAATATTTAATTTTTTCAAAATATTTGTAGATAAAATATTTTATATAAGATATTTCAAAAAAATAAATATTTTGAAAAAATAAAATATTTCAGTAAAAATACATATAATTTGTATTTTTTTAAAAAATAATAAATATATATTTATTTTTTTCCAGAAATATTTGTTTTCCCGAAATATTTTATTTTTTACGAAATATATTTTTTTTCTTTTGATTTTTTTGAAATATTTTATTTTTTCATAAATATTTTATTTTTTGAATTTATATATATATATATAATATTATAAATGAATTTATTTGAGTTAAACAGTGGTACAAATTGAATTGATTTGGGTTAAAGAATGGTTTTGGTGTGAGAAAACAAAACCAAATCACACAAAACCATCTATTAAAATGGTGTGAAAAATAGGATATTTGGTACCAATAGTTTGACATTGTTGCACCAACACCAAGATTACCAAACATGGGTCAGACCACAAATTTCAGCCAAAAATCATATATTTGACACCAACTTCTTCTACCAAACAGACACTTAAATGTAGTTTTGGTTGCAAATATTTTACAACAATTAATAAAAATGTTAGAATATAATATTTTTACAGCAGTAAATGTGGCGCTACAAATGTTGTAACAAAATATCCCAAATAAATATTAAATTCAGGAGCCACTGGTTCATACTCGTCACATTTTAAGACAACGTTTTACAATTTTCTTTTCATTGGCTATTAACATTTTCCTAATTCTCTTCGTCGGTTTCTCACTTTCTCGCCCATCACAATTTTGCTTCTATGCTTTCTTTTTCAAAACCAAATTGAACCCTAGAAATCGAAACTCAAGCTATTGAGTTCATAATCAACTATTTAATTCAAAAATCAATGAATATATGATTTTGAAAATTAATGGATACATAGTTATGTCAAACAAGTCAAATATCAAATATTATCAGCGCACAAGTATTGCAATGATATAATTTCACATCCCAAATGAAGAGATGAGGGGTTCGAGTCTCCTAGAAAATATTGTGGGTGGTGTGTGAGTGCGTAATTAACTATCAGAAAAAAAAAGAGTCAAATATCAAAGATAGTTCATATCTAGGTAAATCAACTATTCACTCATAATTTCTAAACTCTTCACTCTATCTTTCCTAAAAAAAACATGAATCCCTAATGTTTTTTGTATTTTCGGTTCGCTGTCATTGAATTCTAGATGTTTTAGAATAATATCTTATAAATAAGAGAATGGTTCTCGTTAGTGCTCAGTTATTCTCGGTCGTTCTCTTACCACTTCTGTTCTTCACTATCCCATATTCTGAAGATACAAACAAATGAACTCACCAGCATATGAAAAGAATAAACTCTTTTGCGTACTAGGCTTACCATAAGTATAGAGCTAAAGCACATCAATATTATTTTCATCGTATTATATATATTTTTTGTATTGTATTTTTTAATTTTAATTTTTTTATAGCCTTTAAAATAAATTAATTAGGTTGTTAGCTGTAAGGGCCAAATTCTTTAGGCCTGCTCGGTTAGCCCAGATGGCTCAAATGTTGGTTGTTGGAGGGTTAGCCCATGATGTTTAGAAGCCCAGCCCATTAAGCAAATAATTCTAGAGTTTCTTTGAGGATAAGTTAAAATCCCGACAAGTTAAGAAGAGATTAGGATAGAAAAGGAACGAATGTAAATCCCCTAACTCCCCTATAAATATAGGTATTTGAGCCTCAATAATATTCATTTTTGTGTTGTGCATTTAAATCAACTCAATTCAAAACAAAATCTAATATAATTACATAATTTAGTACCTCATTTTTCTAAATAAAAATTATTTTACTATAAGTAAAAAAAAAACTAATTTGTTTAACATCCTAATAAGTGTTAAATTCAAATTCAATTTCACAATTTAAAGTCCAAAAATTTATATTTCACTTATTATTACTAGGCTTTAAAAAAAAACTCAAAATTTCAACTTAATAAAACTAAAATCTAATTCAAATAAAACTATTATTATGATTAGGGATAGAAGATTCTTATCGCACCTGCACGTTTGACGATTAAACCGTTGCACTTGAACAATGACAATAATTTTTCACGCGACTATATTTAAGGCTCTAACGACTACCGCACTCATAAAAAAATAATAATTTTTTACGATAATACTAAGATGAAGGTTGTTTTCAACCTTTTTAATATTAATATATTAAATATATATTTTTAATATTTTCTTTTACACTTATAATTTTTTAAGTACGTAAAGCGCTAATATAAATGATCTTACATTTGCTCTCTAGGACCTGTAGTTATTTCAAAATCTCACGCCGGCCTTGATTAAGGGTGACAAAATTTGACACACCCAACATGACGACTTGATAATAAATTAGCAAGTTTGGGTTAAATCTTAAAAAAATTATCATTGATTCATTATGTGCCAACCTATTTAACTAGATTAGTTACACGTGTCCTGTTTATATCATAGAATCTAATCATTTAACATG
Source organism: Cornus suecica (assembly GCA_963922005.1). Taxonomy (NCBI): domain Eukaryota; kingdom Viridiplantae; phylum Streptophyta; class Magnoliopsida; order Cornales; family Cornaceae; genus Cornus; species Cornus suecica. The sequence goes on from OY998238.1 coordinate 79,351,004, forward strand.
ATTAATTTGTTTTATTAACTGCTTCGCAAAACAGTTGATAGTTATTCATTATTTTAGTTTTTCATTGTACTTACATTATTTAATCAGGTGCATAGTCATTTAAGTTAAACCAATTAAACAAGTTATAAAATTTATATATCATCACTTGACATATATATTAAATTAGTTACATGAGTTATGTCTAACAAGTTTAATAAACGAGTTATGTTAGTGTAGAGAGTGTCTTATATGTTTATTAAACATGGAATATCCTAATTGACCGGTTTTACATAATTCTTTTAAATTGACATGACACGTTTATGATGCAACAACACAAATTACTTTTATTACGGTATTATATATATATTACTTCGTACAAAAGATAATTTTGTATCTTAACTAATTAAATAAATAATGGACATCAATTTATCATTTTACATGTCATTTCGGAACGCGGATAAAATGATCAACTTTGTTAATTTGGAAGGTTGTTAGATTTTTTGAAGATATATGATAATTTTAAAAAAAATTCTGGGAGATATTTGATAATTGTTTTAGTACAAGGGGGGTAACTCATTGTTTTGAAAAGGTTGGGGGAAGTTCTGTAATTTAACTAGAAGAGTAGTTTTGTTCGGACATCAACTGATATTCCAATTCCACCCCAACAACATAATCCCTAACCCTTAGCTGATAACACAATCCCACAAACCCTAGAACCCCAAAAATGCCGTCGCCGGAGAAGCGATGTCTCTACGAGGTCCTAGGGCTGAGCCGCGACTGCTCCGCCGATGAGATCCGGTCAGCCTACAAGAAGCTCGCCCTCCAGCGCCACCCTGACAAGCTGGTCCAGTCCGGCGTCTCAGAATCCGATGCCACCGCCTCCTTCCAGGAGCTCGTCAACGCTTACGAGGTCCTCTCCGACCCCCGAGAACGCTCCTGGTACGACTCCCACCGCTCCCAGATCCTCTTCTCCGGCCCCACAGCCTCCGCCGCCGCCTCCTCCACCGTCCCCGACCTCTTCTCCTTCTTCTCCAACTCCGTCTTCTCCGGATACTCCGCCACCGCCAAGGGCTTCTACAAGGTCTACGCGGATGTGTTCGACAAAATTTACTCGAACGAGTTGAATTTCGCCAACAAATTAGGGTTAGGGTTGGGGGCGGTGAGGGAAGCTCCGGTGATGGGGAATTTGGAGAGCCCTTACACGCAGGTGACTGCTTTTTACAATTATTGGTTAGGGTTTGTGACTGTGATGGATTTTTGCTGGGTGGACCAGTACGATGCGATGGCCGGGGTGAACCGGAAGTCGAGGAGGGTGATGGAGGAGGAGAACAAGAAGCTGAGGAAGAAGGCGAGGAGGGAATACAACGAGACGGTGAGAGGGTTGGCGGAGTTTGTGAAGAAGAGGGACAAGAGGGTGATTGATATGCAGGTGAAGAGGAGTGAGGATGTGGAGAGGAAGAGGAATGCGGAGAGGGAGAGGAGGAAGGAGTTGGAGAGAGAGAAGAAGGAGAGGGCGAGGGCGTATGAGGAGCCGGATTGGAGCAAGGTGGAGGAGGAGGAGGAGGACGGGGCGGTTGAGGTTGAAGATGGTGGTGGAATTGAGGATGAGATTCATGAGAAAAAGAAGGAATTGTATTGTGTGGTTTGTGGAAAGAAATTTAAGAGTGAGAAGCAGTGGAAGAATCACGAGCAGTCGAAGAAGCATAAGGAGAAGGTGGCGGAGTTGAAGGAAGCCTTTGGTGATGAAGAGAGTGAAGAGGAAGAGGAAGAGGAAGAGGAAGAGGAGGTGCTGAGGGATGATGATGATAAGGTTGATGAGTTAAGTGAGCAAATTGATAGTAATGTTGGGTTTCAGGAACAGAGAAGTGGTGATGATGATGAAGCTCAATCTAGGAACAACGCCGAGGAGTTCTATGATGTTGATAACAATAATGGTAATTTGGAAGGGGTTGGCGAGTCTATTGAATCTGACAATGATGAAGAAGTGGGTATGCTCGAAACAATGGCGTCTGGGCGGAAGAATAAGAAAAATGCAGCATCTGTGCATCAATCCAAGGCCAAGACTTCGTTGGCTAAAGCTCATGTAGAAAGTGATACTGATGAGATGGACTCTGAGTATAATAAACAGAAGAGTACCAGAAGGAATAAGGGAGCTAGAAGAGCAAAGGGTAAAAGAACTGATGAAGAAGCTGTGAGAGCTGAGACAGTTGAAATCAATAATGTGGGTGAAGGAAGTGATGTTTCAAATGCGGAAGAGTCGTTGTCCCATTCTTTTTCGGAAAAGAAGGGTACTGGTAAAAGGGATGATCATTTAGAAAGAAATGATGAAGTCCCAAATCAACGAATTGATAAGAAAGGTGCTGGAAAGAGAGACCCAAACCCCAAATTGAAGAATTCATCCAAAGGAAGGAAACAAAAGGTAAAACCCTTAAAATTAGCTCCAATGTATCCTGATATAAATGTATAGTCATGACAAAGCACTAGCTGATGTTTGAAGCTCCACCTTTCTGAAAATTTGAAGCACTTGAACTCATTTCGTGTGCTAATGTAACTGCAGTGTTGTTTCATATATTAAAATTTCAATTTGTAAAAGCTTAATATAGGAATAGGATTTCGTCCATCTCTATATAGTTGGGATGAGGAATGGTGGGCTTTTGTTATAGCTACAATTGTGATGTCTATGCTGTCGTTTACCTCCCATTTCGAAATTAATCATTCTCAATTAAGATGACTTTCTATTAGTTGCATCTTGTAGTTTCCTGCACTTTAGGTTTATGAGTTTCACTTTGTTGAGATTCAAGTTCACTTCATGTTGCTATTAAGCAAATAAATTCAGTACATGTTGCGATGTCACTACTTGACTAGCATGCTGGTTAATACCTTGTCCCCTCCCCCCCCACCCCCACCCCCCCCCCCCCCCCCCCCCCCCCCCTCCCCCCCCAACTGTGGATAATATTTCTCTTTTCCAACTCAGGCAACATCAAGAAATTCTGGCACTCTTTGTGAGACATGTGGAGAGGACTTCGAGTCAAGGTAACTTTTGTTGCTTCTCTGCGTTGACATTAATCTTAAGCATATCCATTACTTATCTGATTGCCCTTTATGTATTTACTCTTATTTTTACTGCTCATGTTTAGTTATTTGAATTTATATCCTTTGTCACTTCAGGAATAGACTGCATAAGCATTTGGGTGAGACGGGTCATGCATCGTTGAAATCTTGATGAGGAAATGATTGGTGCAGATATACAAAAGGTTAGGAAATTTGCAGCATGTTGAGTTTCATCAGTAAACTTGGTCATTGTTGATTGTTGTTTAATCACTACTGTTCTTTCTTCATAAATCAATTTTGTTAACAATTATTATCACAAAGGTTAGATCACAATCACCACAGTTAGCTGCCTTTGTTTGATATACACTTTATATAAACTACAACTCGGAGATGTAAAGTAGGCTTCTGATAGTTTAGATTTTCTTTCTTTATTTTTTGTTTTAAAAAAAGTTCACAATTTCAAGTGGAAGTGGAGGAGGAAGTTAAAAGTTCCTGTTATCATTTGTAATTTGTTGTATGTTGAAAGAAGCGGAATGGTGATATTACATTTTTTAATAAACGGGCATTCTTATCAAATTTTCACTTTTGTGGATTATTTGAATTTTATGATTTTAAAGGGTGGGTTGATGTGCTTTATCTTTTCCATTGAGTTTATAGATTGAAGCCACGTCTTTGTTTCTCGTCTTGTTTCGTAGGACAGCAAAGGTTTCAATTCAAGTGTTTAGAGTTCTGGAAATTGAATACTGAAGGTAGAATGTGAAAATACACACTACAGAAAACAATGAACATGACAAATCTTAGAATTATCCAGTAGTGGAACTTGTATAGTAACATTCACTCTCCTTGCACCATTATATGACCCTCAATCCTATTGATATTTGAATAATATACGCTCCTCAGTGTGGGTACTCCATTTTGTTGTAGCTAGAGCAGAACTTGGGAACCCAACACACCCACACCCACACTCTTATCTCATTGAATGCATCCCCAATCAGATGCGGTTAAAAGCATTGGGAAAGCAGTAAGAAACATCTGTTTCTAGACAAATTAGGGCTATTGACTTTGGAATGAATCAGCATACTGCCTTCTAAGAACACTTGCTATAAAACATAGCCTTGATGCCATCATTTTTTGTCCAAGATGATGACCAACAAATCTGTTTTCAAAAATTATAATTGGGGCTGTATTTTATTTCATAATGGAGAGACAATTAGTCATTTCACACTACTCTTAATGTCATCATAACAACCTGGCCTTATTTGTGTCTTTACCATAATTTGAGGAGGGTTTTTTTCCCAGCAATATTTGGATTATATTCGTTTTTGTAGCAACGGAGAATCAACTCACTTGCTTTTTCTGGTAGCAAATAATCATTTCGCCTGCCACTTTGAACTCTCAAATAGCTTGTGAACTGTTGATACACGCAATTACTTGTAAACTGCTTGTACCATTTATCCAAACGTCACCTTTTGTGAAACTAGAATTGGACACCTAAGGGGACTAAGGGAGCATCCTTCAAAGGCTTACATGAAGATAACAAAGCATAGTTTTCACAATTAATGCAAATCTATTTTTTACCCTAAACAAGTAGAAGAAACAAAGGAGGGGGACCAAGCATTATTTGGGCAGCAAAAAAGGGCGAATATAAAATGGTGTGTTTTTCTCATAGAAACATCACATTCAATCCTAGGTTGAATGAGTTATCAAACGAAATAAATCACATGATATGCCTAAGATCAGAAATATATACATCTATATAAATATACATTACCTTGAAAGGGCCAAGAATTTGTTAATTTTGATGTCGGTTTATGTAACCCTTGCCTTGATTAAGTACATGAAAGGCTGGTGACAGAAAGTATAATGATACTTATCTGTGACAGTGATAGAGGCAAAAGTTTCTGTCGGTTAGTTAAAATCAAGTTTTCAAATGGTTAACTGAAGAAATCCATCGAATACATTATATATACACTCTATTGTGAAAAAACCAATCCTTTGTTGTAATTTGATGCGTGGATGGATTTATTATCTTTTCTGCCGAATTCGTTGCCTTAAAGGTTCTTATTCTATATTCAATTGACCCCTTTTTGAATATCAATGTGGATGCATGTAAACATTTGTTTCCCATCAACCCAATACTTCGTATAGTCCATCATTTCTCAATTATGGTTAACATAGATGTCATTTCAATAAGGACTATCAGATAACAACTTAATGAAGGAGCCTTGACAACTTTTGTATTATATTTAATACGTGGGTCGTGGCAAAAGCAACCTAGTAAGTAATATCATCTAACAAATAATAGAAACTCATTCATCATCTCTGCCAGACTCTGTTTCAGTCCTAATGAATGCATCTTCAAACAAGCCATAAACCTTCCTAAGCTATAGAAGCCATAATTTTTATGCAACATTATTTTGTATCTTTCAAAGCCCTCACACTTTGCAGACAAGCCAACTCACTGCAATGCCCACACAACAAAAGATCAAAGGGCAAGTTTGAAAAACAATGAAAGACTACAACTATTAAAATATGCAAATTGTACCTTCCATTACCTTGAACTTAGCTTCTCCTCATCTCTATAGCCCTTTGCAGACGAGCTACATTGATTGCAAGGTGCACGAAGATCCAATCTTTAGCATTATCTAGGGATCTGAAATAGGCATGTCTCCAGGACTTCTTTATAACCAAGCTGCCAAAAACAGCCCAAAATCCTACAATAAATCCTAATCCCATGCTAAGGAAGAACCATAGCTTATCAAACTCGCCTTCACTCTTCTTTTTCATCATCATGATCTTGTACATCCCCCTTGTTTGGCCTGGTGCACTCGGCTGACAATGGAGGCCCACAAAGCTCAGAGTTACCTTCATAAATGGATGGGTCATTGAAGGTCTTGAACTGATTGGCTGATGGAATTGGCCCTGACAAGTTGTTATGTGACAAGTTCAAGTGGCTTAATAACGTCATAGAAGACATGCTTGGAGGAATTGGACCAGAAAGATTATTATCAGAGATCAAGAGTTTCCAAACGTTGCAATCCTCCAATTCTCTCTGGTATCTTCCCTGTCAATTGGTTCCTGGACAAGTTTAAGGTTCCCAAGCTTGAGAGATTTGTTACCTCTTCTGGTATATGTCCCGTCAGATTATTGCTCGAAAGATCTATGGCATTTACAAGCTCAAGGGTAAGGGTATATTCAAGTTGTCTTCCCTTCACAACCACATCCAAACGAGGAGCATAAGGAAGGCGGAGCGCGGGTGGTAGTGAGTTATAAGAGGTCATAGAACTGAAACGACTCAAATTGCCGAGACATGGTGGGATGGCTCCTGATAAATTGTTCTCCGCAAGATCCAGGATGTGAAGATCAGAAAGACGACATATTTGTTCTGGAATATTGGCACTAAACATGTTGGCCCTCATGCGTAGCTCTGACAGAGACGAAAGACTCGCTCCAATCCACTCTGGTATGTTTCCGGATAATCTATTCTCTCCAAGATCAAGAGTTGATAGGCTTGTGCAATTTTGCAATGGCAGTTTCCCAGAAAGATTATTGTTGCTCAACTTCAACCAGTATAGCCCAGGTAGTGAACATATTGTGCCAGGAATTTCACCTGATAGACTATTATGGGATAGGTCTATGGTTGAAAGTAGCAGCAAGTCCTCCCAGTTAAGGGAGATTTTCCCAGATAAATTATTTCTTGAAAGATCAAGGGTTATCAAATTCCTTAAGTTACCCATGGACAATGGAATGCTACCCTTCAAAAAGTTTTCAGAAAGATCAAGAGCTAGCAATGATGACATTACTAGGCCTATTTTTGAAGGAATTGTTCCTGAAAATGAATTGTTTCTCAAATAGAGATGCATCACATTAGGCCAGAGGGGAATTAGGCCCTCGAAACGGTTGAAACTTAGATCCACCATGTAGGGAAATTCTAATGAGTTGGGAAGCAGTCCACCAATTTGGTTGTGAGAAAGATCAAGTATTTCAATCTGTGGTGATAACTGCCAAAACCAATCTGGTATTGTGCTTGAAAGGGAGACATTTTGACAGGGTTCTGTCAAAATATTTCCTTGTAATTTCTATAGATTCAGATATCAAGTGAGCATGTAGATCAGCCCGGACTATGTTGTTCTTTGTTAAATTTCGATATTAGAGTTAGTGATTGAATTCTTCCATTAATCTTCGTTGATATTAATACACAGGCGCGTCTTGTAGTAAGTGCATATGCATAATCATCTTGAACATGCATGAATTCGAATATTATTCACAACCTAGAAATAATAAATTGTTCAAATTCAATATAGTTTCTCCCATGTATGATGAATTTGCCTGTATCTGGAATCTCTGGTGTAGCAGGCTTTCTGCTTCACCGTGTGATTATATTAAATCTCGATACATTAAAGCCAAATTTAATCGTACTGATTACCTACAGCGTGTGCAATGCGGTGTGGTCTGTTGAGGGTCCTGACTGCCCAGGTATAATTATTATATAAGATCATAAGTTGTATTTCTGCAGTTCTTAGTGTTAGCAGACACTGGCACCCTGGTACACAACAATGGTAGGAATATCAACAAGTCTTCTTTACACTTTTGCACATACAGCCCCAGTCGACCACAATTTGGGTCCCTTTCTCTCAGGATTATTTTAGGTCAAGATTTTTCCCGAGATGGATGTCCACGCGAAAAGCGCCCTATATAAGGGGCATTTGCGCGCCAAACGGACCTCTATGGAAATGGTGCATCCTAGAGATACTGGTAAAAAAAAGTAGAAGATCAAAATAACCTTGAAATCAGTCATTTTTGTAACTGGTCGTTATATTGAACACACTCCATAACGAAAACATTTCCCATAACAAAAACATTTCAGATGAAAACAAAAATGCCAAACAGAAAAGGTTGTCAAACGATATCATAGTGAGACACAGGGCTCTGTTTTTGTGTTTCATTGTAACATGTGACTTTGGTTTTATATCCCCTGAAGCAAATTTTTGCATGTTGCTAGTTTGGGATTATTTTACTGCTACCACTAAATTGGCAGACCACATTCTTGAGATCCATATTTAATTATTATTGGATTAATAAAAAGCTAAAGCCCTATAAACAAAACACTAAAAATATCACAACAATATAAAAAGTAATCTTGTGGCAAATAAAAGCCGAGTGAGGAACATTCCTCAAAGCACCTAATGTAGCAGAAAATAAACAAAGGCAACATAGTTAAAATAAAGTGCATGTAGGTTGAAATAGATCATACATGATAATAGGTTAATTTCAAGAAATTCCCTATAGTATCTAGTTTAATCAATTAACTCACACTGTGTCTATTTTGCACTCTATACTATTCAATTTTATCATTATGCCCCATCACTTCACATTTTGAGTCAAAATGCCTAAACTACCCTTAATAGTATAAGGGGGTTTAGTGAAATCAACCATTTAAAAAAATTATTTTTCGAAAATCAATTATATTTTTCAAAAAAATTATAAATTCAAAAATATATATATATATATTTTTCGCAAAAAAATTATTTTTCGGAGAGAGTATAATATTCTAAAATATGAATTATTTCGGAAAAAATAATATTTATTTTTTGCAAAAAAATTATTTTTCAGAAAAGATCATATTTTGGAACATAATAGTATATATTTTTCTCAAAAGTTTTTTTTTTCGGAAAAGATCATATTTTGGAACATAAAAGTATATATTTTTCGCAAAAAAAATATTTTTCGAAAAAGATCATATTTTGGAACATAATATATATTTATTGCAAAAAAAGTATTTTTCGGAAAAAAATTCATATTTTGGAACATAATATATACTTTTTCAAAAAAAAATTATATTTTGGAACATAAGATATATTTTTTGCAAAAAAAATATTTTTCGAAAAAAATTCATATTTTGGAACATAATATTTACTTTTTCGCAAAAAATTAATTTTCGAAAAAAAAATCATATTTTGTAACATAATATATATTTTTTGCAAAAAAAATATTTTTAGAAAAAAATTCATATTTTGAAACATAATATATACTTTTTTGCAAAAACAATTCATATTTTTGAACATAATATATACTTTTTCGAAAAAAAAAATTATATTTTGGAACATAATATATTTTTTTTGCAAAAAAAAACATATTTTGAAACATAATATATATTTTTCGCAAAATAAATTATTTTTTGTAAAAAATTATATTTTCCAATATTTATATATATTTTGAAATTTATAATTTTTACGAAAAATAAAATTTATTTTAGAAAAATAATTTTTTTAAGAATTGATTTCACTAAGGGGAGGTAGTTTAGACATTTTGACTCTAAATGTGAGAAAGAGGGGGCATAGTGATAAAATTTAATAATATAAGAACAAAGTGAACACAGTGATTAATTGATTAAATTAAATTTCTTGATAATAAACTAGTAACAATGTTTTGAAAAAGTGCCAACTAGGAACATGGGGTCTCATAGCCTCATCAAATTAATAAATTACGAACTTAATCTAGATATACACGAGGGAGAGAAAGAGAGAGCCTACTAGGAGCCAGAGCACCACCCAAAAGGAATCAAAATTAAAACCCATCTTTAACAAGCAAGAGTAGGAGGAAACAAACAAAATTATGGGGATATTGTCTTCAAATATATATATATATATATATAGATTACCCCACAAACTGATAATACTAGGAGTCACATGCATACCCACCACCTTTGCGCATCAAGTACTGTGGTTTCAACACTGATCATGACCACACAATACACCACCACAGAGGCCACTACTTTTGCTTCTTCAACCCCACAATAACATAAATCCTGAAAACAAGAAGGTGGTTGTCCAGAAAGAGAAGAAGCTGGTTGGCTGAAGTGCAAGCCCGCCGTCACTCATGTCCGTATTGATGCCAGTTCCAGACGGGCCTAAGCCGGTGCCAATCACCCCGGTGGAAGGAGTCGTCACGTAAGGAGAGCCACTTATGGGGGTGGTGCTTGTTGAGGGTGTCGTGGTTGTTGGCGTGGTAGGCGTTGTCGTGACTGGAGTAGTACTGGTGCTAGTAGAGCTGGAACAGGTAATACAAGCAAGAGTCACAAACAGTCTCAAAATGGGAAAATTATTGGTTACCCAAGGGATAACTCTGACGTGGTATCCCAAACCAATAAGGATAACCGGTGATATACACGCGCAAGTGATAGAATACCTGTGTGTATTACAACCCTTTCATGTATTGGTTTGGGATACCACATGGATTTATCCCCGGGTATCCAATATCTTCTTCTCAAAATGATAATAATCAGTACAGAAAGAAAAAGGAAGCTCAACATTTGAAAAGATAAATGATATTCATTTGCACTTCAAAAAGACCTAAAATACTCCACTGTTATGATAGATAGAATTTAATGTCAGAGTGCATGAGAAATGCAAACTTTTAATACGGTTGTAAAAATATGCAGTTCGATTTAAGAAAGTATATTGTCTACAAATTGATACTATAGACCAGCTGAAAACTATACTACAACATTACCTGTTATCTAGGCTTCACAATTTGTATCTTCTCTCTATAAGGTAGTCTCAAGTTCTTTTAAAGGTCATCTAGAAATGCCTACACAATCACGATTGTCCAACCTCATCCAATGAATGAGATGGGTCTCACATTCTAGCTCACATGTGAGATTCACATCATCCAACGAATGAAATTGAACACTCTCAATTGTGTAATAACACTTATTAGACAAAATCACACTTGGTGTATAATTAAGCAATGTTAAGCTGCTAGGATAAGATAACGATCATTTATAACCAAACTTAAATTTTATTGCATTAAGAGAAGCTATCATGAGGGCTTCCAAACACGAGCTCCTATCCTTATCCTCACTTGCTGGAATGGAAGTGTTGTAGTGAGAATGGCCTCATAATAGAAATCTAGATGTCCTCTTGTGCATTGAACGATCCAATTCATAGGGGAGGGTGGAGATCACCTCACATGAGGTGTGGTCCACTCTAATCACGTGAGGTGATCTCCACCCTCCCCTGAGCATTGGACCGTCCAACGCATAGTTGAAGGTCCTAATTCTTCTTACAATGATAGTGAAGCATGTGTCGATCCACATAAGTGGATGAATGCACTATTGAAACACCAAATCATGTGTAAGAAAGAAGAATAGGAATTTATAGCATCCAATGTGTACTGGTTTAGTTTTATTTGTGTTTGCCATATAAAGTCACTCGTCAATAAAAAAATGCTATGGACAGACGTAGCGGTTAAATCTCATCCATTGAATGAGGTGGGTCTGGCATTAACACTCACACATTAGACTCGCATCATCCAAGGATGAACTTGAATAGTATCGATGCTGCATAACATGTTTATATCATATACAACTAACTATTCTTAAACCCTACCTATAGTGACAACCTCATCTATTGAATGAGGTAGGTCTCATATTAGAACTCAAACATACCCACCTCAGATGAGATTGAACAGTCTCGAATATACGTAACATAACCTAGACCATCATTATTCTAATTTCATAGACAACCAAGTGGTATTTAAGGAGTTAGGATGTTTCACTCAAATAAAGCTACTTAATATGTGTAAATATATGAAACTACTTTATAACAATTTGTGATTTTCTTCTATGATGATGATGATGACAGTCTCGCATGAACTTGTGTTATGTTTAAGCTAAACAAGATGACCCCTTCCATATAAAACAAAATGACAGAACCTTAGTTTTAATATTACTACTGTGCGTACAAAAATTATACTAAATAAAATATATCTGTGATATATATTGTTTCAATATTACTACTATGCGTACAAAAATTAGTTTTTAACTTGCCTCTACAGTAGTGGCCCTTGCAAATGCCCAAAGTAAGTCCCCATATATTTTATACTAAATAAAACATATCTGTGATATATATTGTTTCATAATCTTGCACTCATTTTTTAAAAATCTTGTGGTACTGATTAATTACCTTAAAAATTAACTAATATATTAATCTGTATAATCTAAATAAAATCTAAAAAATTATCGAACACTAGTTATGGAAGCAAGGATCAGAGCTCAACAAAATACAATTATATTATGATCCAAACAAGGAGGTGATTGTACATCATTCCTACTATTTTCTTCGTATGCTAAAACATATTAATGTATCTATATTCTCTAATTTGTGACAAAATATGAAATGCATATTTGTTGTTTCTGTCATATCAATTTTCTCAAAACTCGGTATAGCCAGTAACTTATTTTAGTCATTAATATACTCCTTGGAAATAGGTACTGAAAAAACACAAACAAACAACTGAAAATTAATAAAGTTATTTTATTTTTATAATAAGATAATTTAAAATAAAAAAATAAACGAATAACCAAAAAGACACGACTCTTAAAAAATGTAGAGCAATATAGTTATATACAATATATACACTACGAAGAATAGAGTGAACAATGACAGGGGTGCAGTAAAAGGCATCTATTTAACTTTAGGTGGGGTCACACAACACAAAGCACATCCCTCGAGACGCTCCAAATACTGAAAAATTTGGCTCAAATCACAAAGCTGTTGGCCATCCAACGGTTCAAATAGAGGTGGCCCACTCAATCACAATCCTAAATAATTGCACTACTGGCTCTGTTTTTCCTGCATTATGGATAGGTACCACCTCTAATTTATGAGACTATACTACTTTAACCCTATAAATACAATTCAGGTGGTGGGGCCACCATTATATCTTTTCTCAAAATATTATTGACGGAATTATGTAAAATGACCATTCTGATGAATTATTATTGATTAATTTTCATGTCTCATATTAAAAGAACAAACTAATTAATTTGATATTTTATTTATGAAACCTTAACATTTCACGAATTTATTTGACAAATCTATGATTGATATTTCTAAACATTATAAATTAGAGTGGTTTTGAAACCTAAAATTATAGGTTTAATCAAATGTAAAGCTTCCTAAAAAGTTTCAAGGCTCATGGAACACTAGGTTTAACAAGTGTCTTTTTATAAAAGAAAAAATACAAATACTTACATCAAATTATTAAATCTTTTTATATAATTATGGAGTTATTGTCCACAGTGAAAAATATTTAGTTGTGATTTATATTTACTATATTAAAAGAATAATATGTAGGAATGAATATGTTTATATATAGGCGAAAGATATATGGTATTAGACTGTTTATTTATATTGAGGGGCAACATCGTCTTTTAATAACGGACCTATGTCTTTCACTACTACTTTTTACCGGGAGTTAAAAAAAAAGGCTTTGGATACCATGATGCCAATAATTTCAGAATCTTTGAAGAAAGTGGAAAGTGAGAGCAAAACCAGCAATAAATGAGCAATGAGTCAGAGACATCATCATGCAATTACAAAACTAGTCAAATGACAAAAAGAGATATCATAGATTATATCAAAAGTGAAAACAGATGTGATGTAGGTCTACAAACAAATTTAACACAAATTAATATATTCAAATTCGGTTCATTAATTAAACAAACTTAAAAAATATGTTTAAGCTCGGTTTATTTATTTTTTATTTAACGAACGAGTCCGAACTGAAAGTCAAATTTAACGAATCAAACCCGAGCTTGCTCACAAACGACTCTGTTTTAGTTGCAATATATATTACTCTTGCCAATAACTGCTTGGATTGAGTTGTTGCATGTCTGTTTTTAACATATTTCCACTAATATAATTTTTATGAATGATTTTTATGATATGGCCGCATAATTCTTATAATCTTTTACAACAATTTTCATAATTTGTTCAATTTGAATACTTTCTTTTGTCAAATATGAAAAAAATTTACTATTTAACTTATACGAGCTTGTTCACGAATTTAGTAATGTTTAATCTCGTCTCGTTTACTAAACGAGTCTAAAAATTATGTTCAGACTCAATTCATTTACTAAATAAACGACCACGAACGGACCCCGAACATGCTCACCAAAGACTGTTTATTTGCAGACCTAATGAGGGTCACATACATACATATATAATGTCTTTATAAAGTGAAATGGTATGAATGAAAATAAAGGACTAAGGCTGAATCCTCTTGAAAAACTGAGCACCTTACCTGGTAAAATCAAAACACTAGTGGGACAATAAAAAGAATAGAAAGAATAGTAGTAGCCTTTAGACAAAAGAATGTCACTATTATCAACAGGATTAGGTTTTAAAGCAGGTCTGAAGTGAACTTCTTTTTTAAAATATAAATAAATAAGTATCGGCTTTGAATCAAATTATTTTTGAGAATAATTTTCTATTTTTTAAAAATTTAAAAATTAAAAAATTATAAAAATTTCTGCTTGGTTTAATTTTTTGATAATTCAGTTATAAAAATAATTATTTTCAGATAATTTATTTTTATAGTTCTCAGAAAACTATTATCTGTTCTCAAAATTCTCGAAAATAATTTTCAAAACTTCTTCCCCCAAAAGAAGACTCACTATTACCTGTTCATGTGAAAACGTGACAGAAAACTGTTTTTTGATTGGAAAAAAAAAAATCGAAAGAAAGAGTTCTCTAAAGGCATGCATTTTATAACTGATTTTTTCAAAAAAATGAACAAAGCATACATATTTTCACAGTCAGAAAACAAAAAAGTTACCAAGGAGGCCCTTCAACTTATATTTCCTATAGCCTAAATTTATAAATTTATACTATTTTTTTCTGTTTTAAATGACTGCAGGGTGTCAGCCGGAACAGTACTATTAAAAAGACATTATTGCGCCCATGATCAACTATCATCGTGAGTTAAGATCCGAGGGTAATCTTGGTATTTTAACTGGGATAAACTTTGAATTCTCGCCACAGAAACCCCATCATGCAGTACTAGTAAAAAAAAACATATCACCTAATAGAATACAATCACCCAAAATAAGAAATAAATAAATTGATAAAATGTGGGTCTTATCAAATAAATAGACATACCTCGCACTTGTAGGAAAAGCACAACCAGTAACGCCTGTAAATCACCAAGAATATTTGATAAATATAGCTAGTACTGAAAACCATAAAAATAATAAGAATAAGGGCAAAGGACATAAAACACCCCATCATTTGCAAATATGATAAAAAAAAATAAAAAATTGCTACAAGTTTAAACAAACACTATGGTTTATTTGCTCAAAAGAGCCTCCAGAATGTTAAAAGACTTTGTTAACCTCGACTATATTATATAAAACTCAAACAAGAAAGAGTTAATACCACCTAAACCCTTCAAACTTTGTTTATATTCCACATAAACCTCCTTTCTTTTCAAGTATTCAAATGTATGTGTAATCAAATGTTTCATAATTAGTAAGTAAATTTAAAAAGTGAATTATAAACGAAAAAAATATTACGAACTTATTTTTTCTCAAATTAAAGTCTCAAACAAAAAAAAACAAAAATTTAATTGATAATAATTTAAAAAGTGAATTATAAACGAAAAAAAAAACGGACTTCATTTTTTTATATTTTACCCTAAACTAATTTTTTTTAATAATTTTTTTTTTGTTTGAAACTTTCTTGATGTATTGGTTGAGAAAAAATAAATTATTTACATAACTAGATAATAATATTAAAAATGAAAAAATGTTGCATAGAGATAAATAGAAACTTAGAGGGGATCTAGGTGAAATATTTGAAAAAAGAGGAGGTCTATGTGAAATAATAATATATAGAGTGAAGGCAAAATGGGTATATGGAAGGGGTAGAGGTGTGTTTGCACCACTTTTGAATAGGTAATGCATTGTATTGCCCTTAATGAACTAAAAGGGTGTTATTTGCCCAAAATGCAAACTATAGGAGCATATTTTGCCCTTTGCCCTAAGAATAATAATGTGGCTATATAGATGTATGTGCATATGTATATATTGCAATGTTAAAGTTTATACATGTTGAGTGAAAGGGTTTGATCTGAATGAGGGAGGGACTCACTAGGGTCAGAAGAAGAAACCGTGGCAGTGCCAGCAAAATCACAAGAGCCTTGGGCTTGACCCTTCTTTTGGAAATAGCTGTTAACAGCATAGCTGCAATGAGCCCTAACAGTGTTGGGGTTGTAACAAACTCCATTTGTGTGGATTGGGTTGCAATCAGCCCCAGCTCCACATGCATAGTCCAGTGACTTTTGCAGCACTGCATCACTCATTCCTTCCTTGCACACACACCATGTAGCACCTACCCAAAAATATTCCAACACCAACAAAAAAATTCACATCATTAACTTAAATATATAAACATATAAGAATATAAAAGGTAAATATTGAGAGGTCTTTTTGGTTCAGTGTTATTGCCAAAATTTACAAAGAAGAAGTGTATGTTTTCACACTGGAGTATGTGAGTCAAAATTGGGAGCATATTTGATATTTATGTTTTTATTTTGGTCACCCATTTCCTCTTCTACTGTGGCATTTTTTTTTAAAGCGCAAAAAATAGTTGAAAAAAAATCATTTTAGTACTATCTGAAAATGAAAATAATATTAAGTCTACACATTTACTATTCCATTCATTCCAAAATAAGTAAATTAATTTCATTTTATTTGATCAATTTACTAATTTATTCAAGTTATAAAATAACTATAAACATCACAATACTTAATGGACCAAGGGTAAAATTATTTTTTCATTCATTATCCCACTAATAAAAATTATCATCTTAAAAAAGTTAGATTCCAGTAAGTAATTATAATTTGGGACAAAGGGAGTACTATTTACTCTGTAAAAAAATTATCATTTTGATACTTCCTAACTATTTGTTTTATATCGTTTTATGTAAAAAAAAATTATCAATTTTGATACTTCTAAAAGTGACTATTTGTTTATATTTTTTTACCGTAAAAAATAAAATTTTGAGTGTCACACATGCTTTTATTGTGAAAAGTAGTAAAAAAAAGAAGAAAAAAAAACACAAAACAAAAAACAAAAAGTGAACCAAACATGCCCTGGAAAAGAAAATAATAATAATGTGAGAAAAGGGAGGGGAAAGGGACAAAAATTAATAACAAAAGGAATAGAAAAAACTCACAAAAAAATAAAATTTGCTGCAAGAATATACTACTAATGATGGTTTGTTCATATAAGGATATGCAATTAGCAAATGAAATTTTTTTTAAGAAAATGCGAATAAAACGTATAAGGATCTACACATAGTATATCAAGTTCCCTTTTTAGTTTTTTTTTTTTAAAGAAAAAAAAAAAAAAAACCTGGTTGTTTTAAGAGCATTTATCACATGAAGCAGCATAGTGAAATGTGATGGAAGAAATAAATGAAACCTTACAGTTTTTGGTATGAGAGAGCTTACTTGAATGGCCAGCCATAGCTAACATGAGGACCAAGACCACCAAAGCAGCCATGACAAGAGATGGAACAAATTAAGCTGTGGGATGAAGAGGAAGGGGTATGATGGTGGTGCTCAGGGATTTAAAGCTGTCAACAGCTTTAGCAGAGGATGAGAGAGAGAGAGAGAGAGAGAGGGGGGGGGGGGGGGGGGGGGGGGGTGTTTTGGAAAATGAGTGGAGTCCAGAACCAAAAAAATTGCAATTTGAAGGGGGTTGTGCTGTAGATGGTGGGTTGGCTGTGGTGGCCCAGTCTGTGTCGGCTTTAGTACAATTGTATTGATTATATAATACACACTATTGTTTGTGTCATAATATGTTAAAATGTACTGTTGTCTTTACCATGCTTTTGCTCTGTCACTCTGTGTTACCGTGTCATCTACCCAATGTGTATGGGAACATGGATTTTGGATTAAACACCCTAATCAGGTTTGGGTTATTCTTCACCGTTTTTTATTGGATAAATTAATCTTAAGTTTGTCCAAATCAGGTATGGGTTCTTCTTTATATATTTTTTTATTGGATAACAAATGACTCCTGATTGAAACTGTTTAATATAAGATGGTCAATTTTATTGGTTGGGTGAAAATTGATATACACAATTAGAAAAACAAATTTGAAAACTTAGAGAAAACTTGTTAATCAACTAATTTTTTTCATAATTTTCTTGCAAAGAAAAACCCATAAAAATATCTTGTAAAAAAATTATGAACTCAAGTGTATATGTTAACAACTTTCTTTAATGGTAGATAGCTAAAAATTTGAAAACCTTTTCATTCATAACACTTCCGTTTACTTTCAATTTAGCCATTACTTTTCATCTTGCCAAAGAGAGTCTTAGGTCTGTTTAGTAGGTTGTTTGGTTCCTGATCTGGTATTATCTTTGTTTTCGGGGATTAGATTATATTTGTTTGGATTTGGTTTCAAAATTTGGAATCAGATCAAAATGAGACCAAATTGAACCAAAGGGGGTGTTTTTGGAATTTGATTTTTTGATGGTTCAACCTGGTCCAGTCTGGTCTTATTAATAAAATATATTTATAAATAATTAAAAATAAATAAATAATAATAAAAAATTAATAATAATAATAATAATAAATTAAATAAAACATATTTTCAAAATAAAATATAAATAATAAATAATAAACAAAATAAATTAAATAATACCTAATAATAATAATAATGGATATAATAATAATAAATAAATATAATAATAAATAAATGAATAAATAATAAAATATATTTATAAATAATTAAAAAATGAATAATTAATAATATAAATAATAAATTAAATAAAACATAATAATAATAAAAAATGAATACAATAATAATAAATAAATATAATAATAAAAATGGACTAAATAATAAATAATCATAATAAATTAATAAAATAAATAATAATAATAAAAAATAATAAATAGATATAATAATAAATAAATATAATAATAAATAAATACTTCATAATAATAATAAAATATATTTTTAAATAATTAAAAATGAATAAATAATTTATAAATTAAATGAATTAAATAATGAAATAATAATAAATAAATAAATAGAATATATTTATAAATTAATAAATAATAATATAAAAAAATAATTTAATAATATAAATAATAAAATATATTATAAAGTGAAGAAATAATAAATAAATAAAGAAATAATGCATAAATAAATATTATACTAAATAATAAATAAATAGTAAGACTAGACCGCTTACCAAACAGACTTTTAAGTTTAGAATCCAGATCAGATCGGACCGGACCAGACCAGACCAAACCAGACCAGAAAGACCGCCTACCAAACATGGCCTTAGAGTTGGGCCTAATTGTGTGAGCGACTTTATATTAGTCAGGTTATTCGATAATGGATATGGATTCGAATCAAATCAATTCTGATTTAATTCAAATTCGATAAGCTTATTAGGCGATTTGATCTGGTCCGATAATTCAATGAATGTTTACTTAGTTGATTCATATTCAATTTTCTTTATTAATGAATATCCAATTCGATTATATAATTAATTCTAAAATAAAATAAAAGGTATTTTTTTATTATTTTTCTTGAAACATTAAACACTAAATTATGTGATTACCTATCAATGCATATCATACATGTCTATGACAAATATGAAAGCCAAATAACAAAATATATATATTGCGCCCGCCCTTTTTTTGTCGATTCTCCGACGAGCTTGGCACTGAGTCTCTCACACGTCATCCTAAAGGAGGCGAAAGGGAGGTCACCATTTGTCACGATCGGAAGAGTCGACTTCCCTGATTAGGTCGGATAAGAAGTGTGGATCCCGTTCCCGTACGACAGGGTTGAAAGGTAAATGTGTAAGAACATTTATAGTATTATTTGTGTTTGGCATGTTCTAGACAATAACCATGTTGAGTGAATTGTCATGTTGAAAGTTTTGTGTATTTGCAATCGGGTTGTTAGTATGTTTGTTTCTATCGAGATAGAGAAGTTAATGGGTGTGTCAAAGCAAAGAAGAGTTACCGGAGGGCAAAAATGTCATTTCCAGACATCGTCACTTCACCAGAGAGCAAAAATGTCATTTTCAGACATTATTACTTCAACCAAAAGCGTCGGGAATCCGAGACGACCAGTCTAGCTCAAATATGAAAAAATAGGTTTTTACAGCAAAAGACACATCATACCCTACGTTGTCAGAGGCAAAAAGAGACAGAATGACACTAACCTACACTTTGGTTTTTGAAGCTGGGAATGGACCCTACGCCCCTGACCTACGCCCAAGCGTAGGTCTCATTTTGTGGCCACGTGATCATTTGTTATGCAGGAGTTGTTTCGGAGTATTTTCAAAATTTTCCAGTTTTGTCCCTACTTCGAGTTTTTAAGTGATCAGCGACTCCAAATCTCTACGCATAGGCATATACACATATTTACATCATATTTTAGAGGATTTATCAACATATTATGAAATTACGCAAAAGGGCAAGGTTAGGGTTTTCTTTGACTTGGTCTATAAATACCAAGGTTCTACAAGAGAAAAGGCTACGGTTTTTTACGACGATTTTTCAAAAGGGTTTTTGTTGAGAGCTCTGCAATATTCTATCATTCATATTCTTCTATAGAGTGATACACACAGAGATGTGGTTATGGAGTGTTCATACATATTGGTGTTCTCTCTTGTGTTGAAGTTCTCCAATCGCGCTTCTACACTGAAGTTCTTTATGCATAATTGGATGAGTGGTTGCTGAAAAATCATCACATCATCCATTGCAACGATGTTGCATTGATCCGTTGAGAAGTGGAGTCGTCCGAGTATGGAGCGATTCAAGGATTTTAAACCGCGAGTAGAGAAAGGCAAATTAGGTGTGATTTGTGAGTCTCTCATAGTGTCTGGCGGAGCAAGCGTGCTTCATGAAGTACGAGTGATTCAAGGGTTTCAGACCACGAGTAGAGGAAGGCATATCAGGAGTGATTGTAAGTCTAAAACTCTCATAGAGTCTGTACTTGTTGATTCATAGTGCATCGGTACTTGAGTGTACCCGTGGTTTTTTCCTTGGAATGTTTCCTTGGTTTTTCCACGCATAATTCTCTGTGTTATCTCTTGCTTTATTTTCTATACTACATTGATGTTTGCTTGAATGATGTGGTTTGAGAATTAGGGTTTTGTGATTGGATTAAAATTGATTTTTTCATAATTAAATATTAATTTGTCAATAAATCCACAAAAAACCTATTCACCCCCTTCTAGGCTATTTTCACCATCATCTATGTTTTAATATATATGGTGTATGGAAGGGTTTGATCTGAAAATGTAGAGAGGGAGAACCTTTGCACAAGTGGAGAATGAGAGGTATTTATAGTGCTTGAAAAGAGACTTAGTGAGCAAAAAATGAGTGCCCCCCACCCACACAGGGGATTATTCGCCTTGGTCGTATGACCCTCATGAGGAGAGGGGTTTTGCCCTCTCCTTGTGTCTATCTCTATCCTTTTTAAGTGCTCTCCTCATGACCCCCTTGAGAACACCTTTTTTTCGTGTCTTTTTGTCATTTTCTTGTGAGAAAGATGTACCTATCACCTCACACTTTTGAAAATGCGTAAATACTGCAGAAAAGTGGTGATTTACAGCAGTGTAGGAACACACAAGCTAATACTATGTAGTGGCTCACCAAACGCGGATCGATTTTGAACTTGCACTATTTTATGCATAAGAGACACCAAATTTCACATAAAAATGTTTTCTATATAAAAATTGAATTTTTATTTTGAAAAAGTAATTTTTTAAAATTGATAGTGCATATGCGGGGCCCAATCCGGGACCAGACAGGCCAGGCCTTCTCGATTGTCAAAACTTAATTGGTTGAATTAAAATAATTGAAAGGTCATTCCCAGCAAAAAATGGCATTCTAAAAATGGTGGCGGATTCTTATTGTCAATTTGTCGGACATATTTTCTCAAAAGTACGAAAATGCCCTTTTTGATAATAAAGTGTTGAGGGAATGGGAATGGACCTATAATTAGGTCCAGATAAAATGTATCTGGCGTTTCGGAGGAGATGGTGGAGTCAGAAGTCCGGTCTGACTCTTTCAAAAATGATTTTTTGAAAATGACAATTTTGCCCTTGAGCATGTGGACTGTCCCGAACTTAGAAATGGTCGTGTCTTATATGTTTTTAAATTTTTGCTACACTGGCAAGCCACTGGTGAAGTACAATAGATGATTTGATAAGGGGATCAAAAAGTGATTTTTGGGGCCCGCATTCCCTATGTGGGGAGTCGGGACCCCAGTGAGTGGACTATGGTTGATTGGGTCTGAGGGATAAGTCTGATAATGAAAAACATGACCGTAGGCAAAGACGGTGCGAGAATCGAAGTTCGGAGGAGAGAGAGATCACATCCGGAAGTCAAAACCCTAAAAGTGGTTGTTTGTAATTCAACGGTGGGTCCGTGTGTGATTGGTTATCGGAGAGCATTCCCAAGGATAAATCCTATAAGAAACTCGTAAGAGAAGACGAATCGCAAATCCGACAGTCGGATTGGGAGATATCGCAAAGTCAAACTTCATGGTTTTTCGGTTTACTATTGGTTAAATGGCGTTGACTATCTCCTAGAGTGCAATTCCGGTGATCGGAAAAGGAGGGAGAAATGAGGTATCTACAATATATAAGATATTAATTAGGTATTATAGTTAACATCTATATATCACAAACAACCACTTTTAGGTATCTACAATATATGAGATAAAAAATATATATATATAAAGTAAAAAAATAAAACTTTACTTACATAAGATTCTTTATATTGGAAGCAAAATTTATATCAAAAAAGGGAATGAACACAATAATAATGACTATTAAAAAGATACCTCAGTCCGAAAGCTCACGAATTAGAAGATTCTCCTTGGCGCAATCACAAAATATGTTGTCATAAGATGAGTTTAGGTGGGAAACAACTCCTAAAAACAAAATACACCAGAAAAGTACTTTAATAAAATTAAAAAAAGTTCAAAATATTATTTCATACGTAACAAATGAGTAAAATATGTGTTATATTTACTTATCATTTTCTTCGGCCACCAACCAACTTTGTGCACACATCAAATCCTCCACGGCAGTAAGATGAAGTCTACTACGATGAGGACCAATCACTCGACCACTAGTGCTAAAAGCAAACTCCGATGCAATCGTAGACACAAGAATTACTAAAATATCTCGAGCCATCTTTCGCAATGTAGGATACTTAACTCCATGTGTCTTCCACCAAGTCAATATATCAAAATCCTGTATTCTAGGCAACACTTTTTGTTCCAAGTAAAATTCCAACTCATTCTTTATGACACTATCTTCTTCCAAATTGATAAGCATATCAAACCTCTTAAGTCTATCTACCTCAGTAGTCACTGGTTTCGTAGAAGAATCCATAGAAGATGATCCCACTTCATCAATCTCACATGAACCAAACTTGTTTCGATACTCATTAAATAAATCATAACAACTTTTTTGAACTTTTTCAACTTCAACAAGTGCATCATCTTAATAATTTTCTATGAAATAAAATTTAACTAGCCTCATCTTGAATTGTGGATCTAAAATCTTAGTCATCACCATCATCCTAGTACAAACATCCCAATATTTTGAAATTTTCACCGTCATTTTTTATGCCATCTCTCTAATCATTTCAAGTGGACTAACAAGCCGAGCAGATAATGCAAATCTAAGTTCACAAATATTTTGAAAATAATAGTTTGAAGTGGGTTAAGTAGAGCTAGAAAATAACTCTATAATAGAGTAAAACAATTCTAACTTTTGACAAATTTATTTTCCCCTTTCCTAATCTTCATTAGAAGGCACATTTTGGTTAAGTCCCTCATGTTGCTTCAACCGTGAAAATACATCCTTATATTTTAAAGCAACTTTAAGCATTTCATATGCTGAGTTCCAATGAGTTTTACAATCTATAACCAATTTTTGCTTACATGAAATTTTCAGTTGGCGGGCAAATTCCTCAAAATTTTCAACTGCACTTGGTGTTGTTGTCCAAAACAATACACTATCGCGTATTCTTTCAATTCCATCTTCAAGTACTTCTAATCCATCTTTTACAATCAAATTTAGGATGTGCACACAATATCTCATGTGAAGAACCCTCCCCCTCAAGTAAGAATGGACTTGCATCAACCTTGTCTATAACACAATTAATGATAACATCATTTGTAGTACAATTATCCAAGGTAATTATGGACAACTTCCTATCAATATTCCAATCTAGCATGGTTTCAATAAGCACATCAGAAAGTGTTTCCTTATTGTGTGGAACAGGTAAGTATGTAAACCTAAACATATTAAAAGAATATACATGCTGATAAGTGTCAAGAGTTCGACTTACAAAGGGGTAAGTTCTACTACTCAATAGATAATCGATTGCCGGAGTGGACTCCTACTAGACTCCACCAACAGATAACTACCATCCTACCGGGATAACTTCTAAGAGCTATAATCCTAATCAGGATAACTCCTATAGAGCACGGCTTTATCAAGATAACTACGAGGAGTTGGAATCCTATTAACACCACCGCATTAAAGACCCTATAAATATAGGGTTGGGGTCAACCTAAAAAGGGACGCTATAATTACCCTCTCCATTAATGCTACTTCTTTTTCCCGACTTTCCAAGTACTAACTTCACCGTCGGAGCCACCTTGGCCGGTACCCCATCGGTACCACTCCCGATTACTATTTGTTCTTTTTGACAGGTACGACACTGTTTACGACTCGACCATTCTACGCTTCAACAGTTGGCGCCGTTTGTGGGAAACAATTGTTTCCTACCTCTAGATAGAATGGTCAATATATGAAGCAAAAGTAAGGCTGGTGAGGCCTCTGGATAACCCAGAGATCAACCTCTTCAAACCAACGACCCACTGCTCCTAACCAACCAAGGAGTGCTACCACCCTCCCAGATGGGGCTACCTCCGACGTACTCTCCACAACATGATGGCCAAGAGGATAACTGTGTTTTTATGGAAGAGTATGATGTTGGTGATGATCAATCACCATGTAACTCCGAAGATCTTCTAGATCCAAACTCAATCGGACAAGGCCTTCCAACAAAACGTGTGGCAGTGTTAGAGCAACATGTCTAGGCTTTAAATTAAGGGCTGAACCAGTTGGTCTAGCAAAATGCAGCGATCCAACAACAGTTGGCTGCCCCTATTCCCCCTCCCCCAGATAGGTCTGGGTGACACAATCTAGATGACGGGGGAGAACATAGCTATATCTAGGACCAATGGAGGACAATAGTTCGGAGTACACGACAAGGTAGGACTCACCCGGATCTTGACGATCCAACAAAAGCCACGGGTGTTAACCAATAGATCCAAGATCTCAAGGCAAAGATGGAGGTAGGACTGACAAAATTGGACACGACACGAAAACCCGACCCGACACGACACGACACGGTTTAAGGCCTTAAATGGGTCGACACGAGAATATAAGGGTTAACCCGAACACGACACGTTTGACACGATTACTGTTTATATTTATCTTTATTTTTATATTTTTCTCTTCTCTAATTGGTCATGAATTGAAATATATCAATAAAATAGTACTGGATCGTGTCAAAATCAATTTAATTTTTTTGATAATAGGTTAAATAATTTATTTCGTGTTGGATTATGTCAAATTTAATTTAAAATATTATAATAAATAGGTTAAATGAATTACATAATTTACATGGGTCGACCCGAACACGACACGTATAGTAACGACATGATTTCGACCCGACACGAACACGACCCGTAACCCAAAATTGCCAGCTCTAGATGAAGGATATGACACATGTTATGAAGGGCAAAAGCCCCGCCATCGTGGATGAACTTCTACAGAAGACTAACTCCCATTTCGATGCATTAGCGATGAGTATCCCTCTACCCAATGATGTACTATCAGGTGTGTTAAAAATAGTTGTTAAAAACAGCCTCTTATGATAGCTCTAGGTTTTACCCTACGCAAGCGCACGTATCAATTGTAGAATAGTAAAGCTTGAGTAAGGGATATCGATCCCACAAAGACTAAGATTGTTCACTTTAATAGTTCAAAAATACTGAATTATATTTCTGAAATTTGTTTGTTTTGGTGGTCGAAAGACCAAATTATCTAATATTAACTAAATTAACTAAAAAATAAAATAAATTGGTTGTGATTCAGATCATCCAATAAGATTCCACTTTGAATAGTCTCTACACACAACACCTTCACCAAGTTCCTGAATCGCCATCTGAAGGTTGGCATCCGTGACATGGAAGCAACAATACCATGTAGTCTGTAATTAAAAACAGAAGAAGAAAGTATACCACCTTGTTAATGAACAAATTCACACAAGTACTAAGAATCTAGTTAATAATTAAAATAGATCACGAGTTTAGAAAATGTCCCAACGTATGTCAAAGAATCGTCTTAGATTTGGTCATCAATATAACACTGTGATGGGGAACTTATTCCCTACACTAGTATTTTAAGTTGTCAGATTCTCTACATAGCTTGTTATTCTGTATTTTAGAGTTGCAGAAATGCGGGATGTCAACCAGAATAAAAAGCAGTCACTCCAACGACTGACAAAAAAAAATATCAAATATTCTGAAGCAACGTTTGAGAAATCCCTTGCTTTGTTAAGCACACAAGAAATTGTCCCCCTACTTTGTCATTTAATTTTTTCCGTCTCTCTTTACATCACCTGTCCATAGCCCATTGTTGGGTAGATGGTTTCGTCTGTTTATGGTACATCAAAGCTCGACTTTTTTTGAGTTGACACCCATGTAAACTGAAAAATAACAACATTAGCCTTTGCCATTACTGCCTTGAGTGAATCTTCATCTCTTGGATTGTATTTCATCGGAACTATCTGCAATCGATGATAAATAAGAATGACCACTTTATAACAAACAAAAGACTACAAAACTATAAATATGTAAGGATTTATCATCTGCTAATCTACATGTCCCAAATCACCCATCAGTTTCAAGTGACGATAAGAATCCTCAGAACCCCGAAAAGCATAATACAAAACAGAAACTAAATAATAGGCTACACTAAATAAGAGAAAGAAGTGTATCTCTCCATTTCAGTCTCGTCTACTGGTACTTACCAGAAGGATGAAGAACCTAATTCAGAAAAATATAGAATCGGTTTCTGTATGCAGTGCAGTTTTATTCATGTGAGAAAGATATGCCTGCATTTAGTTCAGCATGTCTATAGGTTGTCTGTACATCAAGTTCAACCTTGATTATCACACCTCCAACTATCCCTAGAAACATTCAACCCTAGCTGTTCCAAAATGCAGATACATAATACATACTACATATTGAACTTTGCACAAACCATGCTTATTCTGCATTTATATAGGTGTACATCCATCAAGTGGGAGTTCAATGAAACCTACTATCTACAAAGTATATCAGATATTAGGTCAAGCCTCATTCTATTGTGCAAGTACTACATATCAATTATATATACTGATATGAATGCAGACTGTTACACACCTTCTCAGATGGTAGTTAAGGCTTTGAATTGGTTTAGTAATGTATCTAGTCTGGTGCCTAACATTGCTAAGAGTTTGCATTTTGCTTCTGAAATTTTGTGTTTGAACTAAATATAACAGTTTTTATTTTGCTTTTGAAATTCTTTTGGCATGATGAAATGATGGAGAAGAAAACACAAGTTTCTCAAAATTCTGATGGTACTAATGGAGATGGAGATGGAGATGATGTCGGGATATTGCTTGAGCATATGGGTGTGAGGAAAGGATATCCCCGTGGGCTGGGACATGGTTACAAAGTTCCAAGTCGCCAACGTGCATCTTTATCTTCTGAAGAAATGTGGCGAAAGAGAGCAGAAAAGGCCGAGGAAAATAACATAAACATGGCGGGGGAACTAGCACAAATGCGGGAGCAAATGGAGAAAATGTCCAAAGTGCAAGATATGTTACTTGCTAACCAGAACGAACCTCCAACTTGGTTTCTTCAACTCTTCCAGCAACCTCCATTAAATTCCCAGCAATAAGTGAGGCCAATGTTTCAATGTCCGCCATCATTCATGTCGCCGACATGGTTCCAGCATTCTCAACAACAACAATCACCACCACGTCCTCCTGAATGACCAATATAACCACATCTTAATTAGTAAGACAAGTCTTATTTTTTTTGGGGTCCTTTAGGTGGTCTTGAATCTTTGTCATCCTTATTTTTGGAAGTCCTTTAGGATGATTTGTATAGACTCAAATGCTTTTGATATAATGTTGCTTTTGACATTGAAGCTTTATTATTAGGCTTCATTTTTTGTACAAGTGTTAGGATAAAAAAAGTTTATATAAATACATAAGTTATTGCATTTTTATGCGTGGTTGAGAATTTATATTATATTTTTATAAAATTAAAGTGATCAAATGAAAAAAAAAAAGAAAAAAAAAAGAAGCCCAATTAACGATGGTATGACTGTGGAAAATAGATTCTCAAAGCGTCACTAATACAATATTTTTTGGCAAAAAGAATAAGGTATTAGGGACGGTATAACTGTCATTAAAACCTATTAGGGACGGTCTAAACCGTCACTAATAATAGTAAAACCGTCGCTAAATAATAGTAAGTATTGGCCACGGTTCAAACCGTTGCTAATAATAGTAGTATTAGCAACAGTCCAAACCGTCGCTAATAATAGTAGTATTGGCCACGGTCCAAACCGTCGCTAATAATATTAGTATTGGCCACAGTCTCAACCGTCGCTAATAATAGTAGTATTGGCCACGGTCTAAACTATCGCTAATAATAGTAGTATTGGCCACGGTCCAAACTGTCGCTAATAATTGTAGTATTGGCCACGGTCTAAACCGTCGCTAATAATAGTACTATTAGCCACAGTCCAAACCGTCGCTAATAATGGTACTATTAGCGACGGTCTGGACTGTCGTTAATAGTATTATGACCGTTGCTAATAACCTAACTTTTAGCGACGGTATAAGATAACCGTCGCTAAAAACCTTTTGTCACGCAAGTTTTAGTTACGGTCTTTTATGAGCATTAAGGACGGTTTTTGAATTTTTAGCAACAGTTTG